>CM038677.1:128091842-128469881 GCA_021605205.1 Aegilops longissima | reverse complement strand
TCTAGTTCACATCGCCATGTGATTAACACGATAGGTCACATCGCCATGTGACCAACATCCAAAGAGTTTACTAGTGTGTAAACTAGTTCACATCATCATGTGATTAAGACTCAATGAGTTACGAGGTTTGATCATGTTTTGCTTGTGAGAGAGGTTTTAGTCATTAGGTCGAACCTTTCAGATCCGTGTGTACTTCGCAATTCTCTATGTCATATTGTAAATGTTGCTTCCACGCTCCACTTGGATCTATTCCAAATGGTTGCTCCACTATACGTATCCGGTTTGCTACTCGAGTCACTTTCGGATAGGTGTTAAAGCTTGCATCGGCGTAACCCTTTACGAACTCTTTATCACCTCCATAATCGAGAAACATGTCCTTATTTACTCCAAGGACAGTTTTGACGCTGTCCAATGATCCATTCTGGATCATTCTTGTACCCTATAGTGACTCATGGCAAGGCACACTTCGATGCGGTACACAGCATAGCATACTATAGAGCCTATGTCTCGAAGCATAGGGGCGACCTTCGTCCTTTCTCTCTTTTCTGCCGTGGTCGAGCTTTAAGTCTCAACTTCATACCATACAACTCAGCCAAGAACTCCTTCTTTGGTGATCCATCTTGAACACCTTCAAGATCATGTCAAAATATATGCTCATTTGAAAGTATTATTAAGCATTTTGATCTATCCTTATAGATCTCGATGCTCAATGTTCAAGTAGCTTAATCCAGGTTTTCTATTGAAAAACATCTTTCAAATAACCCTATATGCTTTCCAGTAATTCTACATCATTTCTGATCATCAACATGTCAACAACATATACTCATCAGAAATTCTATAGTGCTCCCACTCACTTCTTTGGAAATACAAGTTTCTCATAAACTTTATATAAACCCAAAATATTTGATCATCTCATCAAAGCGTACATTCCAACTCCGAGATGCTTACTCCAGTCCTTAGAAGGATTGCTGGAGCTTTGCATACTTGTTAGCATCCTTCAGGATTGACAAAACCTTCTGGTTGTATCACATACAACCTTTCCTCAAGAATAACATCGAGGAAACAATGTTTTGACATCCTATCTGCAAGATTTCATAAATGCATCTAATGCTAACATGATTCCGACGGACTTAAGCATCGCTACGGATGAGAAAATCTCATCGTAGTCAACTCCTTGAACTTGTGAAAACTCTTATACACAAGTCGAGCTTCATAGACGGTGACATTACCGTCCTTGTCCGTCTTCTTCTTAAAGATCCATTTATCTCAATGGCTTGCCGAACATCGGGCAAGTCCACCAAAGTCCATGTTTTGTTACGATACATGGATCCTATCTCGGATTTCATGGCTTCTAACCATTTGTCGGAATTTGGGCCCACCATCGCTTCTCCATAGCTCGTAGGTTCATTGTTGTCTAGCAACATGACCTTCAAGACAGGATTATGTACCACTCAAGTAGTACGCATCCTTGTCACCCTCTGAGGTACGTCGGTGACTTGATCCGAAACTTCATGATCACTATCATAAGCTTCTACTTCAATTGGTGTAGGTGCCACGGAACAACTTCCCGTGCCCTGCTACACACTAGTTGAAGTGATGGTTCAATAACCTCATCAAGTCTCCACCATCCTCCCACTCAACTTTTCGAGACGAACTTTTCCTCGAGAAAGGACCCGATTCAAGAAACAATCCCTATTGCTTCGGATCTGAATTAGGAGGTATACCCAACTGTTTTGGGTGTCCTATGAAGATGCATTTTGTCCTTTGGGTTCAAGCTTATCAACCTGAAACTTTTCCACATAAGCGTCGCAGCCCCAAACTTTTAAGAAATGACAGCTTAGGTTTCTCTAAACCATAGTTCATACGGTGTCATCTCAGCGGAATTACGTGGTGCCCCATTAAAGTGAGTGTGGTTGTCTCTAATGCCTAACCCATGAGCGATAGTGGTAATTGATAAGAGACATCATGGTACGCACCATATCCAATAGGGTGCAACTATGATGTCCGGACACACCATCACACTATGGTGTTCGGCGGTATTAATTGTGAAACAATTTGCACAATGTCTTAATTGTGTGCCAAAACTCGTAACTCAGATATTCATCTCTATGATCATATCATAGACATTCTATCCTCTTGTCACGAAGATCTTAAACTTCACTCTGAAATTACTTGAACCATTCAATATTTCAGACTTGTGTTTCATCAAGTAAATACACTCAACATCTACTTAAATCATCCGTGAAGTAAGAACATAACGATATTCATTTGCATGCCTCGGCACTCATTGGACTGCACACATCAAAATGTGTCACTTCAACAAGTTGCTATCTTGTTCCATCTTCTTTGAAACGAGGCTTTTCACTCATCTTGCCCATGTGGTATGATTTGCATATCTCAAGTGATTAAAAATCAAGTGAGCCCAAACGATCCATCTGCATGGAGTTTCATTATGCGTATACACCAATAGACATGGTTTGCATGTCTCAAACTTTTCAAAAACGAGTGAGTCCAAAGATCCATCAACATGGAGCTTCTTCATGCGTTTTACACCAATATGACTTACATGGCAGTGCCACAAGTAAGTGGTACTATCATTACTATCTTATACTTTTGGCATGAAAATGTGTATCACTACGATCGAGATTCAATAAACCATTCCTTTAGGTGCAAGACCATTGAAGGTATTATTCAAATAAATAGAGTAACCATTATTCTCCTTAAATGAATAACCGTATTGCGATAGACATAATCCAATCATGTCTATGCTCAACGCAAACACCAAATGACAATTATTCAGGTTTAATACTAATCTTGATGGTAGAGGGAGTGCGATGTTTGATCAAATCAAACTTGGAAATACTTCAACACATATCGTCACTCACCTTTAGCTAGTCTCCGTTTATTCCGTAGCTCTTTTATTTGAGTTACTAACACTTAGCAACCGAACGGTATCTAATACCCGGTGCTACTAGGAGTACTAGTAAAGTACACATTAACATAATGTATATCAATATACTTCTATCGACCTTGCCAGCCTTCTTATCTACCAAGTATCTAGGGTTATTCTGCTCCGATGGCTGTTCCCTTATTACGAAGCACTTAGTCTCGGGTTTGGGTTCAACCTTGGGTTTCTTCACCGGAGCAGCAACTGATTTGCCGTTTCATGAAGTGTCCTTCTTGCCCTTGCCCTTCTTGAAACTAGTGGTTTCACCAACCATAAACAATTGATGCTCCTTCTTGATTTCTACTTTCGCGGTGTCAAACATCGTGAATCCTCAAGGATCATCATATCTATCCCCGACATGTTATAGTTCATCACAAAGCTCTAGCAGCTTGGTGGCAATGACTTTGGAGAAACATCACTATCTCATCCGGAAGATCAACTCCCACTCGATTCAAGTGATTGTTGCACTTCAGACAATCTGAGCACAAGCTCAACGATTGAGCTTTTCTCCCTTAGTTTGCAGGCTAAGACAATCGTCGGAGGTCTTATACCTCTTGACGTGGGCACGAGCCTGAAATCCCAATTTCAGCCCTCGAAACATCTCATATGTTCCGCGATGTTTCGAGAAACTTCTTTGGTGCCTCAACTCCAAACCGTTTAACTGAACTATCACGTAGTTATCAAAACGTGTATGTCGGATGTTCGCAACATCCACAGACGACGTTTGGGGTTCAGCACACTGAGCGGTGCATTAAGGACATAAGCTTTCTTCTGTCCGCATAATCGCTACTGTCAACTTTCAACTATATTTTCTCTAGGAACATATCTAAACAGTGGAACTAAAGCGCGAGCTTACGACATAATTTGCAAAGATCTTTTGACTATGTTCAGGATAATTAAGTTCATCTTATGAACTCCCACTCAGATAGACATCCCTCTGGTCATCTAAGTGATTACATGATCCGAGTTAACTAGGCCGTGTCCGATCATCACGTGAGACGGACTAGTCATCATCGGTGAACATCTTCATGTTGATCGTATCTACTATACGACTCATGCTCGACCTTTCGGTCTCTGTGTTCCGAGGCCATGTCTGTACATGCTAGGCTCGTCAAGTTAACCCTAAGTGTTTCACGTGTGTAAATCTGTCTTACACCCGTTGTATGTGAACGTAAGAATCCATCACACCCGATCATCACGTGGTGCTTAGAAGCGACGAACTTTAGCAGCGGTGCACGCTTAGGGAGAACACTTCTTGAAATTGTTGTAAGGGATCATCTTATTTACTACCGTCGTTCTAAGTAAACAATATGCATAAACATAATAAACATCACATGCAATTATATAGTAGTGACATGATATGGCCAATATCATATAGCTCCATTGATCTCCATCTTCGGGGCTCCATGATCATCATCGTCACCGGCATGACACCATGATCTCCATCATCATGATCTCCATCATCGTGTCTCCATGAAGTTGTCTCGCCAACTTATTAGTTCTACTACTATGGCTACCGGTTAGCAATAAAGTAAAGTAATTACATGGCGTTGTTTAATGACACGCAGGTCATACAATAAATAAAGACAACTCCTATGGCTCCTGCCGGTTGTCATACTCATCGACATGCAAGTCGTGAATCCTATTACAAGAACATGATCAATATCATACATCAAATATATTCATCACATTCTTCTTGGCCATATCACATCACATAGCATACCCTGCAAAAACAAGTTAGACGTCCTCTAATTGTTGTTTGCATGTTTTACGTGGCTGCTATGGGTTTCTAGCAAGAACGTTTCTTACCTACGCAAAACCACAACGTGATATGCCAATTGCTATTTACCCTTCATAAGGACCCTTTTCATCGAATCCGTTCCGACTAAAGTGGGAGAGACTGGCACCCGCTAGCCACCTTATGCACCAAGTGCATGTCGGTCGGTGGAACCTGTCTCACGTGAAATGCGTGTAAGGTCGGTCCAGGCCGCTTCATCCCACAATACCGTCAAAACAAGATTGGACTAGTAACGGTAAGCATATTGAACAAAATCAACGCCCACAACTACTTTGTGTTCTACTCGTGCAAAGAATCTACGCAATAGACCTAGCTCATGATGCCACTTGTTGGGAGCGTGGCAGAAATTCAAAATTTTCCTCGTGTCACCAAGATCTATCTATGGAGAAACTAGCAACGAGGGAAGGAGAGTGCATCTACATACCCTTGTAGATCGCTAAGCGGAAGCGTTCAAGAGAACGGGGTTGAAGGAGTCGTACTCGTCGTGATTCAAATCACCGGAGATCCTAGTGCCGAACGGACGGCACCTCCGCGTTCAACACACGTACAGCCCGGTGACGTCTCCCACGCCTTGATCCAGCAAGGAGAGAGGGAGAGGTTGAGGAAGACTCCATCCAGCAGCAGCACAACGGCGTGGTGGTGGTGGAGGAGTGTGGCAATCCCGCAGGGCTTCGCCAAGCACCAAGGGAGAGGAGGAGGAGGAGGAGAGGCAGGGCTGCACCAAGAGAGATCGAATCGCGTGTTATGGGCAGCCCCTAGGCCTCATATATATAGGGGAAGGGGAGGAGGGTGCGCCCCCTCTATGGTTCCCACCCCTAGAGGGGCGGCAGCCCTAGATGGGATCAAGGGGAGGCGGCCAAGAGGGGAGAGAGGGGGAGGCGCCCACTAGATGGGCCTTAGGGCCCATCTGCCCTAGGGTTTGCCCCCTCCCACTCTCCCTTGCGCCTTGAGCCTCTTGTGGGGGGCGCACCAGCCCCCTTGGGGCTGGTTCCCTCCCACACTTGGCCCACGCAGCCTTCTGGGGCAGGTGGCCCCACTTGGTGGACCCGGGACCTCCCGGTGGTCCCAGACGTTACCGAAAAACCCAAACTTTTCCGGTGACCAAAACAGACTTCCATATATAAATCTTTACCTCCGGACCATTCCGAACTCCTCGTGACGTCCGGGATCTCATCCGGACTCGAACAACATTCGGTAACCACATACAAACTTCCTTTATAACCCTAGTCGCCATCGAACCTTAAGTGTGTAGACCCTACGGTTCGGGAACCATGCAGACATGACCGAGACGTTCTCCGGTCAATAACCAACAGCGGATCTGGATACCCATGTTGGCTCCCACATGTTCCACGATGATCTCATCGGATGAACCACGATGTCAAGGACTCAATCGATCCGTATACAATTCCCTTTGTCTAGCGGTATTGTACTTGCCCGAGATTTGATCGTCGGTATCCCGATACCTTGTTCAATCTCGTTTCCGCAAGTCTCTTTACTCGTTCCGTAACACATCATCCCGTGATCAACCCCTTGGTCACATTGTGCACATTATGATGATGTCCTACCGAGTGGGCCCAGAGATACCTCTCCGTCACACGGAGTGACAAATCCAGCCTCGATCCGTGCCAACCCAATGCACACTTTCGGAGATACCTGTAGTGCACCTTTATAGCCACCCGATTCGTTGTGACGTTTGGTACACCCAAAGCATTCCTACGGTATCCGGAGTTGCACAATCTCATGGTCTAAGGAAAGATACTTGACATTAGAAAAGCTTTAGCATACTAACTACGATCTTTGTGCTAGGCTTAGGATTGGGTCTTGTCCATCACATCATTCTCCTAATGATGTGATCCGTTATCAATGACATCCAATGTCCATGGTCGGAAACCGTAACCATCTATTGATCAACGAGCTAGTCAACTAGAGGCTTACTAGGGACATGGTGTTGTCTATGTATCCACACATGTATTGCGTTTTCTATCAATACAATTATAGCATGAATAATAAACGATTATCATGAACAAGGAAATATAATAATAACTAATTTATTATTGCCTCTAGGGCATATTTCCAACAGTCTCCCACTTGCACTAGAGTCAATAATCTAGTTCACATCGCCATGTGATCAACACTGATAGGTCACATCGCCATGTGACCAACATCCAAAGAGTTTACTAGTGTGTGTAAACTAGTTCACATCATCATGTGATTAAGACTCAATGAGTTCTGAGGTTTGATCATGTTTTGCTTGTGAGAGAGGTTTTAGTCATTAGGTCTGAACCTTTCAGATCCGTGTGTACTTCGCAATTCTCTATGTCATATTGTAAATGTTGCTTCCACGCTCCACTTGGATCTATTCCAAATGGTTGCTCCACTATACGTATCCGGTTTGCTACTCAGAGTCACTCGGATAGGTGTTAAAGCTTGCATCGACGTAACCCTTTACGCCAACTCTTTATCACCTCCATAATCGAGAAACATGTCCTTATTTACTCCAAGGACAATTTTGACCACTGTCCAATGATCCATTCCTGGATCATTCTTGTACCCTAGACCGACTCATGGCAAGGCACACTTCGGTCGCGGTACACAAGATAGCATACTATAGAGCCTATGTCTGAAGCATAGGGGCGACCTTCGTCCTTTCTCTCTTTTCTGCCGTGGTCGAGCTTTAAGTCTCAACTTCATACCATACAACTCAGCCAAGAACTCCTTCTTTGATGATCCATCTTGAACACCTTCAAGATCATGTCAAGGTATATGCTCATTTGAAAGTATTATTAAGCATTTTGATCTATCCTTATAGATCTTGATGCTCAATGTTCAAGTAGCTTAATCCAGGTTTTCTATTGAAAAACATCTTTCAAATAACCCTATATGCTTTCCAAAAATTCTACATCATTTCTGATCATCAACATGTCAACAACATATACTCATCAGAAATTCTATAGTGCTCCCACTCACTTCTTTGGAAATACAAGTTTCTCATAAACTTTATATAAACCCAAAATATTTGATCATCTCATCAAAGCGTACATTCCAACTCCGAGATGCTTACTCCAGTCCTTAGAAGGATTGCTGGAGCTTTGCATACTTGTTAGCATCCTTCAGGATTGACAAAACCTTCTGGTTGTATCACATACAACCTTTCCTCAAGAATAACATCGAGGAAACAATGTTTTGACATCCTATCTGCAAGATTTCATAAATGCATCTAATGCTAACATGATTCCGACGGACTTAAGCATCGCTACGGATGAGAAAATCTCATCGTAGTCAACTCCTTGAACTTGTGAAAAACTCTTCGCCACAAGTCGACCTTCATAGACGGTGACATTACCGTCCTTGTCCGTCTTCTTCTTAAAGATCCATTTATCTCAATGGCTTGCCGAACATCGGGCAAGTCCACCAAAGTCCATGTTTTGTTCTGATACATGGATCCTATCTCGGATTTCATGGCTTCTAACCATTTGTCGGAATTTGGGCCCACCATCGCTTCTCCATAGCTCGTAGGTTCATTGTTGTCTAGCAACATGACCTTCAAGACAGGATTGCGTACCACTCTGAAGTAGTACGCATCCTTGTCACCCTACGAGGTACGTCAGTGACTTGATCCGAAACTTCATGATCACTATCATAAGCTTCTACTTCAATTGGTGTAGGTGCCACGGAACAACTTCCTGTGCCTGCTACACACTAGTTGAAGTGATGGTTCAATAACCTCATCAAGTCTCCACCATCCTCCCACTCAACTTTTCGAGACGAACTTTTCCTCGAGAAAGGACCCGATTCAAGAAACAATCCCTATTGCTTCCGGATCTGAATTAGGAGGTATACCCAACTGTTTTGGGTGTCCTATGAAGATGCATTTTGTCCGCTTTGGGTTCAAGCTTATCAACCTGAAACTTTTCCACATAAGCGTCGCAGCCCCAAACTTTTAAGAAATGACAGCTTAGGTTTCTCTAAACCATAGTTCATACGGTGTCATCTCAACGGAATTACGTGGTGCCCCATTAAAGTGAGTGTGGTTGTCTCTAATGCCTAACCCATGAACGATAGTGGTAATTTGATAAGAGACATCATGGTACGCACCATATCTGATAGGGTGCAACTATGATGTCCGGACACACCATCACACTATGGTGTTCCAGGCGGTATTAATTGTGAAACAATTTGCACAATGTCTTAATTGTGTGCCAAAACTCGTAACTCAGATATTCATCTCTATGATCATATCATAGACATTCTATCCTCTTGTCACGAAGATCTTAAACTTCACTCTGAAATTACTTGAACCATTCAATATTTCAGACTTGTGTTTCATCAAGTAAATACACTCAACATCTACTTAAATCATCCGTGAAGTAAGAACATAACGATATTCATCTGCATGCCTCAAAGACTCATTGGACTGCACACATCAAAATGTGTCACTTCAACAAGTTGCTATCTTGTTCCATCTTCTCAAACCGAGGCTTTTCACCATCTTGCCCATGTGGTATGATTTGCATATCTCAAGTGATTCAAAATCAAGTGAGTCCAAACGATCCATCTGCATGGAGTTTCATTATGCGTATACACCAATAGACATGGTTTGCATGTCTCAAACTTTTCAAAACGAGTGAGTCCAAAGATCCATCAACATGGAGCTTCTTCATGCGTTTTACACCAATATGACTTACATGGCGATGCCACAAGTAAGTGGTACTATCATTACTATCTTATACTTTTGGCATGAAAATGTGTATCACTACGATCGAGATTCAATAAACCATTCCTTTAGGTGCAAGACCATTGAAGGTATTATTCAAATAAATAGAGTAACCATTATTCTCCTTAAATGAATAACAGTATTGCGATAGACATAATCCAATCATGTCTATGCTCAACGCAATCACCAAATGACAATTATTCAGGTTTAATACTAATCTTGATGGTAGAGGGAGCGCGATGTTTGATCAAATCAAACTTGGAAATACTTCCAACACATATCGTCACTCACCTTTAGCTAGTCTCCGTTTATTCCGTAGCTCTTTTATTTGAGTTACTAACACTTAGCAACCGAACCGTATCTAATACCCGGTGCTACTAGGAGTACTAGTAAAGTACACATTAACATAATGTATATCCAATATACTTCTATCGACCTTGCCAGCCTTCTTATCTACCAAGTATCTAGGGTTATTCTGCTCCATGGCTGTTCCCTTATTACGAAGCACTTAGTCTCGGGTTTGGGTTCAACCTTGGGTTTCTTCACTGGAGCAGCAACTGATTTGCCGTTTCATGAAGTGTCCCTTCTTGCCCTTGCCCTTCTTGAAACTAGTGGTTTCACCAACCATAATCAATTGATGCTCCTTCTTGATTTCTACTTTCGCGGTGTCAAACATCGTGAATCCCTCAAGGATCATCATATCTATCCCTGACATGTTATAGTTCATCACAAAGCTCTAGCAGCTTGGTGGCAATGACTTTGGAGAAACATCACTATCTCATCTGGAAGATCAACTCCCACTCGATTCAAGTGATTGTTGCACTTCAGACAATCTGAGCACAAGCTCAACGATTGAGCTTTTCTCCCTTAGTTTGCAGGCTAAGACAATCGTCGGAGGTCTTATACCTCTTGACGTGGGCACGAGCCTGAAATCCCAATTTCAGCCCTCGAAACATCTCATATGTTCCGCGATGTTTCGAGAAACTTCTTTGGTGCCTCAACTCCAAACCGTTTAACTGAACTATCACGTAGTTATCAAAACGTGTATGTCGGATGTTCGCAACATCCACAGACGACGTTTGGGGTTCAGCACACCGGCGGTGCATTAAGGACATAAGCTTTCTTCTGTCCGCATAATCGCTCTTTCAACTTTCAACTATATTTTCTCTAGGAACATATCTAAACAGTGGAACTAAAGCGCGAGCTTCGACATAATTTGCAAAGATCTTTTGACTATGTTCAGGATAATTAAGTTCATCTTATGAACTCCCACTCGAGATAGACATCCCTCTGGTCATCTAAGTGATTACATGATCCGAGTTAACTAGGCCGTGTCCGATCATCACGTGAGACGGACTAGTCATCATCGGTGAACATCTTCATGTTGATCGATCTACTATACGACTCATGCTCGACCTTTCGGTCTCTCGTGTTCCGAGGCCATGTCTGTACATGCTAGGCTCGTCAAGTTAACCCTAAGTGTTTCGTGTGTAAATCTGTCTTACACCCGTTGTATGTGAACGTAAGAATCCATCACACCCGATCATCACGTGGTGCTTAGAAGCGACGAACTTTAGCAACGGTGCACGTTAGGGAGAACACTTCTTGAAATTGTTGTAAGGATCATCTTATTTACTACCGTCGTTCTAAGTAAACAATATGCATAAACATAATAAACATCACATGCAATTATATAGTAGTGACATGATATGGCCAATATCATATAGCTCCATTGATCTCCATCTTCGGGCTCCATGATCATCATCGTCACCGCATGACACCATGATCTCCATCATCATGATCTCCATCATCGTGTCTCCATGAAGTTGTCTCGCCAACTTATTAGTTCTACTACTATGGCTACGGTTAGCAATAAAGTAAAGTAATTACATGGCGTTGTTTAATGACACGCAGGTCATACAATAAATAAAGACAACTCCTATGGCTCCTGCCGTTGTCATACTCATCGACATGCAAGTCGTGAATCCTATTACAAGAACATGATCAATATCATACATCAAATATATTCATCACATTCTTCTTGGCCATATCACATCACATAGCATACCTCGCAAAAACAAGTTAGACGTCCTCTAATTGTTGTTTGCATGTTTTACGTGGCTGCTATGGGTTTCTAGCAAGAACGTTTCTTACCTCGCAAAACCACAACGTGATATGCCAATTGCTATTTACCCTTCATAAGGACCCTTTTCATCGAATCCGTTCCGACTAAAGTGGGAGAGCGGCACCGCTAGCCACCTTATGCACCAAGTGCATGTCGACCGGTGGAACCTGTCTCACGTGAAAATGCGTGTAAGGTCGGTCCAGGCCGCTTCATCCCACAATACCGTCAAAACAAGATTGGACTAGTAACGGTAAGCATATTGAACAAAATCAACGCCCACAACTACTTTGTGTTCTACTCGTGCAAAGAATCTACGCAATAGACCTAGCTCATGATGCCACTGTTGGGGAACGTAGCAGAAATTCAAAATTTTCCTACGTGTCACCAAGATCTATCTATGGAGAAACTAGCAACGAGGGAAGGAGAGTGCATCTACATACCCTTGTAGATCGCTAAGCGGAAGCGTTCAACTGAACGGGGTTGAAGGAGTCGTACTCGTCGTGATTCAAATCACCGGAGATCCTAGTGCCGAACGGACGGCACCTCCGCGTTCAACACACGTACAGCCCGGTGACGTCTCCCACGCCTTGATCCAGCAAGGAGAGAGGGAGAGGTTGAGGAAGACTCCATCCAGCAGCAGCACAACGGCGTGGTGGTGGTGGAGGAGTGTGGCAATCCCGCAGGGCTTCGCCAAGCACCAAGGGAGAGGAGGAGGAGGAGAGGCAGGGCCGCACCAAGAGAGATCGAATCGCGTGTTATGGGCAGCCCCTAGGCCTCATATATATAGGGGAAGGGGAGGAGGGTGCGCCCCCTCTAGGGTTCCCACCCCTAGAGGGGCGGCAGCCCTAGATGGGATCAAGGGGAGGCGGCCAAGAGGGGAGAGAGGGGGAGGCGCCCACTAGATGGGCCTTAGGGCCCATCTGCCCTAGGGTTTGCCCCCTCCCACTCTCCCTTGCGCCTTGGGCCTCTTGTGGGGGGCGCACCAGCCCCCTTGGGGCTGGTTCCCTCCCACACTTGGCCCACGCAGCCTTCTGGGGCAGGTGGCCCCACTTGGTGGACCCCCGGGACCCTCCCGGTGGTCCCGGTACGTTACCGGAAAAACCCGAAACTTTTCCGGTGACCAAAACAGGACTTCCCATATATAAATCTTTACCTCCGGACCATTCCGGAACTCCTCGTGATGTCCGGGATCTCATCCGGACTCAAACAACATTCGGTAACCACATACAAACTTCCTTTATAACCCTAGCGTCATCGAACCTTAAGTGTGTAGACCCTACGGGTTCGGGAACCATGCAGACATGACCGAGACGTTCTCCGGCCAATAACCAACAGCGGGATCTGGATACCCATGTTGGCTCCCACATGTTCCACGATGATCTCATCGGATGAACCACGATGTCAAGGACTCATTCGATCCGTATACAATTCCCTTTGTCTAGCGGTATTGTACTTGCCCGAGATTCGATCGTCGGTATCCCGATACCTTGTTCAATCTCGCTTCCGGCCAAGTCTCTTTACTCGTTCCGTAACACATCATCCCGTGATCAACCCCTTGGTCACATTGTGCACATTATGATGATGTCCTACCGAGTGGGCCCAGAGATACCTCTCCGTCACACGGAGTGACAAATCCCAGTCTCGATTCGTGCCAACCCAATAGACACTTTCGGAGATACCTGTAGTGCACCTTTATAGCCACCCGATTCGTTGTGACGTTTGGTACACCCAAAGCATTCCTACGGTATCCGGGAGTTGCACAATCTCATGGTCTAAGGAAAAGATACTTGACATTAGAAAAGCTTTAGCATACGAACTACGATCTTTGTGCTAGGCTTAGGATTGGGTCTTGTCCATCACATCATTCTCCTAATGATGTGATCCCGTTATCAATGACATCCAATGTCCATGGTCAGGAAACCGTAACCATCTATTGATCAACGAGCTAGTCAACTAGAGGCTTACTAGGGACATGGTGTTGTCTATGTATCCACACATGTATTGCGGTTTCCGGTCAATACAATTAAGCATGAATAATAAACGATTATTATGAACAAGGAAATATAATAATAACTAATTTATTATTGCCTCTAGGGCATATTTCCAACAGATAGGCCCAAGCCGAAGAGTTACTTTGGCTTGTTGCAGCAATTTCTTGGGGCGGTGCCGCATATCAAGGCGATGAAGCGGTCGGCCTGCATAAAGGGTGCGCGGATGGCGCTCGCCCGTGTGAAGACACATTGGACAGAGATGGATGCCACCGCTGTTGCGACCCCGGGTTCGGATGATAACCGGTTACCCGCCGAGCACTATTTTAGCGAAGTGCTGCGTGGTGCTCGTGTAATAGAGTCGCAGTGCTCAAAAAATGTTACGTTCAAATGAACGTTTTGTAAAATGATATTTATGATGTAAGCGCCTTTTATACTTGTGCGTTCAAGTAATAGAGTATCTCCTCTGCGGCCGTTCATGTATACGTGTGTATAACCTGAAAGATGGCAGTCGTCGGCTTCAGCCCCCACGCACAAGGTGTGGGGGTGTTCGCAAAAAATAGCGCGTTTTCACACTTAATCCGATGTCTCGGTCCTGTAAAGGAGGTGGTAGCGTAGCAAACGAGGCAACCGGACTATAATGCTTTATCACTTTCACTTAGCCATGGAGTTCGAGGGGGGCTACGACATAGCCCCCAGGGGCACCGCACTCTCCGAATTCGGGGCGCATATGTGCCTGGCCGGAAAACGGCCCTTCGTCAAAGCGGAGGAATCCTAAACATTCCCATAGTCGATCGAGTGGTTGACCAGTCTCTCGCTGTATCATGACAGTCAGTTTTCGGCTTTCTCTACTGAGGTGCTCGCCCAGCCGAACTGGGGCATAATCGCAGCAGTTCTCCTGGAGCCGCGTTAGCCGATGATACGGAACGTAAGGCAGCAAAACACAGGAGCCGGGCAAACCCAACATTTGACCAAAGACATGATTCGGAGCTGATGCATATAAGGCCTAACTCAAGACGCCGAACACTCCCGAAGGTGTTCAGTCTTTATAATAGCGGGCAAAAACAAAGCCCTAAGCCCCTTGTGTCCAGGTACGGGCAGATTCTTCTGGCGCGGCCGATCCCAAAACGCCAGTCTCCACTCTGGTTATAATGATGAACCAGGGGATTATAGCAACAAGAGACAGTAAGAAAGGTTTACGTAGGGTCTTAGTCTGAAAAGAGTCCTTGCAACGGGTCCCTCTCGCACATCTGCTTTGTGTCTCCGTTGTGCCGTATCCTGGACGGGTGTGCACGCTGTTCATCTGTAAAAAGAGAAGAACTTGGTTGGAAAAGAAATCGTGCGAGAAAGTGCATAAAAAATTGAAAATAGGGATTAAGGAAGCTGAGCCTATGCTAGCTCATTATGGCTTATATGTGCAAACCCTTGTGAAGGAATGTGCGGCTAGGTAGCCCCTAGCTTAATTATTCCGGACTCGTCCAGCCGTGTCCGGGGTCTCAAGCGACCTTTTAATGAAATGATGCCACGTGGACCGGGCATTTTAAGCGTAAGAGACGCGTAATGTGGTATTGCATTGAAGCGGACGAGAGCTTCCCATCCCGTGGTGCTTGATAGCTGGCTTAAGGGCCTGGCGCCACTCCTTTGAAGGAAGTGCGGCTATGCCGAGTTGTAATAGGGTCTATCCCCATTTGCGGATTGTGTCCGGATATAGCAGGTTTAAGTCACTGCCGCCGTCCGTCAACACCTGCGTGAAGTGCAGTCCGCCTATTGTGGGATCCGGTATCAGGGCAGTCTATCCTGATCTCGGTCCACTGGAGTGGATCGTCCGACACTTGTCTTGGCGAGTGCCGTGTTGGCTTTCCGTACTATCACGTGAAGCGAGTTTACTGTTTTGACTTCTTGTGGGAAAGTCTTTTGACTTCCGGTGCTCTGCTGGTGGGGCTCATCATCGTCCTTGTTTGGCGCGTCGAGCCCCTTGTGTCCGGCGTTGAGTCTGCCGGACTGTTTGAAAACCCAACAATTTCGGTTGGTATGGTTTGCAGGCCTTCCGGAGGTACTGTGGATTTGACGTATCCGATCCAAAATTTTGTTTAAATTTAATAGCTCGTCTCTGTTCTCCTTAAGAGGCCGTGTTGTATTGTTCGGCCGCGAGCTTTTGAATCCGGCGTTGACCGCCGTCCCCTGCGGGCTTTTTTCTTTATTTCGGCGCTGATCTTTCCTGCGCCGTGATTTTCTGTTTCCATCTCTGATCTTGGATGTACTCGGGTCGCTGGTGTTGCATCTTGCTAGCCAGCTGTCTTCTCCTGCGCAAAAGCGCGTCATGAGGCTTGTTAGCGCGGCCATTGTTCTTGGCTTCTCTTGGCCGAGGTGTCTGGCAAGCCATTCGTCACGGACGTTGTGTTTAAAAGCTGCTAGGGCTTCTGCGTCCGGACAGTCGACTATTTGGTTCTTTTTGGTAAGGAACCTGTTCGAAATTTTGCGCTGATTCTCCGGGCTATTGGGTTATATGACTCAAATCATCTGCATCCGGAGGGCGGACATAAGTCCCTTGAAAATTTGCTCTAAACGCGTCCTCAAGCTCCTCCCAACTTCCAACAGTATTTTCTGGGAGGCCTTTGAGCCAATGCCGAGCTGGCCCTTTGAGCTTGAGGGGTAGGTATTTTATGGCATGGAGATCGTCTCCTCTAGCCATGTGTATGTGTAGTATGTAGTCTTCTATCCAGACTCCGGGGTCTGTTGTGCCGTCGTATGCCTCTATGTTTATGGGTTTAAACCCTGTTGGAAATTCATGATCCAGCACCTCATCGGTGAAACATAGCGGGTGTGCGGCCCCCCTGTATTTGGGTGTGCCGCTGTCTTCGAACACTTGTCGTGGTATGTTACTTCCTGGGGTCCTCCTTTTGGGCCCGTAGATGGACCTAGTTGGGCCATCCGTTTTACCAGGATTATAATTCGGCTTGTGTGCAGCCCCGTTTGTCGTTTTGGGCCTGTCGTCTGGCCGTCTATCCGGCCAGGCGGCCTCTTTATTTTTTGACTGTGAAGGCTCGATGGCTTCCTCGTCAAATTCTGGCAGCAACTTGCGCTTCGGGTAGCTCTTGGTTTGATGGCCGTTGCCATATTTGTCTGCGGTCTTGAATGCTTTGCTCCACTTCATTCTGAGCGTGTCTTCTGCTGTTTTGAGCTTCCGTTTTGCCTTCTTCAAACTTCTTACAGTGGCGATGAGCTTTTTGCGTATGTTCTTATGCTCTGGTGTTGTGGCCGGACTGTTGATTGCTTCGTGAAGGGGTTGAATATCCGGCCCGTCCTGTTCGTCGTCAGCTGGCTTGCCCTGCTCTATTGCTGGGTCGTTAGGAAGGATGCTTTGATCGAGGCGGGACTTGGGGCGGCGTTTGCGTCGCCGTTTTGGTTCTTTATCGGCGAGATTATCCTCTGCCGTGTCCCGTTGTTCCTCGTTATCGCTTTCCTTCGGGGTGTCCACCATGTATACGTCGTATGACGAGGTGGCCTTCGGTGTCCGTAGGCACCGGTTCTTGGTAGTCTCCGCATCGTCGTCCATACCGTCGATGTCTTCGGAGCGGTATCGAGTTAGGTGGTTTAATCCTTCACGGTGGGTTCCGAAGTGGGTGGTGGGTGGGATCTGAATTTCTTCGTCATCCGCGTCCCAACCATCCCGGCCGTAGTTCGCCGATGCTCTCTGAATAGCGAGATGCTTCAATGAGTTTATGATGTCGCCAAAGGCGAAAAGCTGAAAAGATGTCCGCAGCGGTGAATTCCATGATCGGCGCCCAATCGGATTCGACTGGCTCGGGCGCAGGAGGTTCGGAGTCCGGTAGGGAGTCCGGCACCTCGGAGTCATGGGCTTTATGTGGGACAAGGTAAGTGTTCGGCTCCATCGTCGTAGAAATTGCGGCTCCCGAGGCGGTGTCCAGCCATCCATCCTCGATTCGAGCGATCGGCTCCGGACTATGAGTCGGAGCGGATCCGGTCTTGACCTCGAAGGTGCTGTCCGTGGCGAGTTAGGTCATGTCCATCGTGACAGCGTGGCGCGCTCGGCTGTGGCTCAGATCCATCGAGGACCAAGTCCCCGCGGATATCGGCCGTGAAATTTAAGCTTCCAAACCTGACCTGACGGCCAGGGGCGTAGCTTTCGATCTGCTCCAGATGGCCAAGGGAGTTGGCCCGCGACGAAGCCGCCGAATCGAAGATCTGTCCGGGAGAAAGGTCTCACCCAGACTGCGTCGTTGTTGATTGAAGAGGCCATCAAGCCTATCGGTGACGACACGAGGAACTCTCAATGAAAGCACCAATGTCGGTGTCAAAACCGGCGGATCTCGGGCAGGGGGTCCCGAATCGTGCGTCTAGGTGGATGGTAACAGGAGACAAGGGACACGATGTTTACCTGTGTTCGGGCCCTCTTGATGGAGGTAAAACCCACGTCCCGCTTGATTGATATTGATATTGTGGATGTTTACAAGAGGGATCTACCACGAGATCAAGGAGGCTAAACCTAGAAGCTAGCCTATGGTATGATTGTAAGGGTTGTTGTGATTGTTGTCCTACGGACTAAAGCCATCCGGTTTATATAGACATCGGAGAGGGCTAGGGTTACATAGAGTCGGTTACAATGGTAGGAGATCTACATATCCGTATCGCCAAGCTTGCCTTCCACGCCAAGGAAAGTCCCATCCGGACACGGGGGGAAGTCTTCAATCTTCTATCTTCATAGTCTTGGAGTCCGGTCGATGTTGATAGTCCAGCAAATGATAGTTCGGCTGATGATGGTAGTCCGGCTATCCGGACACCCCCTAATCCAGGACTCCCTCACTTGGCGTTGCCTTGATCTCCTTGTGGCCTCAGCTTCCCTCACCTGCCCTGCTTAGTGTGGCCGTGGGCGTGGCTCTGACTGCCCGTGCACAGGTAAAGGGGTGCAGAAGCAGAGCCCCTACTTCTGTACACCGACAGAGAACATCACCGCCAAGTGCCTCATGGCCAAAGCCACCAACAAGGTAACCCCCAACATCAAAACTACCATCATTAGTAATCCTTCCTTGACAGATTGCATTGATGAAAGTGAGGGGTCTGATGAGGAAGTAAATGAATTTGAGTCTTTTATGAGTAAGCTCAAGGGCAAATCCAACAAGCACTCCGTTGCTCTCTTGGAACAACTTGATGAAGCCAATGACATGATCTCTAAGATGGAAGGCCATAGTTGTGACTATGCCGATGAGATATCGGATCTCTCTAATGCGCTTGAGGAAGAGCATGTTCATCGTTTGGCTCTTGAGGAGTCACACAACGATGACCATGCTAAATAAAAGAAAGATCTTGATCATGCTCTTGTTGTATCTCGTGTGCTCGATTCCGAGAAGGATAAACTTGGGGTTGACCATGCTAGACTCAAGGATGAGTTTGAGATACTTGACAAGGCTCACAAGGCCTTGAAGGGTGCTCATGCTAGCCTCAAGGAGTCTCATGGTCAACTCCAAGTGAAGCTAACCAAGGAGAAAGCCACTTTTCCTCATATGGTCTTAATAGATAATGCAAATGCTACTAACCCGTGTTGTGAGCATGTGCATCTTGTGGAGGAGAATGCCAAGTTGAAGGAGCAACTTGAGAAAGGCCTTGTCTCTTGCATACAAGGTGAGAAGAATCTCAATGACCTTTTGAGCAATCAAAAGGAAGTTAAGGCCAAGGAGGGAGTTGGGTTCGCACCCAAGTCCAAGAACAAGAAGAAGAATGACAAGACCAAACGACCTCCTCCTCTGAAGCAAACTTTTGTGAAGGAGGGAGAGGGCGCTTCTAAGGAGAAGAAGAACAATGTGAAGGGTGGTGATGTCAAAAAGGGCAATGCCATCCCTTCCAACAAAGCCGGCGACTTTAACCCTTCTTATGTGTTGTACCGTGCTAGTGATTGATACGTCTCCGTCGTATCTACTTTCCCAAACACTTTTGCCCTTGTTTTGGACTCTAACTTGTATGATTTGAATGGAACTAACCCGGAATGACGCTGTTTTCAGCAGAATTGCCATGATGTTGTTTTATGTGCAGGAAACAAAAGTTCTCGGAATGACCTGAAACTCCACGGAATAACTTAGAATGAATAATAAAAAATCCTCGCCAAAGATGAAGACCAGGGGCCCACACCCTGTTCACGAGGGTGGGCCCCCCCCCTGGGCGCACCCCCTACCTCGTGGGCCCCCTGGACACCTTCCGACGCCAACTCCAACTCCATATATTGGCTTTTGGGGAGAAAAAATCAGAGAGAAACTTTCATCGCGTTTTACGATACGGAGCCGCCGCCAAGCCCTAATCTCTCTGGGAGGCTGATCTCGAGTCCGTTCGGGGCTCGGAGAGGGGATTCGTCGTCGTCGTCATCATCAACCATCCTCCATCACCAATTTCATGATGCTCACCGCCGTGCGTGAGTAATTCCATCGTAGGCTTGCTGGACGGTGATGGGTTGGATGAGATTTATCATGTAATCGAGTTAGTTTTGTTAGGGTTTGATCCTAGTATCCACTATGTTCGAGATTGATGTTGCTATGACTTTGCTATGCTTAATGCTTGTCACTAGGGTCCGAGTGCCATGATTTCAGATCTGAACCTATTATGTTTTCATGAATATATGTGAGTTCTTGATCCTATCTTGCAAGTCTATAGTCACCTACTATGTGTTATGATCCGGCAACCCCGAAGTGACAATAATCGGGACCACTCCTGGTGATGACCATAGTTTGAGGAGTTCATGTATTCACTATGTGCTAATGCTTTTTTCCGGTTCTCTATTAAAAGGAGGCCTTAATATCCCTTAGTTTCCATTAGGACCCCGCTGCCACGGGAGGGTAGGACAAAAGATGTCATGCAAGTTATTTTCCATAAGCACGTATGACTATTTTCGGAATACATGCCTACATTACATTGATGAATTGGAGCTAGTTCTGTGTCACCCTATGTTATGACTGCTACATGATGAACCGCATTCGGCATAATTATCCATCACTGATCCGGTGCCTACGAGTTTTCCATATACTGGTCTTAGCTAATTTACTTTTCCGTCGCTACTGTTACAATCACTACAAAATACCAAAAATATTACTTTTGTTGTCTTTACTTTTGTTACCGTTACCACCACTATCACATTACTTTGCTACTAAACACTTTGCTGCAGATACTAAGTTTCAAGGTGTGGTTGAATTGACAACTCAGCTGCTAATACTTGAGAATATTCTTTGGCTCCCCTTGTGTCGAATCAATAAATTTGGGTTGAATACTCTACCCACGAAAACTGTTGCGATCCCCTATACTTGTGGTGGGTTATCAAGACCTTTTTCTGGCGCCATTGCCGGGGAGCATAGCTCTATTCTTTGAGTCACTTGGGATTTATATCTGCTGGACACTATGAAGAACTTGAAAGATGCTAAGACAACAATTTATCCCTCAACTACGAGGGGAGGTAAGGAACTGCCATCTAGCTCTGCACTTGATTCACCCTTCTGTTATGAGTAAGCTAGCGACACCTAAACCTGCTTCTGCTATTCGTTCCGATATGTCGCATGTTATTGATGATGCCACTTCTGCTATGCATGATACTTATGACGAAACTACTTCTATGCTTGATACTACTGTGCCCCTTGGTGAATTTCTTGATGTACAAATTTCTAGGTCTAGAGAAAGAGAAATTATTGAATCTGAATACGATGATGAAAGTGATGATGAAAATATGCCTGTTATTCCCGAGGGTTATGTTTTTGATATGGAATCTTTTGCAGCTATTTTTTCTTGTAAAGATAGATATGAACTTAAGAGGCTACTAGTTAAATGGAACAAAGAATCTCTTAGAGACAGAATGAAACCTGACCCTGCTTTTGCTACTTCACCTATTTGTGTTCCCGAAAAGGATTATGAATTTTCTATTGATCCAGATATAATTACTTTGGTCGAATCTGATCCTTTTTATGGCTATGAATCTGAAACTGTTGTGACACATCTTACTAAGTTAAATGATATAGCTGCCCTGTTTACTAATGATGAGAGATCGCGCTACTTTTATATACTCAAAATATTTCCGTTCTCATTAAAGGGTGATGCTAAGATATGGTTTAATTCTCTTGATCCTGGTTGTGTGCGTAGTCCCGGGATATGATTTATTACTTCTCGCTAAATATTTCCTGCTCATAAGAAACAAGCTGCTCTGAGGGAAATATACAACTTCGTGCAAATTGAAGAAGAGAGTCTCCCACAAGCTTGGGGGAGGCTTCTCAAGTTACTTAATGCTTTGCCTGATCATCCTCTTAAGAAACCTGAAATACTTGATATCTTTTATAATGGACTAACCGATGCTTCCAGAGATTACCTGGATAGTTGTGCTGGTTCTCTTTTCAGGGAAAGAACACCGGATGAAGCTGAATTTCTATTGAATAATATGTTGACAAATGAAAATAATTGGGCACCTCCTGAGCCAGCTCCTTCTCCAATTGATGAGCCTATTCCTAAACCAACTCCGAAGAAGAGAGGTGTTCTATTTCTCAGTCCCGAAGATATGCAAGAGGCAAAGAAATCTATGAAAGAAAAAGGTATTAAAGCTGAAGATGTTAATAATTTACCTCCTATTGAAGAAATACATGGTCTTAATTTACACTTTGTTGAAGAAGTATATGATCTCAATTCTTTATTCATCAAGAACCTCCCGATCCCGATATCCCGACACGGTAGTAAAGGTAAATTCTCTCTATAGATATGATAAAGCTGAAGTCCCTCCTACTAAAATTGCTAGTCAGTGCTTGGATGAGTTTGATAACTTTATGTTTAAGCAAGATGACTTTAATGCTTATTTTGGTAGACAATTAAAACAAGATGCTTATATGATTAAATGCTTGGGTGATTATATGGCTAATATTAGAGGTGAACTTAAACTTGTTAGCAAACATGCTTCTATGGTTACCACTCAAGTAGAACAAGTACTTAAAGCTCAGAAAGAAGTGCTTGATGAAATGAATAGTAAGAAAAATGATTATGTTGTTAGAGTGGCTACTAGAACTGGTAGAATGACTCAGGAACCTTTGTATCCTGAAGGCCACCCTAAGAGAATCGAGCAAGATTCTCAGAGAAATAATATTGATGCACCTAGTTCTTCTAAAAAGAAGAAAAAGAAAAATGATAGGACTTTGCAAACTTCTAGTGAACCTATTGCTGAACCACCTGAAAATCCAAATGATATCTCTATGTCTGATGCTGAAACACAATCTGGTAATGAACATGAACCTAGTGAAAATGTTAATGATGATGCTCATGATGATGCTCAACCTAGTAATGATAATGATGTAGAATTTGAACCTGCTGTTGATCTTGATAACCCACAATCAAAGAATCAACGTTATGATAAAAGAGACTTCGTTGCTAGGACATGGTAAAGAAAGAGAACCATGGGTTCAGAAACCCATGCCTTTTCCTCTGAAACCATCCAAGAAAAAGGATGATGAGGAATTTGCGTGCTTTGCTGAAATGATTAGACCCATCTTTTTGCGTATGCGATTGACTGATATGCTCAAAATGAATCCTTATGCTAAATATATGAAAGATATTGTTACAAATAAAAGAAAGATACCGGAAGCTGAAATTTCCACCATGCTTGCTAATTATACTTTTAAGGGTGGAATACAAAGAAACTTGGAGATCCAGGAGTACCTACCATACCATGCTCCATTAAGAGAAATTATGTTAAAACTGCTTTATGTGATCTTGGAGCCGGTGTTAGTGTTATGCCTCTCTCTTTATATCGTAGACTTGACTTGAATAAGTTGACACCTACTGAAATATCTTTGCAAATGGCTGATAAATCAACTGCTATACCTGTCGGTATTTGTGAGGATGTGCTTGTTGTGGTTGCAAACGTTACTATTTTAACGGACTTTGTTATTCTTGATATTCCCGAGGATGATAGTATGTCTATTATTCTTGGAAGACCTTTCCTTAATACTACAGGGGCTGTTATTGATTGCAACAAAGGCAATGTCACTTTTCATGTTAATGGTAATGAGCACACGGTACACTTTCCGAGGAAACAACCTCAAGTTTATAGTATCAATTCTATTGGAAAAATTCCATCGATTATATTTGGAGGTTTTGAATTTCCTCTTCCTACTGTCAAGAAGAAATATGATATTCTTATTATTGGGGACGTCAGACGTGCATATCCCCGTTGAGGTAACTTAGTGTTATTCGAAATTTCTCCGGTTTCATGTTAATCAGAATGAGTTTGTTAACAAGACTTGATCAACCTTGTTAGTGGATTCCTTTTGATGAGCATGAGATGGATGAAACTAGAAGCACAACCTTCTGTACCCTCTTTATATTTTCTGTTATTTAGTTGAAATAAAGTAAAAATAGTATTTTTCATGTCTTTCCTGATTTATCCGTGCAATATAAAAATATCCCGAAAATAAAAGTCCTCGAAATGCCATGCCAATTTAATATGATTTTTTCGAATATTTGAGGATTTATAGTGCAAAAATTACATGGGAGGAGCTGCCACCAGCCACGAGGGTGGAGGGCGTGCCTACCCCCAGGTGCGCCCCACCTCGTGGGCCCATGGTGGCCCTCCTCCACTTATCCTGCACCCATCTTCTTCCTCTGCCTCACACAAACCCGAAAAACCAACTCAAGCATGAGTTCCACCACTTTGCTGTGATTTTCGATCTCCTTGCTCAAAGCACCTCTCAAAAACTGCTTGGGGAGATTGTTCCTTGGTATGTGACTCCTCCATTGGTCCAATTAGTTTTTTCTCTAGTGCTTTATTCTTTGCAAATTTGTGTTGCATAGGTGACCATGTTCTTGAGCTTGCATGTCAAATTTATATGGTTCCAAGTAGTTCTAATGCTTGATATAGGCTCTAGGCACTTGTAGGAGTAGTTGCTATCAATTTTATTGAAGTTGGTTCACTTTTGTTTGAAGTTACTAAAAATTTCAGATTATTTCAGAAAACAATGAAGAGACTTTTTAGGGGCTCGTCGAGCCGAAGCTCGAAGGAAAAACAAAAGGAAGAAGCACAGAAGACCAAATATAATTTGCCTCGCACCGCGGAGGTCCGGCCGTGTGAATGGCCTTCCGATGAATTCTTGAGGAGAGCCGGAATTTATGAAGATTTTTATTTATTGATTGAGAATGCCGGCCTCACCAAACTTCCTCCGCGACCAACGTCATCAGTATCTCTTACTCACAAATACTTTTGTGCAAAGCTTCTGCTTTTTCCCTAAGGAATCACCTCCATCAGTAGAGTTTCATTTATATGACGTTGTTAAATGCCATTAGCTGAATTTTGCGAGGTTTGTAAAATACCCTTTGAGGGTACCTTGGATGAACCACACCGTAATGAAGTAGAAGCTTTTATTAACACTATCACGGTGGGAGAAACCAAGAAGGTTTCTGATGCAAGAATTACTAGCATACATTTTCCTGTTTTACGCTACTTTGCCTTATTTGCTAGTCGTTGCTTGATTAGTCGCGGGAACTGTGGAAACCCTAGTGTTCCTGATATTATCATTTTGTTCCATGGTTTATACCGCAATAACTCTGTTAGTATGGGTGGAATTGTTGCTAGACGGTTAAGTCTGAACCGTACTAAGGGCCCCATCTTTGGAGGCATTTATGCTTCACGCCTAGCTGAATATTTTGACATACCTATTAGGCATTTGGAGAAAGAAGAAACATCGCTGCCCAGTGCTTATTTAGATTATAAGAGTATGCTAGCACATGATTTTATTGCTAAGAGTCGTGAAGGGGAGCTCAAATATAAATTGTACTTTGATAAACATCAGCCTGAGACTATTACTTTGCCTGCTCCTTCTTTGTTTAACTTGTCTGCGGGTCCTCACCTTGTTCCGTGGGCGGCCGTTCAAGCCTATCGGAATCCTGCACCAGCTCCGGAACCGGAACCACAAGATGAGCCTCCACGACAGTCTGTTTATTCTTGGGATCCGGAGGCGGTTGCTAGCCAGTGGTAGTCAGAGTCCTCTTCATCACAGTATGACCCCAACTATTCTTCGTCGCAGTATGACCCCTGCTACACCTACGGGGATCAGCCAGGCTATCCCTGGCAATAGACCAACTTAGGCCAAAAGCCTAAGCTTGGGGGAGTACGTATTTCTCACCGACATTACATTTATGTTCACACACACTCATTGCTAGATGTCGGTGCTCATACTCTTTCACTGTAATATCCATGCTAGTTTATTTTATTTCTCCTGCTTTCTTCTTATGTGTCTGTTAAACCTTAAGAAAAACAAAAAAAATAGTAGTAGTTTATTTCTTTGCTGTAGTAATTAAAAAGAAAACCCAAAAATATTTCCCGTTCTTCTTTTGCTTGTTGGGAGCTTTCCCGTGTAAATAGTTTTTATTTCTTTTCTTTTCTTTGGGGGTCAGTAGGAGAAGATCATGATTAAATTGTTGAAGTGGCTCTTATATGCATCATTGTTTATTTAACCAAGAGCCCATATTGCTTTGTCTTCTCCTGTTAATTGAATGCTCGCAGATTCCAGCTTAGTCCAATGCACGTGCACTCTTATTATTATTCACACCGTTCGGTTGTGCAAATGAAAGGCAATTATGATGATATATGATGGACTGACTAAGATGAGAAAAGCTGGTATGAACTCGACCTCTCTTGTTTTTGTAAATATGATGAGTCCATCGTTCTTGGTTCAGCTTATTATGAATAAACATGTTTGCAATGACAATTAGAGATCATAGTTGCTCGTGCCATGCTTGATTAGCTATGAGTTATAATGGTTTACCTTGCGTGCCAACATGCTATTAAAATGGTTGTGATGTGGTATGATGGTGTGGTATCCTCCTTTGAATGATCTAAGTGACTTGACTTGGCACATGTTCACGCATGTAGTTGAAACAAACCAACATAGCCTTCACGATATTTATGTTCATGGTGGATTATATCCTACTCATGCTTGTATTCAATGTTTATTAATTTTAATGCATGTTCATGACTGTTGTCGCTCTCTAGTTGGTCGCTTCCAGCCTTTTGCTAGCCTTCACTTGTACTAAGCGGAATACTGCTTGTGCATCCAATCCCTTAAACACCAAAGTTATTCCATATGAGTCCACCATACCTTCCTATATGCGGTATCTACCTGCCGTTTCAAGTAAATTTGTATGTGCCAAACTCTAAACCTTCAAATAAACATTCTGTTTTGCATGCTCGAATAGCTCATGTATCAACTAGGGCTGCCCTTATCTTCCGTGTTAGGCGGGTTATTCTCAAGAGGAGTGGACTCCGCTCCTCACTCACGAGAAAATGGCTGGTCACCGGGATGCCCAGTCCCATGCTTTATGCAAACTAAATCAAAAAATTGCAAACAAAACTCCCCCTAGGACCCGTTGAATGTTGGAGGCACTCGTTGTTTCGAGCAAGCCATGGATTGATGCTTGTGGAGGAGGGGGAGTATAAACTTTACCATTCTGTTTGGGAACCGCCTATAATTTGTTTAGCATGGAAGATATCGTCATCTCTTAGTTGTTATGTTGACAATGAAAGTATGCCACTCAAAATATAATTTATCTCTATTTCAAAACCGAGCTTTGGCACCTCTACAAATCCCTGCTTCCCTCTGCGAAGGGCCTATCTATTTAATTTCATGTTGAGTCATCACCCTCTTATTAAAAGCACTAGCTGGAGAGCACAGCTGTCATTTGCATTCATTACTATTAATTTATATCGGGTATGACTATGATTGGATCTCTTTTACCATGAATTACAATGTCTAGTCAGTCCTTGATCTTTGAAGGTGCTCTGCATTTATGTTTTGCGGTCTCAGAAAGGGCTAGCGAGATACCATCTTGTTATATCATATTATGATTATTTTGAGAAAGTGTTGTCATCCGAGATTTATTATTATGGCTTGGTAGCTGATTATGTTATTGATATGAGTAAACATGAGACCTAGGAGTTATTGCAAATGTGGTTAGTTATGATATTTGCTGAAAACCTGAATGCTAGCTTGACATAGGTACAACAACAAGAGCAAACAGAGTTTGTAAAAGTTTTTCTTTTTCTCTTTCAGTTTGTCAACTGAATTGCTTGAGGACAAGCAAGGGTTTAAGCTTGGGGGAATTGATACGTCTCCGTCGTATCTACTTTTTCAAACACTTTTGCCCTTGTTTTGGACTCTAACTTGTATGATTTGAATGGAACTAACCCGGCTGACGCTATTTTCAGCAGAATTGCCATGATGTTGTTTTATGTGCAGAAAACAAAAGTTCTCGGAATGACCTGAAACTCCACGGAATATCTTAGAATAAATAATAAAAAATCCTCGCCAAAGATGAAGACCAGGGGGCCCACACCCTGTTCATGGGGGTGGGGGGCGCGCCCCCTACCTCATGGGCCCCCTGGACACCTTCCGGCGCCAACTCCAACTCCATATATTGGCTTTCTGGGAGAAAAAATCAAAGAGAAAGTTTCATCACGTTTTACGATACGGAGCCGCCGCCAAGCCCTAATCTCTCTCGGGAGGGCTGATCTGGAGTCCGTTCGGGGCTCCGGAGAGGGGGATTCGTCGTCGTCGTCATCATCAACCATCCTCCATCACCAATTTCATGACGCTCACCATCGTGCGTGAGTAATTCCATCGTAGGCTTGCTGGACGGTGATGGGTTGGATGAGATTTATCATGTAATCGAGTTAGTTTTGTCAGGGTTTGATCCCTAGTATTCACTATGTTCTGAGATTGATGTTGCTATGACTTTGCTATGCTTAATGCTTGTCACTAGGGCCCGAGTGCCATGATTTCAGATCTGAACCTATTATGTTTTCATGAATATATGTGAGTTCTTGATCCTATCTTGCAAGTCTATAGTCACCTACTATGTGTTATGATCCGGCAACCCCGAAGTGACAATAATCGGGACCACTCCCGGTGATGACCATAGTTTGAGGAGTTCATGTATTCACTATGTGCTAATGCTTTGTTTCGGTTCTCTATTAAAAGGAGGCCTTAATATCCCTTAGTTTCCATTAGGACCCCGCTGCCACGGGAGGGCAGGACACAAGATGACATGCAAGTTCTTTTCCATAAGCACGTATGACTATTTTCGGAATACATGCCTACATTACATTGATGAATTGGAGCTAGTTCCGTGTCACCCTATGTTATGACTGCTACATGATGAACCGCATCCGGCATAATTATCCATCACTGATCCGGTGCCTACGAGTTTTCCATATACTGGTCTTCGCTTATTTACTTTTCCGTCGCTACTGTTACAATCACTACAAAATACCAAAAATATTACTTTTGTTGTCTTTACTTTTGTTACCTTTACCACCACTATCATATTACTTTGCTACTAAACACTTTGCTACAGATACTAAGTTTCCAGGTGTGGTTGAATTGATAACTCAGCTGCTAATACTTGAGAATATTCTTTGGCTCCCCTTGTGTCGAATCAATAAATTTGGGTTGAATACTCTACCCTCGAAAACTGTTGCGATCCCCTATACTTGTGGGTTATCAGTGATGGGCATGTTTATGCTAAAAATTTTGGTTCTCCTTATGAGTACATTGAATGGTCTATTTGGGTTCCTAAGACCCTTGTTACTAACATCAAAGGGCCCATTACAAAATGGGTACCTAAAACCAAGCGTTGATCTCTTGTAGGTGTTTGCTTCCGGTGGGGGATCATGGTTGCTCGATAGTGGAGCCACAAATCATATGACCTGAAGCAAGGACTTGGTGGTGGACATGCACAAGATCCCATCTATGCCCACCAATGTCGAGTGGGGTGATGCCTCGTCTTCTAAGGTATTGGGTCATGGCAAGGTTGTCATTTCTCATGATCTCACGATCGAGAAAGTCATGCTTGTTGAGTCCCTTGCATACAATTTACTTTCCGTTCGTCAACTTGCAATCATGGGTTTTGCCACATTCTTTGATATTGATACCGTGGCCCTCTTGTGGAGCAAGACTCTTAAAGTAGTCTTTGTTGGTCATGTCGAGAACGGTCTTTATGTGATTAACTTTTCAGAGCGACCCACTAAGACCGCGACATGCCTAATGGCTAAAGTTAATGTGGGGCGGCTTTGGAATCGCCGTTTAGCCCATGTCAATATGAGATCTTTGCAAAGTATTCTCAAGGGGGACCATGTCCGTGGACTAACAAACGTTAGCTTTGCCAAAGATCGTGCTTGCAGTGCTTGTATCGAAGGAAAGTTACATGAGAAGGCTCACCCTCCCACGACTATCATCTACTCGAAGAGACCCTTGGATCTCCTTCACATGGATCTCTTTAGGCCTCCATCATTTGATAGTCTTGGGGGTAGAAAGTATTGCTTGGTGATTGTCGATGATTACTCGAGGTACACTTGGGTATATTTCTTCAAGAGGAAAAGTGAAACTCAACAAATTGTCACCGACTTTGCAAATGAAGCTCAATGTCAACACGATGCAAAGATCTTGACAATAGGAAGTGACAATGGCATCGAGTTCAAGAAATACACCTTGGATGAGTTTCTTAGTGATGAGGGGATCAACCATAAATATTCCGCACCATACACCCCTCAACAAAATGGTGTTGTGGAGAGGAAGAATCAGACGTTCATGGATGCGGCAAGGACCATGATGGCGGAGTTCAATTCTCCTTACAACTTTTGGGCCGAAGCCATCAACACCGCGTGTCATGCATCCAATCGGCTCTATCTCCGCAAAGGCTTGAACAAGACTCCATATGAAATACTCACCGGTTACAAGCCCAACCTCAAGTACTTCCGGGTGTTCGGTTGTAAGTGTTTCATTCTCAAGAAAGGTGTTCGTTTGTCTAAATTTGAGGCTAGAGCACATGAGGGCATATTTGTTGGTTATGCTACAAACTCTCATGTTTACCGTGTCCTCAACAAGTCCACGGGACTCATTGAGGAGACGTGTAACATGGAGTTTGAGGAAAATAACGGCTCCCAAGTGGAGCAAAGTGGTACTTGTGATGTAGGTGGTGAAATTCCTTCCCAAGCCATAAGAAGAATGGGTGTTGGTCGTATCCTACCCATTGAGGAACCCCTTGTGGCCGAAGGAGAAGGACAATGCTCCACTCAAGTGGAGCCATCACCAACCCAAGACCCACACGCTTCCGAAGAACAAAGTGAAGGCCCGAAACCAAGTGAACAAGATCAAGGGCAAGATCAACCTCAAGATGGTGGTGAGCCACCAAGTGACGCCCAAGGTCGAGTTCTCCCTTCCGAGCAAGTTCAAGATCAAGAGCAAGCTCAAGATCAAGAACAAGCTCAAGACGGTGCTCAAGATGATCAAGTTTCCACTCCTCTTCTCACACCTGAGGAGGAATTGAAGCGTTGTGCCGCTAAGATTGCATCCAGGCTCACAACCAAAGGTCATCTCATGAAGAATGTGCTTGGAATCCTAAGAAAGGGGGCAAGCACTCGTAGACAATTAGTAAACTATTGTGAACATCACGCGTTTGTTTCTTGTGTCGAACCCCAAAAGGTCTATGAGGCGCTCGAGGATCCGGATTGGCTCAATGCCATGCATGAAGAATTCAACAACTTCGAGCACAACCAGGTGTGAAGATTGGTCTCAAGGCCAACGGGGAATCATAATGTCATTGGAACCAAGTGGATATTCAAGAACAAGCAAGATGCTCATGGCATCATTGTTCGCAATAAGGCTCGTTTGGTGGCACAAGGCTACTCCCAAGTTGAGGGTATCGACTACGGTGAAACCTTTGCTCCCGTTGCTCGCCTTATGCTTCTCATCATAACTTCAAGCTGCAATAAATGGATGTGAATAGTGCTTTTCTTAATGATCCTATTAATGAGTTGGTGTATGTCAAACAACCCCCGGGGTTCGAGGATCCCTATTTCCCCGATCATGTGTACCAACTCGACAAGGCACTCTATGGCCTTAAACAAGCCCCGCGTGCATGGTATGAGCATCTTACCGAGTTATTGCAAGATTGTGGGTTTGAAATTGGGAAAAATCGACCCCACTCTTTTTACTAAGAAGGTCAAAGGGGAGTTGTTTGTATGCCAACTATATGTTGATGATATTATCTTTGGTTCCCCTAACAAAGCTTTCAATGAGGAATTTGCCGCTCTCATGACCTCAAAGTTCAAGATGTCCATGATGGGAGAGTTGAAGTTCTTTCTCGGGTTCGAAATCAAGCAAGGAAGAGAAGGCACCTTCATCAACCAAGCAAAATACACTCAAGACATGCTCAAGAGATTGAAGCTAAGTGATGTCAAGCCGGCCTCCACTCCAATGCCCGTCAAATGCCAACTTGACATAGATCCCAATGGTAAAGCGGTGTATCAAAAGGTATATCGCTCTATGATTGGCTCCTTGCTGTACCTTTGTGCATCTAGACCGGATATCATGTTGAGTGTGGGAATTTGTGCACGGCTTCAATCCGCACCTAAGGAAAGTCACTATGTGGCGGTCAAGCAAATCTTTCGATATTTGGCTCATACCCCAAACTTTGGCTTATGGTACCCAAGAGGAGCCAACTTCGATCTTTTGGGCTATTCAGACTCAGAATGGACGGGAGACAAAGTGGATAGGAAGTCCACCTCCGGAGGGTGCCAATTTCTTGGTTTCTCTTTAGTGAGTTGGTCTTCTAAGAAGCAAAGTTGTGTGTCTCTCTCATCCACCAAAGCGGAGTATGTGGCTGCCGGTAGTTGTTGTGCTCAACTTCTATGGATGAGGCAAACTTTGAAGGACTAGGTGTCACTTGTGACGAAGTGCCTCTTTGTTGTGACAATGAAAGTGCCATCAAGATCTCTCTAAACCCGGTGCAACACTTCAAGACGAAGCATATTGAGATTCGGTATCACTTCATCCGGGATCACATTAGGCGAGGGGAGATCAAGCTCAAGTATGTCAACACTCATGATAACCTTGCAGGTATCTTCACGAAGCCCTTGGATGAAGCAAGATTTTGCGAGTTAAGGCATGAGCTAAATATCATTGATTCGAGCAATGTAGCTTGAACCCTTGCACACCATACTCAACTTGATATCTTGTTTAGGTGTAGGCATGAACATAGGGGAGTGTTGTTCTCTCAATGAACTCTCCTTCCCCCCATTATGCATAAATTGATCAACTCTTTCACATTAGCCATTTTGATGGTACTTGTGCTTCAAAGACGAGTTTTGGTCATGGTCCCAAGGATAATTCTTCACGGTGCCATACCAATTGACTCATACATAGGTGGCTCCGGCCACCGCCCTCTCTTCTTGAGAGCTTTGTTTCGTGTTTGGTCTTTGTTGTCTTTTGCCTTCTTTTGAGCCATGTTTGTGTTTGATTTGCCTCGTCTGTGTGCTCGTTTGCGTGTCTGGTTGCTTGAAGGTTGCTTTGCAAAGGCCGTGTTCTTTTTGTTTTTGTCGAAACTTGCACTTTCTTGGGTTTACGGTACTACCGTGGCAAGCCACGGTACTACCGCAGGATAAGGGTTGCCCTGTGCGTGCACAGCTGCATCCCAGGCATGGTACTACCGCTTCCATTGCGGTAGTATTTTTTTACTGCCGCTGGAAGAGCGGTACTACCGCCCTAAGCACGATACTTCCGCCCGAGCGGTACTACCGCGATGACCTGCGGTACTACCACGCCGTCGCGAGCGGGTGGGTGTTAAGAGCGGGGCAGGGGGAGTTCCAACTCCCCCATACCCATTCATCTCTTTTCCCCACCCCGTCTCTCTCTCTCCTTCCCAAGAACGGCGTCGAGGACCTCGCTGGATCTCCCTCTCCGGCCACTCTCCTCGCATTCCGACCGGTGGAATCATTCCCCACCTCGCACTCTTGCCATGGACACCGGTATTTCCCCAAGTTCTTCCATTTTTGTTTCGTTCGTCCTCTTCTAGGTCTTGGGGAGATGCATGTGTTGTTCATGAGATTTTTGGCTATTTCGTTGCAAGAGGGAACTTTAGGAGAGTAGTAGTATAGTAGACATGCTTTTTGGAGTGGTACAACAGTTTAGTTTGATCAACGGTAGTACCAATCTGGTGTTGCGGTTGTTTCTAGATCCAGATCTGTTGTCCATGTGGCATTTGAAACCTATGCGGTACTAACGCTCCTCTTGGAGCAGTACTACCGCACTCCTGCCCTCAAACACATCTCGCGCGGTACTACCGTGCAGCTGGAGTAGTACTACCACCCGGGGCGTGGAAGTAAAGAAATTACTTCCGCTCCAGGCGCGGTACTACCCTGCCACCCCGGCACGGTACTATCACGGCTAGCACAGCTGTATTTTTTTACTTCCGCTCTCCCGTCCGGTGCTACCGTAGAGTTGCAAACTACTCCCTCTGTTCGGGATTACTTGTCTCGAAAATGGATGTATCTAGAACTAAAATACGTCTAGATACATCCATTTATGCGACAAGTAATTCCGAACGGAGGGAGTATGTTGTTTTGTCATTTCAAATCTCGTGTTTGCTTGTTTCTTTTGGTTTTGGCCCTCGCCTTTGCATTAATCCTTCTCGGTTCTTCTGGTGTTTGTGTCGTGTGTCACAGGTGTTGGCTCCGGTTCCAATGTCCGGCGCTCCAATCCCAGCCGCGACACCAGCTCCAAGCGGCTTCACAATCCAGAGGCACCAGAGGGCTCCAGTGCCCAAAAGTGCAATGCCAAGCACACTGCAAGCAAGTTCAAGGATCCAACTATGGGGATGGATGAGATGCCGCTCGCCGAGTTTGTCGCTCGCCGGAAGCTCAACCCCTATGTGAAGCCCTGTGAGAATTTCAGAGGCAATGAGTTGTTTTGGTCCAAGCAATAGAATCTTATCTTTCTAGATGTGATCAAGTCCAAGCAGAACATCTATGTGGACGTGCACTGGATTGACATGGTACATGTGAGGAAGGAAAGCAACAGAGCCTACTTTGGAGAGCCTCTAGATATGATAGAGCAGTTTGGCATTGAGGATTTGCTCACGTTCCACCTCGACTTTGACCCTGAGATTCCCGGCGCCTCGTCATCCCGAGCTTCCCCTCCCCCTCCACCGCCGGCGCGTTTCCTCCCTGAACGCCTGCGCCTGCACATCCCGGTGCACCAATCGCGGTGGCACTGGGACTACAGGCAGCCCCTCCCCTACCCCGACGTGACGCTGCCGCACCATTGGCATTTGGATCCAAACCGGATCCCGGTGCCGGCGGTCCCGCGGACCCAGGGGCGCACGACGATGAGGTGCGCCGGTGCCGCGCGCTGCTCATGCCGGAGCAGCGTCGGCTGCCAGAGTACGCCGCCGACTCTCCCAACTGGGAGGCTTGGTTCGCCCTCGAACACGAGGAGCAAAGGCGCTCGGGTGTCGACGCCGTCCCGCCGCCGTTCCCACCGCCGCCCCCGGAAGTAGAGCCGCAGGACAGGGAAGCGGAGGCGGAGTACCAAGCCGCCCTCGAGGAGGCCCTGCAGCATGCGCTGGAGGCTAGCCGCATCGACGAGGACGCGAACTGGGATGGGCTGGAGCAAGCCCTTGCCCTGTCGGCGACGGGGGACTCCGTCCAATCCCCGCCGTGCTGCCGCCTCCACCGTCGCCGCCCGTCCAGCCCAACCCGGAGCCGGTGCCGTCGCGTAAGCGCTCCCCGCCTCCATCCACTTGGCCGGAGGAGGCCTGCTCGTGGACGGGCCAGTACCGCGAGTGGGTCAGCGCGCCTCCCGTCCACTTCGCCGCCACGCCGGAGGAGGAGGCGGCCACCTCGAGCGATGGAAGGAGCACTGGCTCCGCCAGGAGCAGGCCGACGGCGAGGAGCAGATGCGCTACGACGCCATGCTCGAACGCGACGCGGAGGCGCTCCGGCTAGAGGAGAAGGAGGAGGAGCGCGCACGGCTTGCCGCAATGCCGCCGCGCCAGTAGACGCCGGAGGAGGCTGCCCTGGCAGCGTACCAGGCGGCGTTCGGGTGGGCTGGCCCTGCTCCGGTCTTCATCGACCTCACCAACGACGGCGGCGTCGAGGGCAAGGGCAAGGGCAAGGCCGACGACGTCTAGGGCAGCGTGCGGGGCGGCAGCAGGCGGGCGCAGACTTTTTTTAATGTTTTATTTAATGTTTATTAGATTTAGGTGGACTTCGGCCGGCGTTTGACCGGCCGCTTTATGTTTAATTATATTTATTTATGTTTATTTCGTGCAAACTTGTTTTTTTTTCACGTCGGCACATTTGGGTCGGCCTCCCCGTTGGGCGGTCAAGCCGACCCATTTTAAAATGCGGACGCGCACGTCTGCCTGGCCGACCTAAACGGACAATAAGCGGACGAAATCGCCGTCCGTTTGGGTCGGCCCGTTGAAGTTGCTCTTAGGTCGACGATTTAACTATCTAAATATATATTATATGTGATAAAAAATATATATTTAGAAACTATTTTCATATAGAAACCTAGTGATATACTTTTCATGACATATAGTAACACATAATTAATTCCTCAAATCGATGACCTAGAACTACGCGAATGACTTATTCACCTAGACGAAGGTAATGAATCTTTTTCTTTTCTTTTCTCTGTTAGTTCTAGCTGTGCCGGTGTAATTCCCTTTGTGAACAATTAGAAGTGTGATGCTGAATCTTGTGTGAACCTTCTGTTGTACTTTCTCCGTCTCAAAATTCTTGTCTTAGATTTGTGTAGATACGAAGTACTTCTTCCGTTTCAAATTACTTGTCGTAGGTATGGATGTATCTAGATGTATTTTAGTTCTAGATACATCCATTTCTTGCGACGAGTAATTTGGAACGGAGGGAGTACTAGCTATGCACAGCATGACAACCAAACCATGTTGTATCTGTGGTACTATGAACCTTCCGTTTTGTCTGTCTGTTATTCTCTAAGATTTCTGCCATCACTTCAACACAACCCTGTCCATTCTCCTGCTTTGACGAAAGCCTGATACCAACATGTATATAAGGTTCAGACTTCAGAGTCAGTCAGGAGAGTGCCAGAAACATCTGGAGGAGACCAGTGTCAAACAGCAATCACCCTCGTCCCAGATATTCCATGGACAAAATGTTGACTAGCTACCGGGTGCAACCTGGCTCACAAGCAGTTAACTTCCAGCTATAAAAATACCAGCAGAAATGCGGTGCTCGCTACTAATTCCTCCACAGAGAACTGACTGAAAGCAGACCAGGAGCGGGAGATCGACAGGGAGAGGAGGAAACAAACGACAGCAATGACGGGTGGTGAAGGAGGCGTGAAGCTGCTGGGCCTGCGGCTGAGCCCGTTCGTGGCGCGCGTGCGCATGGCGCTGGACGCCAAGGGCGTGCGCTACGAGTACGTCGAGGAGGACCTCGCCGCCAAGAGTGGCCTCCTCCTCGCGTCCAACCCGGTGCACCGGAGGGTCCCCGTGCTCATCCACGCCGGCAGGCCCGTCTGCGAGTCGCTCGTCATCCTGCACTACGTCGACGAGGCCTGGCCCGGCGCGCCGGCCCTCCTCCCCGCCGGCGCCCGCGAGCGCGCCGCCGCGCGGTTCTGAGCCGCCTACGTCGACGGCGAGCTGTTCCCGGCGTCGGCGTGGGGGCGCGTCATGATGGCCGCGACTGAGGAGGAACGGGCCGGCGAGGCGGCCGGGATGGTGGCGCGCCTGGAGGAGGCCTTCGCCGGGTGCTCAGACGTCCAGTGCAGACGGCGGCGACGCCATCGGGTGCCTCGACCTCGTGCTTGGAAGCAATTTGTTTTGGTTCGAGGCGCTGCGGAGGTTGTTCGGCGTGAGGCTGATCGACGAGGGGAGGACCCCGCTGCTGGCCGCGTGGGCGGGGCGGTTCGGTGAAGCCGCTGCGGCGAACGGGTGGTGACGGACGCGCTGGTCGACATGGCGGTGGAGCACGCCAAGAAGCTCCGGCTGCCGCCATGGCTGCCGGCAAGTGAGAGGGCAGGGGCTCGAGAGTTTAGAGCTTTACTGCTATTGGTCAGAGGTAGTTGAGTGAGATTTAGTTTTGTGTAAGAAAGGGAGCAAATAAATCATGTTGCTGAGGTGTTCTAGTGCAGTAAAAGCATAATTAGCATGTTTGATAATCATAAAAAAATCTCAATAAATATACACAATATCAACACAGCATGCATATAACTTGGAACAAAATTTCAAATCCAAATAAGATGTACACAACACAAAACAAGTAAACAACATTTTGTAAATAGTTGCTAAAATCTAATATTCACAACAAATTTGAATCCAATACCATCCACATGATTTAGTTTGACTTTTACTTGAAAATGTATGAAACTGAAAATTGAAATTTAGCAGCAATTTAGATGCATCATGTTTCAACATTGCCGATGTCTCTGAAATTTAGATATCATTAGGTAAGCCAATTGGTAAACAGTAAAAAAAACAAGGGGCAGAGATAGAAGATTGAATCGTTGTAAGCCATTTAAAAACAAACAGATCACAGTTAAGATGCACTCGAGTACAAAACAGGACTGCTTCAACAATGTGCACTTCATACAGAAGGTGTAAAATTGATCCCGGGCTCCTCTTCATTGCAATGTGAAACAGAGGTACTGTATGCGGTCGATCCTACAACAGCGCTCGACCCAAATCTTATTGGGCATGAAAAAACAGAGAACAAGACCAAAACATACGTCAAATATTCCAAGTCGCCACATATCAAAATCAAAGCATCCCTACGAGGGGCTTGATCTCAATGAGCGACAGCTGCTTTCGGTGCTTTGTCTGGGAGTATGTTGTCGGGGAGGATGAGCTGCGGCGGGATCTCACGGACCACTCCGAGCATTGAGTCGTACTCCTCGTCTTTGTGAGCAAACTTCTTCCTCAGCTTCTTCTCGAGCTCAATCTCGTCGAAGCTCTTGGAATTCTCAGTGGCATGAACATGAGCTAAGTTGATGTAGTTGGCTGCCGATTGGGCGATGAATGTGATCTCCTCCTCTGTCAGCTTCCTTAGGAACTTGGCAGGATTACCAACCCAGACCTAATCATGAAGGAAGACGTATGATTCAGTAGAGACACACAAGATAGATTTTTCATTTCAAAATATAAAGCTGAACATCCTTGTCTTCGAGTTGCCGAATAACCAGTTACATTAATTAATAAATCCCGAATATGAGCTTCCAGACAAATTGTTCCTCAACAGAATGGTTCCTGACACCAGACAGATTTATTAACTGTGCTCATAAAGAGTTCTAACAACAAATTGTTCTTTGCAAAAACATAAGTCTAACCAAGAAATTGAGCTAGTACTAAACATTATTGATCTTCCAGATTGATTGTTCTCCAATAAAAGGTTTCCTGAACATTATTAACTGTACTCCTAAAGAGTTTTAACTACAAACTGTTCTTTGCAAGAACATAACTCTAATCTAAAACCATTTAAATCTATATATGTCATTTTTCAGCCAGGAGTATGACAATCTTCTAAACAACATGTGTGAAGAATGACATCTTAGTATAATGCGTGATTGCGGCCAATACTGTTAAATAACATAATGATGACAATTGATGCATAATGACCATATAAAAACGGGCTTATCAAGACAACAAGAAAATAACCTCCCCAGAAGGAATCCTTGTATTCTGCTTGACAAGAGATCCGGCGCCAACCATGCTGTGCTTTTCAACAACCACTCCGTCAAGCAAAGTGGCACCCATACCAACAAAAGCTTCATCCTCAATGGTGCATGCATGTAAAACAGCACTATGACCTGGCAGAAATTTATTACTTTAGGCAGTATTATAATAAAGTCAATCATCAAGACAAAATGAAGCTCAGCGTTTTAAATCCACAAATCCATCACGAGGATGAGATATAGAACAGATTTATATTTATTTATTTTTGTAAATGACGCCATAGCATGATTGTCTTGAAAATGAGGTAAACCAAAATATTGGTAGCATGTTGTAGTTGCTTACATATATAAATATAGAATGAGCTAGGATTACTGACCTACTGTAACGTTGCTTCCAATGATTGTCGGAAGGACCTTCCCGCTAATATTAGTCTTTGCAACATGTACAAGGGAGTTGTCTTGTATATTTGATCCAGATCCAATACGAATACTGTTGACATCACCTGAAGGCAAGAACAGAAAACAACAAAATGGTCATACTACTATCCATTCTGAGCACCATACGGTCAAAGTCATGTTCATTTAGAAAATAAAATTTTATGTAACACATCGACACCTAGAGCACCTCCTGGTTCAAAAATAATCATTGATGCGAGCAAGAGAAGAAAATAATCAGGATAATGAATGACCATGGTTAGCCAGGTGAAGTGTTTACCTCTCAAAACGGAGCCATACCAGATCGATGATCCATGTCCAATCTCAACATCACCAATGACAGATGCACTGGGAGCAACAAAAACATCTTTGTTGATCCTTGGCTCCTTATCAAATATGCTCATGACTGTACGATGCCTTGACACTGATAAAGACATAGAAAAGGGTAACCACAGGTCAGAAATTAAGTTTTTTGAATCTCACCAAAGTAGCTCATGCCTCATGGTTCTACAATGATCGATCAAGATAGGTACACAGGAGCCTTCAAATAGTGAAGGGAAACTACTCCCCATTGTTGTTATCCATGCATTCAATTCCTGGTCATTTACCAGATAAAGCATGTTGACAGTTAATTTCCATCAACTATAGCACTGGGCCTAACTCAAACAGGAAATGGCGTTGTTCGTGATGCTATGGGACATAAGTTATATACATATTCAATTTGACAGACACGCGAAATACAGCACTCCCGCAAAAGTCAGTATGGTCACCGTAACAATGCCTTATTTAGCTTAACTTACACCTAATTTAAAAGGTGAGAATAAGAGATTGCGATGCTACATTTCGTCAATAACTGACAATACCGCAAGTCAACAAACAAACCTGGAGCGATAGCACCAAACCCTAAATGATAGGCCCATTTCAACTCTCGAGTCACATTACCAGTATGGCAGTACCAAATTCTATTCCAGTTTCATTCTCCCCCATAAGAATCCCAAAAGTTCTGAGGCTATCAACGAATACGGGTGCCACTGGGTCAACCTGATCTGGTACCGAACATCGCCGAAACTATTGAGTGCGACGAATTGACGACCGGCTACCAGCCAATACTACGGCTGCGCCAAATCGAAATGGATAGGGAGCCCGTAGGGAGCAACGGGTGACCGGACTGAGGGGGAGACGGAGGCGGAGGATGGATGATTACCCTGCTCCTCGGCGCGGAGGCCGCCCTGGATGGTGGATCCGAGGCGGTCCATGGCCTGCCCCGTTCCACGGATCCACTTGCCCACCGTGTAGATCGCGCGCCCGAGGGTTCCCATGTCTTTCCCCCTTCTGCGCGCTCGATCCCTGCTCCGCTCGGGGCTCGCCGCCGGCAGCCGTAGGCGAGGTGGGGTTTAATGGCGTCTGAGGGGAACGAGGAGGGGAGGGGGAGGGGAGATATGAGCCAGAAGACAATGGCTGCGGCCGAGGAGGAAGAGCTGCGGGACACACACACAGAGAGAGAGAGAGAGAGGGAGGTCATAGCTCTGGGCCCAAATTACATGGGCCTTGCTGGTGACTAGCGGGTCCGTATTACAGGCCGGCCTGGTAGGAAGAATATCTCGGCACAGAATCACTCAATTTTTTTTGGATGTCAAAAAAAAACTCAACCGAATATTGTATAAACAAAACATCGAATGGAAGAAAGTTTCCTTAAAACACCTAAAAAAGTTTCCTTAAAACTCAAATGGGAGAACAAAAATCAGTTTTCAATTTCAAATATATAATATCTGATAAATCATCACCTTAGGCGGTTTACAAGATGATGCAGCATAGATTAATGTGGGTTTAAGCCAAATATATGTTGATTAGGATTTTAACCTCCTTCGCCCGATATGACTATCGCCGCCTTCTTCCAAGCCCCCCCCCCCCCCCCAATTTACTACTTGCATGCGTTAGGAAATACCCTCCAGTAGCTTAGTCGTCTTCTTCTCCCTTGTGTCGACAGATGGTGCCTTGTGCAGACCGATTTGTTGATGTTGGAGGTCAACTGGTCCTTGGAGTTAAGAAAACCAATAAGTGACATCGTGCAACAAACAAGAGATAACTCGTGGTGGTGAGCAAAGACAGTAGGTGGCATTGCTATGCTTGAACTCGTACTCCTCGAGGTAGAGGGCTCCACACATAGTGGAGAACGGGAGGCCACAGCCCACATTCAACATCTCCTCCAATGTCATGCTGCCCAATGATGACATCCCCTCATGCGACCATCATCACATGCCTAACATGTCAAATCTCAAGTCCAGGGAGTTTGTATGTGTCTAATCTTATAGTTGGTCAAATGGGAGCCAATAAACACTAAAACGTCCTAAACGGTTGACACATCAACTCAAAAACCATCTAAGGGGGTTATTAAATATTGTATATTTTTGGATTTAAATCAAACCTAAGTCACTTCAGTGGGGTATGCTTCTCTGGGATACACTTAGGTACACTTTATGAAATTTCCAAAAAAAAGGAATAGGATAGCGAAAGTAGTGGGGGTGCTCTCGAGGCCGCACCGCCATTGCTACTTGGTTTCTTGTGTGAATATTTAATTATACCCATGAGGTCTTTCCTAATCCTACTTTCCAAATCAACCAAAGTCCAAGCTAATTGTCATGATCAACATGTCAAACAGGAAGAAAAGCTAAGAATACCAAGTCAAAGAGGCCACCAAAGACAAAAAGAGCCCAATAAAACAAAGAAGCCCATGAAGAGAAGCCCACATAGTGGAGGATTGAGAAACGAGAACAAACTGTCCAACATGGGTGCTCCTATTTGGCGACCTGCGCGCCAAGGAACAGGCGCGCGCACAGCCGCACGCCCCCCCTCCACGCCTTCTGGACCAGCCCATGTGGGGCTTGAGGTGCCCCCTGCATTTTTACAAGATTTCAAAAAAAGTTTTGACTTTCAAAAAACATTCACGGATTCAAAAAATGTTCACCGAATTCAAGAACAATTCTTGAATTCAAAAAAGTTCGTGATTTCAAAAGAATGAACAATTTTTTATAAGCATTTTTTAAAAATGCTGATTTTTTTTTTGTATTTTATGAACAATTTTTGGATTCAATGAACATGTTTTTAACTTGATGAACATTTTTTTCAAAACCTCTTTTTAAATGGATGAGCAAATTTTTAATTTGATGAACCATTTTTGAAATTGATGAAATTTGTTCGAATTAGATGAATATTGTTTTAATTCAATGAACATTTTTTAAATCTGATGAACAATAAATGAATTAGATGAATAGTTTTTTGAATTGTTGAACATTTTTTACATTGATGAATATTTTTTGAATTCGTTGAACAAAAAATATAATTCGCAAAAAAGTGAAAAAGTAAAGAAGAAAAAGAAAATGACGGAAAAAACGAAAGGGAAAATGGGCCGGCCCATACGAACACCCAGCGCACGAGGTGGGCACACGCCCGGTCGCTCGCGGGCGACCTGCGCACCGCATAGGAATCCCCGTCTAACATTAGAGCATCTCTAGCAGACCCCGCATATAGCCGCGACCCGCATAATAACCGTCAAAATACGGGTCGGCGTGGAAAATCCTGCCGGACCAGGCACCGCAAACGCGTCCGACCCGTAATTTTTTTTGCAGGGCGCGGCAAAAGATCTCCCCCAACCTTTAGATTCATGGGACGGGAGACCGACCCGAGCTCGGCCCCTATCCACAGCGAGATTTGGCGGGAGGGACATTTCCGCGCGGCCGTTCCCGCTCCCCACCCCTTCGCCACCATTGCCCCCGCCATCGCCCGCTCCGGTGCTTCTTCCCCGGCAGTTCTTCGCCGCCATGGATGACTGCCTACCGTCCCCCGTCACCGTCGAGGTCGCGCACGCTCAATCCCCTCCGGCGGATCTCGCCGCCGGCCATGTTGGAACAAGTGTCGGAGGTGGATGATAACCCAGAAGTATAGATGATCGTTTGTATCCTTCTTCGATAAATAAGAGTGTCGAACCCAACGAGGAGCTAAAGGTAGAACAAATATTCCCTCAAGTTCTATCAACCACCGATACAACTCTACGCACACTTGATGTTTGCTTTACCTAAAACAAGTATGAAACTATTTTGCAAGAATAAAACTACGAGTACTTTGCGAGAATAAAACTATGAATAAATTGCAAGGTAATAAAAGTGGATAGCTTTTGTCAATAAGAAAGTCATTTGTCCCTAGGCAATCGATAACAAGTACTGATAATTATTCTTGCAATTTTATATGAGGGAGAGGCATGAGCTAACATAATTTTCTACTTGGATCATATGCACTTATGATTGCACCCCTAGCAAGCATCCAAAACTACTAAAGATTATTAAGGTCGGGAAACCCAGCCATAGCATTAAGTATCAAGTCCTCTTTATCCCATACGCAACAACCCACCTACTCGGGTTTTAGCTTATGTCACTCTCGCAACCCACCATAAGCGAATCATGAACGTATTGCAACACCCTATAGCGGGGATCCCTCGCGTTTGCGCGAGACGGAGGGTACCGTAGGACATCACCATAAACAAAATATACAATCATACCAACCAAGATCACGATTAACCCATAGGACAAAACGGATCTACTCAAACATCATAGGATAGCCAAATATCATTGGGAAATAATATATGGAGTTCACCCGCAAAAAAATAATATATGGAATTGAGCACCATGTTTAAGTAGAGACTACAGTGGGGAGAAGGGGTGTTACGCCGCTTCATAGAGGGGGAGGGAGTTGGTGTTGACGGTAGCAAGGTTGTTGATGTAGATCGCCGTCACGATCCTAGCTCCGGCGGCACTCCGGCGCCACCGGGAGAGAGGGGGAGAGAGCCCCCCTCCTTCTTTCTTCTTCCTTGCCCCCTCCTAGATGGGAGGAGAGTTCCCCCTCTGGTCCATGGTCTCCATGGCGGCGGAGGGGCGGCAGCCCCTCCGAGATTGAATCTCCTTCCCTGTTTTCTTTTGTTTCACGTTCTCCAGATCTGGCCCTTCACGGTTTCTTAAATTCCCAGAGATCCGTAACTCCGATTGCGCTGAAATTTTTACATGATTTTTTCCATAAATTATCTTTCTTGCGCCAGAAGAAGGGCTCCAACCGAGGTTCGAGGAGGGCACAAGACACCAGGGCGCGCTTGGGACCTGGGGCATGCCCTGGTGGGTCGTGGGCATTGTGGGCCCCCGTTTGCGTTGATTCCACCTCCCAAAAATCACATAAATTCCAAAATAATTCTCCGTAAATTTTTATAGCGTTTGGACTTTGTTTGATATGGATTTTCTGCGATACAAAAAACATGCAAAAAATAGGAACTGGCACTGGGCACTGGAGCAATAGGTTAGTCCAATAAATCATATAAAATGTTGCCAAAAACATGTGAAAGTTGTATAATACTGGCATGGAACAATTAAAAATTATAGATACGACGGAGACGTATCAGTGGTCTCGCTGGTTGCGATGACCTTAGTGGCGCGGAGTGAAGATCAACCAAGATGATGCCGGACGTGGTCGTCACTTTTGCAAGACCCCCTTTTGCGTTTGTCCTATAAAACTAAGCTTTTATTTGCGTGTGAAATGTGTTCTATTGTTTGAATTTGAACTCATTTGTCGGAATCGATGTCAAATTCGATAATTGGGCGTCTTCGGTTTGCGGGTCGACGCGGCGGTGCCCGAGCAGAGTCCGCATAGTCGACCCGTAAAAGAGCATATTCACCAAATATCCTTTTTTACGGGTCCGTTTTGCGGGGTCTGAGTCTGACGGAGCCCGCGCCGGCCCGCATATACCCTTTTCCGTGAACTGCAAAAGTCTTATACGGGCGGCGTTTTATGGGGTGTACTAGAGTTGCTCTTAGGCTATGGATTCCATACCCTTCATAGTCCACCATGGATCAATGCACCAAAGATTACCTCCATTATATTTATATCTTGCACACCTATCATCATAAATAAAAAAACCTATCATCATAAATGCGGGACTACGTCATGCTCTGTCGAGATGACTGAACCTATTCAAAAAACATCGTTGTGTCAACTTGGTCGGTGTACAATGACCTTCTCTATGAAGTTGTCGCACACACACCCAGTAATCTATTTTTCAACCTCGTTAATAATGGCCACCTACCACATGCTTGTTTTCACTACAACAACATGGATTGTCTACCACTAGACCCCGTTAGCACGCAACTTTACTTTCTATAAATCTTCAAAATGATTTTTTTTAATTTAAAATACCGTTAGTATATTAAAGAGTGTGTTCATACATACCAAAACATTTGCACATGTATTTATTAAAAAATGTTTTTTTGAAACATAAGTTTTTGTGGAAAGACACATAAAAGAAGAAAATAATAATTAAAAATGAAAAGGAAAAATTGAAGGAAAAAAGAAAAGAAAATGAAAGGATCATGATATACATCGACCGTTAGGTTTTTAGAAATTGTACGAAACACTTCCCACCACCTTTTACGTAGACCCACAATGAGCTAGTGTTGGGGAACGCGGTAATTTCAAAAAAAATCCTACGATCACGCAAGATCTATCTAGGTGATGCATAGCAACGAGAGGGGAGAGTGTGTCCATGTACCTTCGTAGACCGAAAGCAGAAGCGTTTCAATAACGTGGTTGATGTAGTCGAACTTCTTCGCGATCCAACTGATCAAGTACCGAACGTACGACACCTCCGCGTTCAGCATACGTTCAGCTCGATGATGTCCCTCGTGCTCTTGATCCAGTTGAGGACGAGGGTGAGTTCCGTCAGCACGACGGCGTGGCGACGGTGATGATGATGCTACCGGCGCAGGGCTTCGCCTAAGCACTACGATGGTATGATCGAGGTGTGTAACTGTGAAGGGGGGCACCGCACATGGTTGGGAGAGAAACTTGTGTGTTCTAGGGTACCTCCTGCCCCCGTATATAAAGGAGCAAGGGGAGGCTGGCCGGCCCTCCTAGGGCGCGCCCCACAAGGGGAGTCCTACTAGGACTACTAGTCCTATTAGGATTCCACCAAGAGTGAGAGAGGGGGAAGGAAGGAGAGGGAAAGGGAGAAGGAAAGGGGGGCGCCGCCCCCCTTCCCTAGTCCAATTCGGACCCAAGGGGGAGGGGCGCGCGGCCTGCCCTGGCCGCCCCTCTCTCTCTCTCTCTCCACCAAGGCCCATGAGGCCCATTAGTTCCCCCGGGGGTTCCAGTAACCCTCCGGCACTCCGGTTTTATCCGAAACTTCTCCGGAACACTTCCGGTGTCCGAATATACTCATCCAACATATCAATATTTATGTCTCGACCATTTTGAGACTCCTCGTCACATCCGTGATCTCATTTGGGACTCCGAACAAACTTCGGTCATCAAAAACACATAACTCATAGTACATATCGTCATCGAACGTTAAGCGTGCGGCCCTACGGGTTCGAGAACTATGTAGACATGACTGAGACACATCTCCGGTCAACAACCAATAGCAGAACCTGGATTCTCATATTGGCTCCTACATATTCTACGAAGATCTTTATCGGTCAAACCACATAACAACATACGTTGTTCCCTTTGTCATCGGTATGTTACTTGCACGAGATTCGATCATCGGTATTATCATACCTAGTTCAATCTCGTTACCGACAAGTCTCTTTACTCGTTCCATAATACTTCATCCCGCAACTAACTCATTAGTCACATTGCTTGCAAGGCTTATAGTGATGAGCGTTAGCGAGAGGGCCCAGAGATACCTCTCAGAAACACGGAGTGACAAATCCTGATCTTGATCTATGCCAACCCAAAAAACACCTTCGGAGACACCTGTAGAGCATGTTTATAATCACCCATTTACGTTGTGTCGTTTGATAGCACACAAGGTGTTCCTCCGGTATTCGGGAGTTGCATAATCTCATAGTCTGAGGAACATGTATAAGTCATGAAGAAAGCAGAGCAATGAAACCAGAACGATCATAATGCTAAGCTAACGGATGGGTCATGTCCATCACATCATTCTCCTAATGATGTGATCCCGTTCATCAAATGACAACACATGTCTATGGTCAGGAAACATAACCATCCTTGATTAACGAGCTAGTCAAGTAGAGGCATACTAGGGACACTATGTTTTGTCTATGTATTCACACATGTACTAAATTTCCGGTTAATACAATTCTAGCATGAAAAATAAACATTTATCATGATATAAGGAAATAAATAATAACTTTATTATTGCCTCTAGGGCATATTTCCTTCAGTCTCCCACTTGCACTAGAGTCAATAATCTAGATCACATCGCCATGTGATTTAACATCAATAGTTCACATTTGTATGTGATTAACACCCATAGTTCACATCGACATGTGACCGACAACCAAAGGGTTTACTAGAGTCAATAATCTAGTTCACATCGCTATGTGATTAACACCCAAAGAGTACTAAGGTGTGATCATGTTTTGCTTGTGAGAGAAGTTTAGTCAACGGGTCTGTCACATTCAGAGCCATATGTATTTTGCAAATATTCTATGTTTATAATGCTCTGCATGGAGCTATTTTAGCTAATAGCTCCCACTTTCAATGTGTATCCAGATTCAGACTTAGAGTCATCTGGATCGGTGTAAAAGCGTGCATCGACGTAACTCTTTACGACGAACTCCTTATCACCTCCATAACCGAGAAATACTTCCTTAGTCCTCTTTGATAACTAAGGATAACTTTGACCGCTATACAATGATCCACTCCTGGATCACTATCGTACCCCCTTGCCAAACTCATAGCAAGGCACACAACTCATCTGGTGCAGAGCATGACATACTTTATAGAACCTATGACTGAGGCATAGGAAATGACTTTCATCCTCTTTCTATTTTCTGCCATGGTCGGGCTTTGAGTCTTACTCAACTTTACACCTTGTAATACAGGCAAGAACTCCTTCTTTGACTGATCCAATTCGAACTCTTTCAAAAAACTTGTCAAGGTATGTACTCATCGAAAAATCTTTATCAAGCATCTTGATCTATATCTATACATCTTGATGCCCAATAGGTAAGTAGCTTCACCGAGGTCTGTCTTTGAAAAACTCCTTTCAAACTCTCCTTTATGCTTTCCAGAAAATTCTACATTATTTCTGATCAACAATATGTTATTCACATATACTTATCAGAAAGGCTGTAGTGCTCTGATACGTCTCCGTCGTATCTATAATTTTTTATTGTTCCATGCCAATATTATTCAACTTTCATATACTTTTTGGCAACTTTTTATATTATTTTCGGGACTAACATATTGATCCGATTGCCTAGTGCCGCCTTCACATCATTGCATGTTTTTGGTTTCGCAGAATATCCATATCAAACGGAGTCCAAACGGGATAAAAACGGACAGAGCTTATTTTTGGAAAATATGGAAAATTCCGGAAGAAAAATCCACGCGAGACGGTGCCCGAGGTGGTCACGAGGTAGGGGGCGCGCCTGACCCCCCTGGGCGCGCCCATTACCCTCGTGAAGCCACCGTAAGGCGGTTGACGCTCTTCTTTTGCCGCAAGAAAGCTAATATTCGGAAAAAAAATCTGGGCGAAGGTTTCAGGTCAATCGGAGTTACGGATCTCCATATATACACGAAACGATGAAACAGAGCCAAAACAGAACGCAGAAACAGAGAGATAGATCCAATCTCGGAGGGGCTCTCACCCCTCCCAAGCCATGGGAGCCAAGAACCAGAGGGGAAACCCTTCTCCCATCTAGGGAGGAGGTCAAGGAAGAAGAAGAAGAAGGGGGCCTCTCTCCCCCTTGCTTCCGGTGGCGCCGGAGCGCTGCCGGGGGCCATCATCATCACCGCGATCTTCACCAACACCGCCGTCATCTTCACCAACATCTCCATCACCTTCACCCTTCTATATTCAGCAGTCCACTCTCCCGCAACCCGCTGTACCCTCTACTTGAACATGGTGCTTTATGCTTCATATTATTATCCAATGATGTGTTGCCATCCTATGATGTCTGAGTAGATTTTTGTTGTCCTATCGGTGGTTGATGAATTGCTATGATTGATTTAATTTGCTTGTGGTTATGTTGCTGTCCTTTGGTGCCCATCATATGAGCGCGCGCGTGGATCACACCATAGGGTTAGTTATATGTTGATAGGACTATGTATTGGAGGGCAAGAGTGACAAAAGCTTCAACCTAGCATAGAAATTGATGCATACGGGATTGAAGGGGGACCAATATATCTTAATGCTATGGTTGGGTTTTACCTTAATGAACGTTAGTAGTTGCGGATGCTTGCTAATAGTTCCAATCATAAGTGCATAGAATTCCAAGTCAGAGATGACATGCTAGCAGTGGCCTCTCCCACATAATACTTGCTATCGGTCTAGTAAAGTAGTCAATTGCTTAAGGGACAATTCCACAACTCCTACCACCACTTTTCCACACTCGTCATATTTACTTTAGTTGCATCTTTACCTTAGCAACCCCTAGTTTTATTTTCGTGCTCTTTACTTTCTTGCTTGCTTAACCAGAAACACCTACAAAGTACTTCTAGTTTTATACTTGTTCTAGGTAAAGCGAACGTCAAGCGTACGTAGAGTTGTATCGGTGGTCGATAGAACTTTAGGGAATATTTGTTCTACCTTTAGCTCCTCGTTGGGTTTGACACTCTTACTTATCGAAAACTGTTGCGATCCCCTATACTTGTGGGTTATCATGCTCCCACTCACTTTCTTGTAAATACAGGCTTCACCGCAAGTCTGTATAAAACTATATGCTTTGATCAACTCATCAAAGCGTATATTCCAACTTCGAGATGCTTGCACCAGTCCATAGATGGATCGCTGGAGCTTGCACACCTTGTTAGTACCTTTAGGATCGACAAAACCTTCTGGTTGCATCATATACAACTCTTCTTTAAGAAATATCCATTTAAGGAATTCAGTTTTGACATCCATTTGCCAGATTTCATAAAATATGGCAACTGCTAACATGATTCAGACGGATTTAAGCGTCGCTACAATTGAGAAAATCTCATTGTAGTCAACACCTTGAACTTGTCAAAAAACTTTTGCGACAGGTCGAGCTTTGTAGATAGTAACACTACTATCAACGTCCGTCTTCCTCTTGAAGATCCATTTATTTAATATGGCCCTCCGATCATCGGGCAAGTCCACCAAAGTCCACACTTTGTTCTCATACATGGATCCCATCTCAGATTTCATGGCCTCAAGCCATTTCGCGGAATTTGGGCTCATCATTGCTTCCTCATAGTTTGTAGGTTCATCATGGTCTAGTAACATGACTTTCAGAATAGGATTACCGTACCACTCTGGTGCGGATCGTACTCTGGAAGACCTATGAGGTTCGGTTGTAACTTGATCTGAAGTTTCATGATCATCATCATTAGCTTCCTCACTAATTGGTGTAGGAATCTTATCCTCATATGCTAAGGGTGTTTATAATTACTATGATGTTCAACAAATTGAAGAATTTGTTGCTTTTAAGGGTGCTTACGAAATTGCTTCTTTGATTGAAAAGTATGGTGCTACTCTTTACGAATCTGAAAATTTTGCCATACCTAAATATTGCTATGATAATTATGCTTCTAATCTTATGTTAAACCATATATTGAGAACTACTCTGCTGTCCAAGAAGAGACTAATATTTTGCAGGAAGCTATGGAAGAAGAAATTGATGAAACTGTGAGCTCATTGGATGAAAAAGATGATGAGAAGAGCGAAGAACAAAAGGAGGAAGAGCAGATTAGCTACCCGTGCCCACCTTCTAATGAGAGTAACTCTCCAACTCATACATTATTTAATTCCCCTTCGTGCTTACCGAAGGATGATTGCTATGATGATTGCTATGATCCCTTGAATTTGTCTGAAATATCCCTTTTTGATGATGCTTGCTATGCTTGTGGCCAAGATGCCAATATGAATTATGCTTATGGAGATGAACTTGCTATAGTTCCTTATGTTAAACATGAATTTGTTGCTATTGCACCCACACATGATAGTCCTATTATCTTTTTGAATTCTCCCAATTACACTATATCGGAGAAGCTTGCACTTATTAAGGATTATATTGATGGGTTGCCTTTTACTACTACACATGATGATTTTGATGAATGTAATATGCATGTGCTTGCTGCTCCTACTTGCAATTATTATGAGATAGGAACTATATCTCCACCTCTCTATGTTTCCAACGATAAAATTGCAACAAACTGTTTATACTATGCATTGGCCTTTACTTTGTGTGCATGAATTGTTCTTTTATGACATGCCAATGCATAGGAAGAGAGTTAGACTTTGTCATTGCATGATATATGCTGCTTTGTGCTCACTACTAAATTACAAATCATTGTTAATTAAAATTGGCTTTGATATACCTTGGGATCCGGGTGGATCCACTACTTGAGCACTATTTGCCTAGCTTAATGGCTTTAAAGAAAGCGCTGCCAGGGAGACAACCCAGAAGTTTTAGAGAGTCATTTATTTCTGTTGAGTGCTTTCATATAGTTTAAAAACAACAAAAATAAAGAGGGGAACCCAAAACTTTTTCAAAAAGAAAAGTGAAAGTGAGAGAGATGAGCATTGTGAAAGTGGGGGACGTCCTTGAACTTTGTTCATGCCCATGGGAACTTTGTGAATCTTAATTACAGAAACTTTTCAATAAAAATAATTATCCCCTTGTAAAATTCCATTGTATTATAAAAATAATGTGCCAAGGTTTGCCTTTAGGATGTTTACGATGCTTGTTGGTTTGTACGGTGCAGGACAGAAACTTTGGCTGTAGTGCGCGAATTTTAATTTGTTACTGGAACGTCAAATGGTTCTTATTCTTTTTGCACTTTTTTCTGTACAAATTTTTTATTTTTCCTAATTTTGGCAGAATTTTTCATGTATCAGAAGTATGGTGAATGTTCAGATTGCTACAGACTGTTCTGTTTTAGACAGATTCTGTTTTTGATGCATAGTTTGCTTGTTTTGATGAAACTATCAATTTATATCAGTGGATTAAGCCATGAAAAAGTTATATTATAGTAGACACAATGCAAAAACAAAATATGAATTGGTTTGCAACAGTACTTAGAGTGGTGATTTGCTTTATTATACTAACGGATCTCACCGAGTTTTCTGTTGGAGTTTTGTGTGGATGAAGTGTTCGATGATCGAGAAGGTCTCGATGTGAGAAGAAGGAAGAGAGGCAAGAGCTCAAGCTTGGGGATGCCAGAGGCACCCCAAGTAAATATTCAAGGAGACTCAAGCGTCTAAGCTTGGGGATGCTGGGAAGGCATCCCCTCTTTCTTCAACAAGTATCGGTATGTTTTTGGATTCGTTTCATTCATGTGATATGTGCAAATCGTGGAGCGTCTTTTGCTTTTAGTTTTCACTTTTTGTATGAGATGGTCCTTGGTTGATTTATAAGAATGCTCTTTGCACTTCACTTATATCTTTTGAGTATGGCTTTATAGAATGCATCATGTGCTTCACATATATCATTTGAAGTTTGGATTGCCTGTTTCTCTTCACTTAGACAACCGCCATTTGTAGAATGCTCTTTTGCTTCACTTATATTTGTTAGAGCTTGGGCATATCTTTTGTAGAAAGAATTAAACTCTCTTGCTTCACTTATATCTATTTAGGGAGATGACAGGAACTGGTCATTCACATGGTTAGTCATAAAATCCTACATAAACTTGTAGATCGCTGAATATGATATGTTTGATTCCTTGCAATAGTTTTGCGATATAAAGATGGTGATATTAGAGTCATGCTAGTTGAGTAATTGTGAAATTGAGAAATACTTGTGTTGAGGTTTGCAAGTCCCGCAGCATGCACGTATGGTAAATCGTTATGTAACGAAGTCGGAGCATGAGGTGTTTATTGATTGCCTTCCTTATGAGTGGCGGTCGGGGACGAGCGATGGTCTTTTCCTACCAATATATCCCCCTAGGAGCATGTGCGTAGTACTTTGTTTCGATGACTAATAGATTTTTGCAATAAGTATGTGAGTTCTTTATGACTAATGTTGAGTCCATGGATTATACGCACTCTCACCCTTCCATCATTGCTAGCCTCTTGATGCACGTGCATTGCCCTTTCTCACCTCGAGAATTGGTGTAAACTTCACGGTGCATCCAAACCCCGTGATATGATACGCTCTGTCACACATAAGCCTCATTATATCTTCCTCAAAACAGCCACCATACCTACCTATCATGGCATTTCCATAGCCATTCCGAGATATATTGCCATGCAACTTCCATCATCATCATATACATGACTTGAGCATTCATTGTCATATTGCTTTGCATGATCGTAAGATAGCTAGCATGATGTTTTCATGGCTTGTCCGTTTTTTGATGTCATTGCTACGCTAGATCATTGCACATCCCGTACATCACGGAGGCATTCATATAGAGTCATATCTTTGTTCTAGATATCGAGTTGTAATATTGAGTTGTAAGTAAATAAAAGTGTGATGATCATCATTATTAGAGCATTGCCCCAGTGAGGAAAGGATGATGGAGACTATGATTCCCCCACAAGTCGAGATGAGACTCCGGACGAAAAAATAAAAAAAAATAAAAAAATGAAAAAAGAGAGAAAGGCCAAAAAAAAGAGAAGGCCCAAAAAAACAAAAACAAAACAAAAAAATGAGAGAAAAAGAGAGAAGGGGCAATGTTACTATCCTTTTACCACACTTGTGCTTCAAAGTAGCACCATGTTTTTCATATAGAGAGTCTCTTGAGTTATGACTTTCATATACTAGTGGGAACTTTCATTATAGAACTTGGCTTGTATATTCCAACGATGGGCTTCCTCAAATGCCCTAGGTCTTCATGAGCAAGCAAGTTGGATGCACACCCACTTAGTTTCAGTTTGAGCTTTCATATACTTATAGCTCTAGTGCATCCGTTGCATGGCAATCCCTACTCCTCACATTGATATCTATTAATGGGCATCTCCATAGCCCGTTGATACGCCTAGTTGATGTGAGACTTTCTCCTTTTTTGTCTTCTCCACATAACCCCCATCATCATATTCTATTCCACCTATAGTGTTATGTCCATGGCTCACGCTCATGTATTGCGTGAAAGTTGAAAAGGTTTGAGAACGTCAAAAGTATGAAACAATTGCTTGGCTTGTCATCGGGGTTGTGCATGATGTAAATATTTTGTGTGGTGAAGATGGAGCATAGCCAGACTATATGATTTTGTAGGGATGAGCTTACTTTGGCTATGTTATTTCAATAAGACATAATTGCTTGGTTGGTATGCTTGAAGTATTATTATTTTTATGTCAAAGGATAGACTATTGCTTTGAATCACTCGTGTCTTAATATTCATGCCATGATTAGACATATGATCAAGATTATGCTAGGTAGCATTCCACATCAAAAATTATCTTTTCTATCATTTACCTACTTGAGGACGAGCAGGAATTAAGCTTGGGGATGCTGATACGTCTCCGTCGTATCTATAATTTTTTATTGTTCCATGCCAATATTATTCAACTTTCGTATACTTTTTGGCAACTTTTTATATTATTTTTGGGACTAACATATTGATCCAGAGCCCAGTGCCAGTTCCTGTCTGTTGCATGTTTTCGGTTTCGCAGAATATCCATATCAAACGGAGTCCAAACGGGATAAAAACGGACAGAGCTTATTTTTGGAAAATATGGAAAATTTCGGAAGAAAAATCCATGCGAGACGGTGCCCGAGGTGTTCACGAGGTAGGGGGGCGCGCCTGACCCCCCTGGGCGCGCCCCCTACCCTCATGAGCCCACCGTAAGGCGGTTGACGCTCTTCTTTTGCCGCAAGAAAGCTAATATTTGGAAAAAAAATCTGGGCGAAGGTTTCAGGCCAATCAGAGTTACGGATCTCCATATATACACGAAACGGTGAAACAGAGCGAGCATGTAATGCGAAAAGAGAGATAGATCCAATCTCAGAGGGGCTCTCGCCCCTCCCAAGCCATGGGAGCCAAGGACCAGAGGGGAAACCCTTCTCCCATCTAGGGAGGAGGTCAAGGAAGAAAAAGAAGAAGAAGAAGAAGAAGAAGAAGAAGAAGAAGAAGAAGAAGAAGAAGAAGAAGAAGGGCCTCTCTCCCCCTTGCTTCCGGTGGCGCCGGAGCGCTGCCGGGGGCCATCATCATCACCGTGATCTTCACCAACACCGCCGTCATCTTCACCAACATCTCCATCACCTTCACCCTTCTATATTCAGCGGTCCACTCTCCCGCAACCCGCTGTACCCTCTACTTGAACATGGTGCTTTATGCTTCATATTATTATCCAATGATGTGTTGCCATCCCATGATGTCTGAGTAGATTTTCGTTGTCCTATCGGTGGTTGATGAATTGCTATGATTGATTTAATTTGCTTGTGGTTATGTTGCTGTCCTTTGGTGCCCATCATATGAGCACGCGCGTGGATCACACCATAGGGTTAGTTGTATGTTGATAGGACTATGTATTGGAGGGCAAGAGTGACAGAAGCTTCAACCTAGCATAGAAATTGATGCATACGGTATTGAAGGGGGACCAATATATCTTAATGCTATGGTTGGGTTTTACCTTAATGAACGTTAGTAGTTGCAGATGCTTGCTAATAGTTCCAATCATAAGTGCATAGAATTCCAAGTCAGGGATGACATGCTAGCAGTGGCCTCTCCAACATAATACTTGCTATCGGTCTAGTAAAGTAGTCAATTGCTTAAGGGACAATTCCACAACTCCTATCACCACTTTTCCACACTCGCCATATTTACTTTAGTTGTATCTTTACCTTAGCAGCCCCTAGTTTTATTTTCGTGCTCTTTACTCTCTTGCTTGCTTACCCAAAAACACCTACAAAGTACTTCTAGTTTTATACTTGTTCTAGGTAAAGCGAATGTCAAGCGTACGTAGAGTTGTATCGGTGGTCGATATAACTTTAGGGAATATTTGTTCTACCTTTAGCTCCTCGTTGGGTTCGACACTCTTACTTATCGAAAACTGTTGCGATCCCCTATACTTGTGGGTTATCATGCTCCCACTCGCTTTCTTGTAAATACAGGCTTCACCGCAAGTCTGTATAAAACTATATGCTTTGATCAACTCATCAAAGCGTATATTCCAACTTCGAGATGCTTGCACCAGTCCATAGATGGATCGCTGGAGCTTGCACACCTTGTTAGTACCTTTAGGATCGACAATACCTTCTGGCTGCATCATATACAACTCTTCTTTAAGAAATATCCATTTAAGGAATTCAGTTTTGAAATACATTTGCCAGATTTCATAAAATATGGCAACTGCTAACATGATTCAGACGGATTTAAGCGTCGCTACAATTGAGAAAATCTCATTGTAGTCAACACCTTGAACTTGTCAAAAAACTTTTGCGACAGGTCGAGCTTTGTAGATAGTAACACTACTATCAGCGTCCGTCTTCCTCTTGAAGATCCATTTATTTAATATGGCCCTCCGATCATCGGGCAAGTCCACCAAAGTCCACACTTTGTTCTCATACATGGATCCCATCTCAGATTTCATGGCCTCAAGCCATTTCGCGGAATTTGGGCTCATCATTGCTTACTCATAGTTTTTAGGTTCATCATGGTCTAGTAACATGACTTTCAGAATAAGATTACCGTACCACTCTGGTGCGGATCGTACTCTGAAAGACCTATGAGGTTCGGTTGTAACTTGATCTGAAGTTTCATGATCATCATCATTAGCTTCCTCACTAATTGGTGTAGGAATCACTGGAACTGATTTCTGTGATGAACTACTTTCCAATTCAGGAGAAGGTACAATTACCTCATCAAGTTCTACTTTCCTCCCACTCACTTCTTTCGAGAGAAACTCCTTCTCTAGAAAGGATCCATTCTTAGCAACAAATATCTTGCCTTCGGATCTGTGATAGAAGGTGTACCCAACAGTTTCCTTTGGGTATCCTATGAAGATGCACTTCTCCAATTTGGGTTCGAGCTTATCAGGTTGAAGCTTTTTCGCATAAGCATTGCAGCCCCAAACTTTAAGAAACGACAACTTTGGTTTCTTGCCAAACCATAGTTCATAAGGCGTCGTCTCAATGGATTTTGATGGTACCCTATTTAAAGTGAATGCATCTGTCTCTAATGCATAACCCCAAAACGGTAGTGGTAAATTGGTAAGAGACATCATAGATCGCAACATATCTAATAAAGTACGGTTAAGCCGTTCGGACACACCATTACGCTGTGGTGTTCCAGGTGGCGTGAGTTGCGAAACTATTCCACATTGTTTCAAATAAAGACCAAACTCGTAACTCAAATATTCTCCTCCACGATTAGATCGTAGAAACTTTATTTTCTTATTACGATGATTTTCCACTTCACTTTAAAATTCTTTGAACTTTTCAAATGTTTCAGACTTATGCTTCATTAAGTAGATATAACCATATCTGCTCAAATCATCTGTGAAGGTAAGAAAATAATGATACCTGCCACGAGCCTCAACACTCATCGGACCGCATACATCGGTATGTATTATTTCCAATAAGTCATTTAGCTCGTTCCCTTGTTCCGGAGAACGGAGTTTTAGTCATCTTCACCATAAGGCACGGTTCACAAGTATCAAATGATTCATAATCAAGTGATTCCAAAAGCCATTCGGCATGGAGTTTCTTCATGCGCTTTACACCAATATGACCTAAACGGCAGTGCCACAAGTATGTTGCACTATCATTATCAACTTTGCATCTTTTGGCATCAATATTATGAATATGTGTATCACTACGATAAAGATTCAATAAACCATCAACATTGGGTGTATGACCATAGAAGGTTTTATTCATGTAAATAGAATAACAATTATTCTTTGTCTTAAATGAATAACTGTATTGCAATAAACATGATCTAATCATATTCATGCTTTAACGCAAACATCAAATAACATTTATTTAGGCTCAACTATAATCCCGAAAGTATAGGGGGTGTGCGATGATGATCATATTAATCTTGGAACCACTTCCAACATACATCGTCACTTCATCCTCAACTAGTCTCTATTTATTCTGCAACTCATGTTTCGAGTTACTAATCTTAGCAACCGAACAAGTATCAAATACCCAGGGGTTACTACGAGCACTAGTAAGGCACACATCAATAACATGTATATCAAATATACCTTTTTTCACTTTGCCATCCTTCTTATCCACCAATTATGATGAGGACATGACTACCTTGGATGAGACCAAAAATATTGCATACATGCATATTTCTCAGGTGATTTCTAGTGCAAACTATTCAATAATATATTTATGTTATCCAGGACAAAAATACTTCACAAACTTTTGTGCCATGTCTAATTGCAGGTGTATGGGACATTTGTACAATCCACATATGAAGATAAGGGAGAAAGAGATATTTACCTGCTGTTCAAAAAGTTCTCTCACGTCACTTTTGGCCCAAGAGAAGATAGAGTCCAAGTCTCTCACGTTCTGGACTCAGATTCGGACTGCACAGACATACCTGACTCAAAACGTCTATAACTTTTTCATACGGACTCCAAATTGGTTGATTCTTTTTTTGTTGGAAAATAGATTTCGTGCATTTTCCAACCCAATTGGAATCACCTTAAAATACGTCCGGAGCGTTGAGTTATAGACGAAACAATCTGATGCTGCAGCAGAATCCGAGTCAAACTACAAGTCCAAAGGTGTTACGTCACCTCCGCTTGGGCCCATTGGCCTTGTACGACCTAGGGTTAGTTTTAGGCTGCCTTGGGACGTCCTCCCACCTCCTTGGCCGCCACCCTTGCTCCTATATAAGTAGATCCATCTAGTAGCTTTTTCCGGGATTTGTTTAGTTAAAGTTAGCCATTGCAACTTCGTGTACTTTGTTTGTGTCCAACGACCAGACCAAGACCGCTTCCGGATCCCCACCATTATCAATACTTCATATATATTCGCAATATTCAGATTGCTTTATCATATTCTTGCTTGTTCTTCGATTGCTTGCAGGAATAGACCTTCGTGGTCAGGTTGATCGTGCTCCAGCGTGGTCAATAACTTCTCGGAGTTGGTTTAGCGATTGCTAAGGCGCAACGTCGGCACGGTTTGTAGTCGGATCGTCAAAGTCGTCTCCACCAAATCGATAGTTATCATCTCATCGAAAGATCGGGACACCCTCGCCTCTATCAAGTGGTATCAGTTTTCAGGTTGCTCGGTGAGATTTTCCAGTTATCCTTAGATTCGATTTATTTTCTTACCAATTGTCCAAGAAAAAGCCACAAAAAAAGTTAGATCTATTCATCATTTGTCCTAGCCAGTCCAAGCCTTTGCAATTTTCTTTTCATTGTTTGCATTATTGAATTATCGGTTGCATCGCCGTGTCGAGTTGCTGGTCTTAGTGTCTAGTTCGTTTAGAGTTTCGAGTTCTGTTCACATTAGTCACGCCGCCGCTGCATCGTTATCCCTTCCGTTGATCACCATCCATCCATCAATTTCCACCACGTGCTACCCACCGTTCATTGTCATAACCATAGTTGAGATCGTTCACATCTTCACTTGATCCAATCTGCATCTTATCTAGTTTGTTTGGAAAGAGGGAGAGAGAAAAAAAAAGAGAGAAAAAAAAGTAAAAGAAAAAAGTCAGAGAAAAAAAAGAGAGAAAGAAAAAGAAAAAAAAAGCGTGAGAAAAAAAAGAGAGGAAAAAAAAACCGGATCTATCTAGAATCAGTCTCGTACCTGAATTCGGATTGGAATCTGTTTTGCGCACTGTTCAGTAAAACAGGTGTATCTTCCTCATACAAAGTCCGTTTTGACTCCGTGAGTACTCAAATTAAAGCTAGAGACGAGGCGCATCTAAATAGTTGCAGAAGCTAGTTCAGTATTTGACACCTCAAAATCGGCTTCTAAATAGGTGTTTTTGCCCTCTGAAGTTCGTGAACACAGCTTGTTCCAATTTTTCAGGCCAGTTTTAGAATTCTTTGACTCCTCATATCAACTCGGAATTTAGTGATTCTTTTTGCATTGGAAAGCTTGAGTTAGTAGCATTCTTTGAAATAATTTATCAGAAAATTGGCTCAAACTTTTCAAGAGGAAAGTTGGAGAGAGAGTTGTTGTATGTCCTGCTTGGCAGTTGTTTTTCATCATTATCTTCACTGCCAGTGATCTTCACTTATATCTTGCTGTCAAGAGCTACTTAGTATCCTTCATTGATGCTAGTTGTGCTATGCCGTGACCTCATTAGTGTTCTAGGCTCGCGTCTCTAGTCCGGTCTAGCCTAGGACCAGCACAGTACCGTCGTTGAGCGTTTATTCAACATTGCATCTTTGAATTGATTATTGCTAATCTTTTGCTACCATATATAGCCAACCCAGCTCCACATATTTCTACATCGTGTATACGTACGCTCCGCTGGCAATCGCTTTACTCAATATTCGGAGTTACTTGACACCGCTGGTTGCCGATGACCGCCTGCTGCATGGTAAGAACTTGTAAGACATTGATATTTGCTTTACTGTGAGCGTTTTACCACCACATCCTAGTAGTTATAGGAACATTATTTTTGGATTTTGTTTCTTGTTCTACTAATCATGACAGGATCCAGAGTCAATTCATGGGCTTTGTCGATCGCGGGAGACATGCCACCACCTATGCAAATACCACAACCGTCACGAGAGGTGCACAAACATCCAAATGCACATGATCAGGTTCATGTTTCTATACCACCATTTAATGGCCGTTTTAGACCTCCTTTATATATTGAATGGGAGTTAGACATAAATAATATATTTGCTTCCCATAATTTTGATGAACGTAAAAAGTTATGGTTGCGGTTGGTTCTTTCACTGGTTATGCTCTAGTTTGGTGGAGTGAATATTGTCGGTTACACCCTGATTATGTACCTAATACTTGGGATGATTTAAAACATGTCATGAGAGATAGATTAAATGATGTTTATTATACTCGTGGCATGATTAAAAACTGGAACATTTAAAACAAGGTAGTGACACCGTAACAAAATATTATGATGATTTACAAACTACCTTGTTGCACTCATTTTAGAAGAAAGTGAAGAAGATTTTATGGATAGATTTTGGGAGGATTAAACCATAATATTCAGGAGATACTAATTCATGAAGAGTGTTATCCTATGGACCATTTGTTTCGTCTTGCTTGCAAAGCTGAACAGGAAATAAAACGACGTGTTGCCCACAAGGAGAACAAGCGCACGGTGCACATTCCAACTATTGATACAGATGTTTATTCAACTACTAGGCGTACTATGACAACCACATCCGTTGTTGCGAGGACTACATCATCTCCACCATGTGACACATCACCATCGAGAGTGCCTGCATCATCTGAGTTGACTATAAGAGGTAATGACAAAGGTACAGATTTTCCACTTTTACATGAGAATGATGCATGCCTAGTTAACTTGAATACATCATGTGTTGAGCTACCCACTACTTTGATCACACCACCTATTTTAGAGGATTATATTGATAATTTGACTTTGCCATGTGATCAAACAACTGAAATACCAACAATTTTGAGAGCACCCATTGAATTAACTATTGATGCAAAAGAATCAATGTTTAATCATTTTGATACGACCTCTAATCTTGGTGATGATTCTGTGTCAAATGACTCATTGCATGTTTGCTTATATAAGCATGTTGTAGCATGTAAATTTGATTCAAATAAGGTTTATTCACCAATGTTGGGATGGTTTAATGATGAACATTGTCAATCTCTTGAAATAAATAAGAGCTTCACTTATATGTGCAAACTGAGTTGCAGTATTTTCAAGCCTTCTAGTTCTTGTGCTAATTTGTTGGCTTTAGATTTTATGAACTATGCAAGTTACTCATCTATTCATGTGTCATATATGCAAAAATCAAGGGAAGTAAAAATGGATGACGTATACATATACAACATGTACACCTTGTCTCTTTTGTTAGCCACATTTCAGATTAAGCAACGCCGAGGACGGCTTTGTTTTCAAAAAGGGAGGATGATGAGGACATGACTACCTTGGATGAGACCAAAATATTGCATACATGCATATTTCTCAGGTGATTTCTAGTGCAAACTATTCAATAATATATTTATGTTATCCAGGACAAAATACTTCACAAACTTTTGTGCCATGTCTAATTGCAGGTGTATGGGACATTTGTACAATCCACATATGAAGATAAGGAGAAAGAGATATTTACCTGCTGTTCAAAAGTTCTCTCACGTCACTTTTGGCCCAAGAGAAGATAGAGTCCAAGTCTCTCACGTTCTGGACTCAGATTCGGACTACACAGACATACCTGACTCAAAACGTCTATAACTTTTCATACGGACTCCAAATTGGTTGATTCTTTTTTGTTGGAAAATAGATTTCGTGCATTTTCCAACCCAATTGGAATCACCTTAAAATACGTCCGGGCGTTGAGTTATAGACGAAACAATCTGATGCTGCAGCAGAATCCGAGTCAAACTACAAGTCCAAAGGTGTTCGTCACCTCCGCTTGGGCCCATTGGCCTTGTACGACCTAGGGTTAGTTTTAGGCTGCCTTGGGACGTCCTCCACCTCCTTGGCCGCCACCTTGCTCCTATATAAGTAGATCCATCTAGTAGCTTTTTCCGGGATTTGTTTAGTTAAAGTTAGCCATTGCAACCGTGTACTTTGTTTGTGTCCAACGACCAGACCAAGACGCTTCGGATCCCCACCATTATCAATACTTCATATATATTCGCAATATTCAGATTGCTTTATCATATTCTTGCTTGTTCTTGATTGCTTGCAGGAATAGACCTTCGTGGTCAGGTTGATCGTGCTCCAGGCGTGGTCAATAACTTCTCGGAGTTGGTTTAGCGATTGCTAAGGCGCAAGCGTCGTGCACGCTTTGTAGTCGGATCGTCAAAGTCGTCTCCACCAAATCGATAGTTATCATCTCATCGAAAGATCCCCCGGACCGCCCGGATCCCACGAGTGAATAGAAAGTTAGATCTACATGGGGCCCGGATCCCACGAGTGAATAGAAAGTTAGATCTACATGGGATCTCACCTGAATCGCCCCATCTATCCTCCTGAGGAGAAGTTTGTTTGGTTTCAAACTCCGATTCAAACAGGAGGAGTACGCCATGCTAATGTGCCTTGGATGATCCACATCTTGGTCAGCGCTGATGAGCACATTGAACTATCCATGTGGTGAGAGCCCTCACAGCCCGAACAACGACGCAATTATCGGTAGCGCTCTACCATCGAGCTAATAGCCCGTCATGGACTTGATAGAGGCGAGGTGTCCCGATCTTCGATGAGATGATAACTATCGATTTGGTGGAGACGACTTTGACGATCCGACTACAAACGTGCACGACGTTGCGCCTTAGCAATCGCTAAACCAACTCCGAGAAGTTATTGACCACGCTGAGCACGATCAACCTGACCACGAAGGTCTATTCCTGCAAGCAATCAAGAACAAGCAAGAATATGATAAAGCAATCTGAATATTGCGAATATATATGAAGTATTGATAATGGTGGGGATCCGAAGCGGTCTTGGTCTGGTCGTTGGACACAAACAAAGTACACGGTTGCAATGGCTAACTTTAACTAAACAAATCCCGGAAAAAGCTACTAGATGGATCTACTTATATAGGAGCAAGGGTGGCGGCCAAGGAGGTGGGAGGACGTCCCAAGGCAGCCTAAAACTAACCCTAGGTCGTACAAGGCCAATGGGCCCAAGCGGAGGTGACGAACACCTTTGGACTTGTAGTTTGACTCGGATTCTGCTGCAGCATCAGATTGTTTCATCTATAACTCAACGCCCGGACGTATTTTAAGGTGATTCCAATTGGGTTGGAAAATGCACGAAATCTATTTTCCAACAAAAAGAATCAACCAATTTGGAGTCCGTATGAAAAGTTATAGACGTTTTGAGTCAGGTATGTCTGTGTAGTCCGAATCTGAGTCCAGAACGTGAGAGACTTGGACTCTATCTTCTCTTGGGCCAAAAGTGACGTGAGAGAACTTTTTGAACAGCAGGTAAATATCTCTTTCTCCCTTATCTTCATATGTGGATTGTACAAATGTCCCATACACCTGCAATTAGACATGGCACAAAAGTTTGTGAAGTATTTTTGTCCTGGATAACATAAATATATTATTGAATAGTTTGCACTAGAAATCACCTGAGAAATATGCATGTATGCAATATTTTTGGTCTCATCCAAGGTAGTCATGTCCTCATCAAATTATTTAGGGTAACTCCACTTTTAGTGACCATTTCCTTTGAAGTAGAAGCACTTAGTTTCAGGCTTAGGTCCAGCTTTGGGCTTCTTCACAGGAGTGACAACTTGCTTGCCATTCTTCTTGAAGTTCCCTTTCTTTCCCTTTTGCCCTTTTCTTGAAACTAGTGATCTTGTCAATCATCAACACTTGATGCTCTTTCTTGATTTCTACCTTCATCGATTTCAGCATCACGAAGAGCTTAGGAATTGATTTTGTCATCCATTGCATACTATAGTTCATCACGAAGTTCCAGTAACTTGGTGATGGTGACTAGAGAACTCGGTCAATCACTATCTTATCTGGAAGATTAAATCCCACTTGATTCAAGCGATTGTAGTACCCAGACATTATGAGCACATGCTCACTAGCTGAGCAATTCTCCTCCATCTTTTAGGCAAAGTACTCGTCAAAGGTTTCATACCTCTCGACACGGGCATGAGTCTGAAATACCAATTTCAGCTCTTGGAACATCTCATGTGCTTCGTGGCGTTCAAAATGTTTTTGAAGTACCGGTTCTAATTCGTAAAGCATGGTGCACTTAAACTATCAAGTAGTCATCATATTGAGTTAGCCAAACGTTCATAACGTCTGCATCCGCTCCTGCAATAGGTCTGTCACCTAGCGATGCATCAAGGACATAATTCTTCTGTGCATCAATGAGGATAAACCTCATATCACGGACCCAGACCGCATAATTTCTACTTTCATCTTTCAACTTAGTTTTCTCTAGGAACATATCAAAAACATTGGGAAGCTACAACGCGAGCTATTGATCTACAACATAATTTGCAAATTCTATCAGGACTAAGTTCATGATAAATTAAAGTTCAATTAATCATATTACTTAAGAACTCCCACTTAGATAGACATCCCTCTAGTCATCTAAATGATCATATGATCCAAATCAACTAAACCATGTCCGATCATCACGTGAGATGGAGTAGCTTTCAATGGTGAACATCACTATGTTGATCATATCTACTATATGATTCACGTTCGATCTTTCGGTCTCAGTGTTCCGAGGCCATACCTGCATATGCTAGGCTCATCAAGTTTAACCCGAGTATTCTGCGTGTGCAAAACTGGCTTGCACCCGTTGTATGTGAACGTAAAGCTTATCACACCCGATAATCACGTGGTGTCTCGGCACGACGAACTGTAGCAACGGTGCATACTTAGGGAGAACACTTATACCTTGAAATTTAGTAAGGGATCATCTTATAATGCTACCGCCATACTAAGCGAAATAAGATGCATAAAAGATAAACATCACATGCAATCAAAATATGTGACATGATATGGCCGTCATCATCTTGTGCTCATGTTCTCCATCACCGAAGCATCGTCATGATCTCCACGCCACCGACGCGACACCTTGATCTCCATCGTAGCATCGTTGTCGTCTCGCCAACTATTGTTACTACGACTATCGCTACTGCTTAGTGATAAACTAAAACAATTACATGGCGATTGCATTGCATTAAATAAAGTGACAACCATATGGCTCCTTCTAGTTGCCGATAACTTTGTTACAAAACATGATCATCTCATGCAACAATTTATATCACATCATGCCTTGACCATATCACATCACAGCAAGCCTGCAAAAACAAGTTAGACATCCTCTACTTTGTTGTTGCAAGTTTTATGTGGCTGCTACGAGCTTCTAGCAAGAACCGTTCTTACCTACGCATCAAAACCAGAACGATTTTTCATCAAGTGTGCTATTTTAACCTTCAACAAGGACCGACCGTCGTCAAACTCGATTCAACTAAAGTTGGAGAAACAGACACCCGCCAGCAACCTTTGTGCAAAAACATGTCGGTAGAACCAGTCTCATGAACGCGGTCATGTAATGTCGGTCCGGACCGCTTCATACAACAATACCGCCGAATCAAAGTAAGATGTTGGTGGTAAGCAGTATGACTATTATCGCCCACAACTCTTTGTGTTCTAATCGTGCACATAACATCTACGCATAAACCTGGCTCAGATGCCACTGTTGGGGAATGCGGTAATTTCAAAAAAAAAATCCTACGATCATGCAAGATCTATCTAGGTGATGCATAGCAACGAGAGGGGAGAGTGTGTCCACGTACCCTCGTAGACCGAAAGCGGAAGCGTTTCAATAACGCGGTTGATGTAGTCGAACTTCTTCGCGATCCAACCGATCAAGTACCGAACGTACGGCACCTCCGCGTTCAGCACACGTTCAGCTCGATGACGTCCCTCATGCTCTTGATCCAGTTGAGGACAAGGGTGAGTTCCGTCAGCACGACGGCGTGGCGACGGTGATGATGATGCTACCGGCGCAGGGCTTCGCCTAAGCACTACGATGGTATGATCGAGGTGTGTAACTGTGGAGGGGGGCACCGCACACTGTTGGGAGAGAAACTTGTGTGTTCTAGGGTGCCCCCAGCCCCCGTATATAAAGGAGCAAGGGGAGGCCGGCCGGCCATCCCAGGGCGTGCCCCACAAGGGGAGTCCTACTAGGACTACTAGTCCTAGTAGGATTCCACCAAGAGGGAGAGAGGGGGAAGGAAGGAGAGGGAGAGGGAGAAGGAAAGGGGGGCACCGCCCCCCTTCCCTAGTCCAATTCGGACCCAAGGGGGAGGGGCACGCGGCCTGCCTTGGCCGCCCCTTTCTCTCTCTCCACCAAGGCCCATCAGGCACATTAGTTCCCCCGGGGGGTTCCGAAAACCCTCCGGCACTTTGGTTTTATCCGGAATTTCTTCGGAACACTCCCGGTGTCCGAATATAGTCGTCCAATATATCAATCTTTATGTCTCAACCATTTAGAGACTCCTCGTCACGTCTGTGATCTCATCCGGGACTTCGAACAAACTTCGGTCATCAAAAACGCATAACTCATAATACATATCGTCATCGAACGTTAAGCGTGCGGACCCTAAGGGTTCGAGAACTATGTAGACATGACCGAGACACATCCCCATCAATAACCAATAGCGGAACCTGGATGCTCATATCGGATCCTACATATTCTACGAAGATCTTTATCGGTCAAACTGCATAACAACATACGTTGTTCCCTTTGTCATCAGTATGTTACTTGCCCGAGATTCGATCGTCGGTATCATCATACCTAGTTCAATCTCGTTACTGGCAAGTCTCTTTACTCGTTCCGTAATTTTTCATCCCGCAACTAACTCATTAGTCACATTGCTTGCAAGGCTTATAGTGATGAGCATTACCGAGAGGGCCCAGAGATACCTCTCTGAAACACGGAGTGACAAATCCTAATCTTGATCTATGCCAACCCAAAAAACACCTTCGGAGACACCTGTAGAGCATCTTTATTATCACCCATTTACATTGTGACGTTTGATAGCACACAAGGTGTTCCTCCGGTATTCGGGAGTTGCATAATCTCATAGTCTGAGGAACATGTATAAGTCATGAAGAAAGCAGTAGCAATGAAACTGTAACGATCATAATGCTAAGCTAACGGATGGGTCATGTCCATCACATCATTCTCCTAATGATGTGGTCTTGTTCATCAAATGACAACACATGTCTATGGTCAGGAAACATAACCATCTTTGATTAACGAGCTAGTCAAGTAGAGGCATACTAGGGACACTATGTTTTGTCTATGTATTCACACATGTACTAAGTTTCCGGTTAATACATTTCTAGCATGAATAATAAACATTTATCGTGATATAAGGAAATAAATAATAACTTTATTATTGCCTCCAGGGCATATTTCCTTCAGCTAGAGCATTTTAGTGCATGCATGCATATAAGATGAAATTGCTAATGTCAGCAACGATTCTACCTCAAAACAAAATTCAAAATGCTTCGTAGCTTAAAACGCCGGTCCAATTGGCCATCCTTTTTCGTTGTTAAATGTCACACGGTGATATCATAAAAAATAGATCCCATATTGATATATTTCGATGACTTTATTTCCCGAGCTAAAATTGCTAGTCTATTAGTATGTGAGTTACCGAGTTGCTCATACAGTAGTTATCCAACATGAAAAACTAAAACTGTTTTGAAATGTTTCAATGATTTGTCTAGGTCAAAAGTTATCACCTGATACTATAAGAATTACCATACTTTTCATAAGTTATTATCAGCATCAAACTTTTCTCGGTTAGGTGTGTTGGACAACTATTTTAAGCTTGAAAGTTACCAAATGTTTAACTTTTGATTTATCAAACAGTTCGAGAATAGTTGTCAACTTTGAAACTAAAAGATGTGTTTGTCGGGAGTTATCGAACTACTCACCTAAATTTATTGGATCCCAAACTATATCTTGCCCAACCAATCGATCATGTTACCACTTTACTTCTATGGTGTATGATTGTGACCAAGACAACTGTGTAACTGCATTTTAGTTGTTGTATAGTTGTAACATGGGTAGCTAGATAAACTACATAATTACATGTTGATAACTTATATACTTGGATGTATTCTAAAAAAAACTATATACTTGGATGTTGGGTAACTATCCTAAGTAGTTGTCAAGCTAATAATGTATGAGTTACTTGGTGTTGGGTAACTATATAATTATCGTGTTGGTAACCGTAGCATATGCATCCAGGTAAGTACAAATTTATCATTTTAGTAACAGTGGCATATGCAGCTAGATAACTAGATAATTTTAGTGTTAGTAACCGTAGCATATGCAGTTAGGTGGTATCGTTTTAGTAACAGTGGCATATTCTCTATTTGACCAAATATATAGAAGAGAATATCAACAATTATAATATCGAATAAATTGAGTGTAAAATATATCTAATTGTTGATATAATGATATTGATGTGGTATCTTTTATATTCATATTTTTTATATACTTGGTCTAATTTAGAAAGCAGACTTCTTGACTGAATTTATATGCTATCTATTTGAGGGACGGAGGTAGTAGGTTACCATCCCTCACACAGATTGCACACTAGAATTGATTTGTTGATTCTTACTAGATGCCATGAACGCCACACGCGTGATCTTTATGCATCTGCATACATATATACTCTCTCTGTTTCTGTTCAACTGACAATATCTTCATCGCTTCAGTTTGCAATTACCTAATACATGATTTTTTGCGGTATGTTTATATTCTAATAGATGCATATCTTTGAAATTTTCTGAGATTTTTTTGAGATTCGCAATTACCTAATCTCTGTATATACGTACTTATTCACCCACCTTTGTGTGTCCATGCATCTCTTTTCCTCTTTTCCTTAACTTAAACCCACGCTGATGATTAGTATATTGTTTTTTATGCAAGATCTGATTTGGTCTGGTTATCTGATCTCCATCATTTAGCTTTTGACAGGTGACCAACTCCAACACATTTAGCTTTCCTGCAGTGCTCAAGATTGTTATTGCCTCATGGTCCATAGCATGTTGGTGACTCGAGCTCACTTATATGGTACTCCCTCCGTCCCATAATGTAAGACGTTTTTTGGCACTACACTATTGTCAAAAAACGTCCTATATTATGAGACGGGGGGAGTAGATAATACTAGGTTATAGGTCTTTGAGCATGATTTGTTTTGAAACATTTGTAGGCACATGTTAAATTGTTCGTTTACTTCGGTGGAGTGGTTACTTGTCAGCTGCTTGTCCAATTGTTTCTTAAATACCAAGTATATGTGCTATATATATCATGTCTACGCAGCTCTTACATTTGTCGACATCAGAGTCCATGGCGCATCACTTAGTTGCAGTACACCACCTCATGCATGAGACGCCTCTGCAAGCAGTGCTACTTCTATTGCTACTACTGTTACTGCGCTTCGCCACAACAAGTAGTAGCAAGAAGCAAGGCAATAGAAAGCGTCTCCCTCCTTCCCCTCCAGGCCTCCCTGTGATAGGCCACTTGCACCTTGGCCGCGATCACGTCTCACTATGCAACCTCGCCAAGAAGCATGGCTCGGACGACGGCCTCATGCTCCTCCGCCGCGGCGCCGTCCCGCACCTCGTCGTGTCGTCCCCATGCGCCGCCAGGGCGATCATGCGGACGCATGACCACCTGTTTGCGTCGCGGCCAACATCCATGGTCGCCCACGAGCTCCTATATGGGCCGATGGACGTCGTCTTCGCCCCCTACGGCGAGCACTGGCGGATGGCGAGGAAGCTCGTCGCGACGCACCTGCTCAGCGTCAAGAAGATCCAATCGTACCGCCTCGCCCGTCAGCAAGAGGTCTGCACACCTTTCTCTACATCATTCCTGACGGTTCGGCTGTGGTTGCCTTTGTTCTACAATTTTACTTAATAATCAAACAGAATGGTTGTGTGTATCAAAATGATCTGGAGGTCAAGGGTTTCATTCTTCTTTTTTGAAAGTTTTTATATTTTTTGCATCATTCCCGATCACTATCACCTTTCTTTCTTGGCATAAGGTTATTGACCGATGTGTATATATTGTAAAGGTGAGCCTGGTGATGGCCGTGATACGAGAGTCGGCGGCTGCCAGCACGGTGATCGACATGGGTGAGATGATGAACACCTTTGTGAATGACATGGTGTGCCGCGCCTTGTCCGGGAAGTTCACCATGAAAGAAGGCCGGAACAAGATATTCAGAGAGCTGATCGAGGCGAACTCAACTCTCTTTGCGAGTTTCAACCTGGAAAACTGCTTCCCAAAGTTAGCATGGCTCACTAGATCTAATGTTTGTAACAAGGCCAAGAAGGTGAATAGAAGGTGGGACGATCTGCTCGAAAAGATGATACAAGACCACGAGAAACGAACATTGTTGCCACCACATGACAAACAAGATAGCAAACAGGAAGAGGAGAGTGACTTCATTGATGTACTTCTATCGGTTCGGCAGCAGAAAGACTATGATGGTATCACCAGAGAGCAAATCAAGGCCATCTTAATGGTGAGTGTAGTACTGCTTCAGTAACTAGTTAACCACCCCGTTTTTTCTAATCTAAGCCGTTTGGGATTTTCCTATGCGTAATGTCAGTTTAGTGCTTGCACTTTTTCCTAAGCAGAAGTTGCACTTTTTAGAATTGATTTGGACAAAAAAAAGTCTGAAATGACTTAGTAATTTACACCGACCCTTAATAACTACTCCGTATCAAATATGTACAACAATATGGATAGGTGTGGCACCCGGGTGAAACATTTGCTCGAAAAAAAAAATCAAATGGAATCCAATAATTCTGATTTTTTTCATTGTTAAGAAAATTGTTTATTGGTACTCGGTTGGCTGGCGAGTAGGGGACTAATAGACTAATCAACAAGTTAATAAATCATTTAATCAATTAATCAGATGAGTTATCAGTTTATCAGCTACTCGGTGACCCTATGAGTAAGGATTAATCGGCAAGTTAACTGATTAATCAGATGAATTCTTAAACAGTGATTTTTTTTGCGACATCAAACATCATAAAATGTTTTAGCTTGTTGCAAAATTTCATCCATAAATAACATTCGAGGAGCTCTCAACGAAAAATAATCATTTACTAAAAAAATGCACAATGACCAGTCATGACTTACTACCACTATTAATTTATTTATTTTGCGGGAGAAATACTTATATCACTCAGTCACTAAGTCTTTACAATCATCGGCTGCAATCTCCAGAATCTCAGTAGGACCCTATTATTGTTGATGACAACGAATGCATGTATGCAGGACATGTTTGCTGCGGGCACGGACACATCGTCCTTCGCGTTGGAGGTAGCTATGGCTGAGATCATGTGCAACCCTCGGGTCATGACTAAGCTACAAGCCGAGGTGAGAAACAACACACCGAAGGGGCGAGACATGGTTGAGGAAGAGAACTTAGCCAACATGACATATCTGAAGGCCGTGGTGAAGGAAACGCTTAGGCTGCACCCGCCGCTACCGCTCCTCATCCCTCACCTTTCCAAGGTAGAGAGCGAAGTTGACGTCGCTGGATACACGATCCCTTCTGGAGCATGGGTCATGGTGAACTCGTGGGCTATCAATAGAGACCCCGAGTGGTGGGAGAAGCCAGAGGAGTTCCTGCCAGAAAGGTTCATGGAGGGTGGTAGCGCCTCGGCGGTGGACTTCAGGGGGAACGACTTCCAATTTTTGTCATTCGGAGCTGGCAGGAGGATCTGCCCTGGTATCAACTTCGGGCTGGCGACCATCGAGATCATGCTGGCAAACCTTGTGTACAGTCACGACTGGGAGCTGTCGTCCGCCACGGGCAAGAAGGGTATTGACATGACAGAAGTGTTTCGCTTGAGTGTCCGACGGAAGGAGAAACTTATGCTTGTTCCCAAGAACCACTCAAGTGTGTGACCGTACGTCTTACATCACTCCTGCTTTTCTGTTTGTTATCATTGAATAATAAACTATGTTGTCAACTGAACTAGCAAAGTAGCCCTCGCACTTGCATATGCAAGGGCTATATTCGTGTATTGAAAGTGTGCTTGAAATATGAATTTATGGAGGGGGTGTACTAATTTTTCCCGGAATATGTAAGATTGTGTATCTTTCCATTGATAGAGAAAGTACAGGAGTATACACCCACGCTACATACACAGAGAGGCGTGGCTCGGTCTGGTTTGAGCAGAAGAAGGGGGATGCTCAGCCCCCAAACACTAAAGTTTAGGTTACGCGAATAATCATGCTAAGCCCTTTCGCGTCAACGACAACCCAGTAACACGCGCCTCATCCTTGATTGTGGACAACAGGTGTGTTGAGGAGGATTGGAGGCCGTCAAACATAGTAGTGTTCCTGTGCTTTCATAGAGACCATGCGGTGAGAATGCGATCGAGCCCAGGCGAGACCCATCCCTTACCCACCTCCTCTCCCACGCCGCCGCCAAGGGGCGCGGCCGGGGGAAGCCCGGTCGACGCCGACGGCGGCAGGGACTTCCTGCCCTCTCGCTTGGCGGGCGTTAGCGCGGGCCGACGCCATCTTGCTGGAGCGACGCGCGTGCGCCGGTCGCAGCGGCGCGGCGGAGTTGGCAGCGTGGTGGCAAGAGACGGTGGCAGTGTGTGGCATGGAGGATGTGAAGGCTTCGGCTGTGCCATGGGCGACAAGGGCTGCAGCAGCATGGGTTTTGGTGAGGCCCGACGTCCTTTGGTGTGGAGCGGGTGTTGGCTCCTTCGGTGAGCCTCTTGGGTGGAGGGTGGAGGGTGATCTAGTTCCTTGAGGCGGTGAGCGGGCGGATGGTGGTGGCGGCCTCGCGCGGATCTGAGTGGGACGTGGTGGTGGAGCGGCACGGGTGTGTGCTGTGTGGGAAGCCTGGCTGGAGAGACGGGGGATACAACGGTCCTCTGGCCTCCCGTCATCAGCGTAGGGGTGCGCTGGGAATGGATGCGTTCTGCTCTTCCTCCTCCCCCTTTCCCTTCATTGGAAATATGGAATTTAGCATTTTTCTTCATTCATACAATTTTTATTTATTGAAGCAACTAAAATTGAGAAAAAAAACTGCATCTCAAGACTCCAAAAACATTTCGGTTAGAGTCAAAGTATTCATCGTCGCCGCGCCAAGCGTCCAAAGTCGTAAGTCTAAGTCGCGAATAATCCACGCGAGTGCACGCGCTATTTGCATGCAACACTAGACTAGGTACCTCCATGTGGTTATAGAATTTTAGAAAGAAAGAAGAGTCCACTTTATAAGCTGGTGACCACCTCCTCCGTCTGCCGAGGTGGGACTAAAAAGGTGGCGTCAATCGATCTTTGCCACCCAGGCCAGCGCGTTGCTCAGCTGCTGCATCCGCATTCGCAAGTACATATTTAATTCTTAGAAATCAAGGCCCTTGTCGTATATATTGGGCTTCCTTTCTTTGTGGTGGACCATTGTGAAGAAGAACCGATTGACTAGCCTTCAAAAAATAGTAGGATGCCCTTAAAGAAAAATGAGACTATTATCGAAAAAGGGTTTCCCCCGCTTTATATTATAAAGCACCCACCAAGTCACAAGTTCAACGATACAAAAGAAAGGATTAAAAAGCCATAAACGGCAAAGATACAAGATACCAAAGAAGCCACTAACAAGACTCGAATGCACCAAGTACAAGCTTGAACATCGAAGCCCTCGGCGAACAGGAGCCAACACACGCCGCAACTAAGCCGAGGTAGATCCTGCTGGGAGGATTGTCACGCTCCGTCATCACCCTTGAGCCAAGCCATCCGGTCCGCCATCCGTCTCTACCTCCGAAGAGAGCCCCCTGCCCTCTAGTCCTGGATCGGAGGACACTACGCCGTCGATAGGCAGAGTCACTCACCCCTGAGCTCGCATGGCGAGGACCAACAGGTTGCCGGGAGGGGCGACAAGCACGACTACCGCACCAGTGCAGCCGCACCACTAAGCATCGCCAACGCCACGGCCGCCTAACTTCAACCGCAAGTGGCCGAGCATGGACATCATTGGCGATATCGGCAGCCACCTCCGTGCAAAGCCTCGACCACCACTCCGCCGCTCAAGGTGGTGTCTTCAAGAAGAAAACGACGCCGGGCCATCACCACCCAATCCAAGATTTGGGGCTTTCACCGACGAGGAAGGGAGGGCGGGGGGGGATTGCGGCCGCCTTCAAAAGGGGAACGACGTCGGGCGCCGCCGCATCGTGGCGCAGCCGAACAGCCAAGGGTTTCCAATCCATCCCCGAGAGGAAGCACCATCACCAGATCTGCACCAAGGGTAAACGGGAAGCCCAAAGAGCCGCCCACGCTTCGCCGCCGATCCGCCACCACGCTGCCAGAGCGGTGCTCCTCAGATCTGCATCGACCACCCGCCGAAGGGGCCGACGCGCTCCACCGATGGCCGCCGCCACCACGCCAGTGCAACGCGCGAATGTAACACCACCGAGCCCATCTCGCCGCCGCCAGCACCGACCCGCCACCACCGCCGCCGCCGCCATCACGCCCTCGGCAAGCGCGCAACACCGCCGTGACCCGACCAGCCACGGCCCTAGCGAAAGGGAAGGAAGGCCCGCCGCCGCCGAGGCTGACCGGCCATGGCGTCATAGCCAAAGCCGGCGGCGAGAGGAGAGGAAGAGGAGCTGCTGGCGTGACTAGGTTTCCCTCCGTCGCTTATGGGAGCGACCGGGAGGAGGAGAAACTTCAAAGTGAGTTCAAAATGAGACTATTACCGACCACGGTTTTAAAAAATTAACTATAGCCACATTTTATTGTTTGTTACACGATTAACTTTTCTTGCAATAAACAATCAGCTTATTAACCACGCGCACCTACGGTAGTCATCTGCATTTTTTACGCCGAAGGAGTTCGTTGACATAAACCAAAATGCAAGGTAGTGCTCAATTTACCTTTTCGATTTATCCATTTTATTGTTTCGATCCATCCTTCATATGTAGTCTATATTACAATCTCTAAAAAGACTTGTATTTAGGTACGGAGGAAGTACATATTATCCAGCCTCTACACATTCTTCTTTTTTACAAAGAACCATCAAGGCAGTTTGTATTAATTCAGCAAATAGTCAATGATTACACCCACAAGAAAATGAGAGGATCGCAACCAGCCATGCTTGGTTTCATTACCCTGATATGATCACACGTACAAACATACCAACCATAGTGACTATCACATGTAACCACAAGTTGGCATTGACCTGATAATGTGAAACATGTAAAATACGACAACTGTTATCAGGATTAATTGGTCCTTAGAACCTACGGTAGAATACCAAGAATGCACACCTTACACAGGAGGAGGGCGAGCCATATGAGGCGTTATGCTCAAACTGAAAGGTTCAACCGTCAAACAGATAATAAATCTGTGATGGACACGATCAATCTGCACTGCTTGAGCACCAGCAAACAAATCTGAGATGATGAATCATCAAACAAAGATCCAGTTTCCCTTTTTTGAAATATATTCATTTGCTTGCTTGCACTCGTCATCGCTGCAGCCGTAGCCACACTCAGTGCTGCTGCAGAGTATCGAGAGCTTGTGGACGATGAAGAAGCGGGTGGGTTTCGATGCTCCGCTTCATCCACCAGGAATGGGTACTTGTTAATCTGGTAAACCAAGCTCATCAGTCAATGCATTCAAAGAGAATGTCTCTGGAGGCAACAGACATACATAATCTAACAAAGTAAAATGCAGGCTAACATTTCACTGAACAGAAAATAGTCTACATCTACAAATAAAAATATGAATTTAAGCAGCAGTTAGATGTCCCCGAGCAAAGGTATCCCTGTTCATGGGGCAAAAATGCCCACATTTTATAAATATCTAACACACGACCTAGGTACGTGGCTCCAGAGGACAGGCATGAATACAACAAACATGCTTCTAAACAGGACACCAGAGATTTCAGTTGCCATGAATAATCACAAGACAGAACGGAATTCAAAGGTATAAAAGCAAGCTACAGCCGGACTTGAATCAACAATTTCAAATGAAACACAACAGTGCAATGGCTTCCACACTTACCACATACAATTTCAAAGGAAAGTGTCCCAGCTATACAAGACACTCTAACAGGACCTACTGAGACAAATTTGTTAGGCGGGCTCTTTTAGGACGAAACGCAGCAAAGCGGCCGAGACTTTCAGCTTTATTTTCTCTGTGTTTTTGCCAAGAAGAGAGAGTTCCCTTCCTTTCAGTACAAACAACTATAAATTCAAAACATAAATCCAAATATACATCGCTATCACAATCAAAGAAACCCAAAACAGCACCTGTAACTTCAAAACAGAAACCCAAAACAACACACGGATCGAATCAGCAGATGGGCCAATTTATCAACAAGATCATTCATGATCACAAATGCATGTGTCGGCCGGAAGACCACAGACATCATAAGCACATAACCTATCCCTTAATAATTGGCTCAACCGTCAACGCCACAATCAGCCACAGCTCAATGGCCAGATAATCTCAAGGCACGAGGGAAAGAGGGAGGAGACCTAGAACTGACCTGAGAAACGAGAAAGAGGCGGCAACCACCGCCATGGGGCCATCATCATGCTGCGGGGAAGCCGAAGTAGTGGCCGAGTAGGAAGTAGTGGTAAGAGACAGCCAGTAGGGTTGGCAATAGAAGCATACATGTAGCTACACTCCTGGGCGCCAGTAGGAGCTGTAGGATTTGATGAGCATCACCGGGTCAGCCCCCTGGCACTTGGCAATAAGCTTCTGCTCCAGACTGCAGCACACAACAACGGAGTCATATCACCAGCAAAAGCGCCAAATCGCGATGGAATCCAAACATCAAGACAAGGTCAAATCTAAGGGGTCACAGGTTGAAGAAAAATCTCCACTACTATTAAAAAATCAAACAAGAACTTTCTTAGGTGCACCCCATAATTTGTCCCACAACATCACACAAACCAATCAGCACCACACGATTAGGCCCACAAGTCTAAATCTAACCGCTATCATTGACTTAATATCTTTTTGATGTGCACTTAGCAATTTCCAATGACTGACCGTACTCCACCACGAGAGAAGTACTCGAATTACCAGTCCTACGCCCCTGCAAATCCCGCATTCCCTACAATCATGGAAGGCAATCGTCTAGATCCTGAAATCACGCAAATGATTTCCTTCTATGCATCATATCCTGCCTCCTGCCACTTCTAAACTAAAACACATGCACAATAAGCTTCGTCGTGGATCATGTAAAAATTGCAGGCGCTACAATCACGGCCCCCAGCTGCCGTCCTTGGGAGCGACTCGCCGCCCGGCGCTCCTCCACTCGGCCGCCGCCTAACGCACACCAGCCCCTCCTTAAGCGCGGAGTCTGGGACTGCTAGGCCATGCGGGAGTGCAGGTGACGCGGCTCGAGGCGATCGGGATGCGGGATCCAGGTGTCGGTGGCGCATCTCGCTAGATCAGTGCATGGCGCTGGCAGCGACAGCGAGGCGACATGGAGGAGCTCGGGGAGGACGCCAGCGCTTCTGTCCGTGCTGGGAATACGCGTAGGCGACCAGATCTGGGGCGGCGGCGACGGTTGCAGACGACTTCGGTGGCGGCGTGATGCCTCCTGTACGGCTGCATCGGTGGTTAGAGAATGAAGGAGGAGAGAAAAGAAAAGAGGAGGGTGTGGTGGCGTGGCTCACCGTTTCGGTCGCCGGCGGCGGAGGAAGGCCCAAGAAGTTTCAATGAAAGGAGGAGATAGCGTTCCTGCACATCACCAGAACCATAAAGGTAAACATTCATTTATGCATTTCCTCATAATTCTGTTTCCTGGCAATTTTTTACATATTATTACGAATCATTATAGAATTAGCTAATTAGTAGATCATGTCTTTACAGTTTGCTGGATATATAAGTGTAACATATCCATTACAGTGGGGAGCACAAGCTTTTGATGCTGGTACTGGTCACTACTTTTTTTTCTTGCTCTTTTGGAGGTACTGTGAACAAATGATGATAATTAGGAGGTACAGATCATTGCTAGATCAGAATATTGGATGACATGCAAGCATCTTCCTTCATTTGTTTGTGTGCTCTACGGTGGGGGTAGTATTTTGCTGGCAGCCTATTTGGAATCGCTAATGGATTGTCTGTATCTATGTAACTAAATGGGTGTTCGTTCTTACTCGACATTTGTGTTCAGCACCATAAGATTAACAAACCATGGTGCTATTATTTTAAATTTAGGCCATGCCTCCTTCAGTCTGCAGTTCACATTGTCGTAGAATATGTAAACACTGTTTCTAAGTGCCAAGCTACATAAATGTATCTATACCAACTTTGTTGTCGCACTATTTTGTTGCTTAGGGACAAAACAACGATGAAGCCCCATGCTTTCTAACCCAGTGACCGCTTCTGGCCTCACCAAGGTGACGAGGGATGAATCATCCATGTTAGTGCTGTTAATTTTGACTTGCAACATCTAAGATAGATTCTGATATTAAAACTCCATTGCTCAAATTTTATCTTTTCTCCTAAGATGGTCAGAATCTGTGATGCTGAATTACACCCAATTTGTATTTTTTTTCCTTATATAAGGTGTGTCATCAAGGCTTAGATGTAGTAGAGATGATGCGAACGAGCTCCTTGATCCCTTACGAAGTTACATTTATATCTCACAGGTCTTGGCATTTGTTGGCCTTGCTCAACTGAAGTCTTCTCTGGCATTGTGTGTGTCTTAAACTCTTAATTGAGGTCCAACATTTGGTACGCTCACAGCTACTTCCCTTGCAGCTTTCATGTTGCATGCGATTAACCTGAAGATCTCCATGTACACTCTATAGCATGGTTTGCAAGAACTCATCTTGCAGTTTTATTTACACTAGAATATGCTATATATAAGCTTGTACCATATTCATTTTTAAATTCAGAATTGTCACATTCAGATATATTTTTTTTGTTAATGATGAGATATTTAGCCATAGTCAATACATAAAGAAACAATTCTTTATTTTTCTCTTGAATCATACCTGCAAGTTTGTCAACTGTTTAGGGAAGCTTTCCTTCAAAATAATTCTAATTACTACAGGAAGGAGAGTAAGACAGTGACAGTTCACTGGAATATGGATTTTGAGAGGACATATATGTGTTTAGCTCTCTGTAATCACATATTACTTTCCTTGCTGATGCTATTGCTCAGGTGAAGGTATTGCTATCCATATTTTTAGGTTGAATCTATGTTCCGAGCACTGGTCATCGGAATGGAGTTTCTGCGTTTTCTTTGTACTGGTGATCACGTGTTTGACCTAATGCTTGATCGCTAGCAGTTCTATTTAACTCCACTAATTAACTTCTGTGCCAATATTAGCCTGCAACTTGGCAACAAATGGCATGACACAACTATGAGGACGCCATGTTATCCTCCCTGTTTCTGTTTTGGTGATCACAGGTATGTGCATCACACTCCTTTGTATACTTCTTTCCCTGGGAATTGAACATTTATGTTTTTTAATGTCATCCAAGCTGCATTTTGGTTTTGTTAAGAGAATATTAGAACTGGACTATTTGTTTGGACAAAAATGACATGGGAGCTTCTTATTGCGTAGATAAAAACTATGTAGTAAAAATACAAAAACCCACAAGATCTAAGTTGTAACATGGAGTGTGTTCATGCATCAGTTTGCCTTAGTGCAGACAATATGTGTAAAATGTAAGAATTGTTTTCCCTCAACTTTAGCCACATCGATACCATTTTCATGAGGTTGTAATTAAGCATTACTTACTCATAATATGGGACCTTGAATTCGTAATTTATTGCATGTCTGTTTATGTTCCTTCTCAAACATAAGCCATTTTTTCTCCTAATGCTATATGTTGTATCTCAAGATTTTGTTGCTCTTCGTTCCAAATTTTTGATCTGAGAACAGTGACAGGGGGCAAGGCTGCACATAAATGATTTCAATCTTTCGATTCCTCATAATAGTGAGAAAGGCAACAAGGCTACACTTACAACTGTGTTCATGAAATCAATATCAACAACCAGCAACTCCAAGATTCAAGTGTGGATGCGAGGTATAATCATTACAAATGTGACTGGCCCTACTTTGGTCATGTTATCATTTCCTTAGCATGAGCATTTCTGATAGGTTGTTTTTCTTCTTATTGACAAGATGCTATTCAGTTTGTTTCAGATTTTAGTCTTCATACTCCCTCCAGGCTATTATCTCTACAGTCTGACGCTGACGGACTTGGTTTTCTCATAGTGATAGTCATTTATTGAATTTTATTGGTACTGAAATGGTATTTGCATGTGTGTCTGCGCAAATGGAGAATGGTGGTGAACCCTTTAAATTATTCATTGTCCAAGAAGGGATTCGAGCTTCTATTGGATAATATTGTAATAATACGACGTGCAAATTTTGAATGATTGTATATTTGACGAAAAATACGATGGCTTAAAGTCAGTCTCAATACATGTATGTTTGTCTAGACGTGCGTGGCACGTGGATGTTTACTAGTATAAGTTGTGATCTTTTCTTCTCTCCAATTTAACAAGAGATCTATCTAGACTGGACGGTTGGATCCTATTGAAATTCCAGTATTTATGAGCCAGCCAGTCATCACATATAGTCCGATTAGCAGCAGATTATAGTGCTCACATGTTTACATATTACTCGCAAAGAAGAATAATGATTGTAATTCATCATGCAAAAGTGACAACAAAGAAACTACACATGGTTTCACCCAGTTGTGAGGTCTCAATCTCAATGGCAGGTAGTATATGGAAGAAGATCCAGAGGAGGATGGCGTTACCCTGAGGCGCTCATAGAGGACGGCGGGGTTGAGCAGCTTGTCATAGGTGGCCTGGTCAAACAGCAGCTCATTGTTCACCTTCTCCTTGCTCCACTTCTGCAACCCACCCAGAGGACAAGAAATAAACGTCATGAGGGCGTGCAAGATCAAAAACAGATAGGGATAGATGGAGGAACGGTGTGGGGTTCAACCTTCTTATGCTTGCCTCCACCGAACTTGGTGTGCTCAGACAATCGTCAAAAAAAAAAAATCTGAGACAGACAAACAGTCAATCTGCTATGCTTCAGCACCAGCAAAGCAAATCTGAGATGGGGAATCGCCAAAGAAGGATCCTGTCTCCCTTTTTTGAAATATATTTGTTTGCTTGCACTAGCCGTCATAGCGGCCGTAGGTGCACTCACGGACGGTTGCCGCAGAGTGTTCCGCTTGCCACGGACGAGAGCTTGTGGGCGAGTAAGAGGCGGATGCATTGCGATACTCCGCTTGCCACGGGGCACATCCCCCAGGAATGGATACTTGTGAATCTGGTAAACGGAGCCCATCAGTCAATGGATTCAAAGAGAATGTCTAGAGACAACAGATGTACGTAATCTAACAAGGTAAAATGTAGGCTAACATTCCACTGACCAAAAGCAGTCTATATCTACAAGTATAATATGAATTCAAGCAGCAGTTGTCCCTGAGCAAATATATCCACCACTGTTCATGGGGCAAAATAAACACTTTAAAATTTCTAACACATGGAGTACGTGGCTCCAAAGGACAGACATGAATACGACAAACAGGCTTCTAAACAGGAGCAAAATCATCACTCCGATTACCCTTACAAGCTAGTCATCGCATATTCACAAAGCCAATAGAAATGTCAATTGCAGTGAATAATCACAAGACACAACGGAATTCAAAGGTATAAAGGAAGGCTACAGCCAGACTTGAATGTACTAATTCAAACCTGGCCGGAAACATGACAGTTCAATGGCTTCCATGCTTCTCTCATATGATGATTTCAAAGGATCTCTCTCAAATCAAAATTTCAAAGGTATCCCCAATTTATCAGTCGCAACAAGTTCACTACCGAGAAGCGTCTCAGTTATACAAGGCAAAGAGGACCTACTGAAACAGATTTGTTGGCGAACTTTTTTAAGACGAAACGCAGCAAAGCAACCGAGACCTCAGCTTAATTTTCTTCATGTTTTCACCAAGAAGAAAGAGTTCCCTTTCTTTTAGTACAGCAACTATAACTCCAAAACAGAAACCCAAATATACATCGCTATGCCAAGCATTTCAAAGACATGTGATGCGGTTTCCAATACTCTTATCAGCTTAAGGTCGTGAACTCCTGAATTTAAACATCTAAGATATTATGAAACCTACAACTACATGATCAAAAATAGTACTAGCATAATATTCATCACACAACTGCTGTGCCAGTGATTTTCCAACTATGGTCTGACTCCAATATTATCAAACAAGACCAAGAATGACCTAGGCAGGAAATCTAAACTCTAAAGGCCAATCCCCACCATGGACAAGAAGCAAATCTGTTGAATTACAACTCAAGCAGTAGCATAGATACATTCAATTAGTTACAATGCCATGCCACTTCAGGAAATTAAACCTAGCTAGCTTAGCATCATCTGGAAATAAACAAGCGATAACAAAGATCCCTGTTCTTATCAAAAGTACTCCATGGAAACTCTAGAATGTAGAAAGGAAATTTGAAATCAGCGGAGACACGTCCATATGGGCATGAATTTTTGTCCAGTCAAGCAACATGTTCAAAAATTACAACAAACTGTATTCTCGATCAGATTCAGAAAAGAAACACCACTGTTTGAAACTCATAAATTCATTCCATTCCACACAAATAAGCATGATCAAAATGCATGCACCTCACTTATAGAGAAGCAGTACCTTGTGTTTCGAAGAGACAGTTCTTGGATACAAATCGAGCTAGCTATCACCCAGCAAAATAAGTACCGCTGGTACAGCATCGTATTCACATTCGGCAGCAACCCAAAAGGACAAGCTCAGATACCAGAAATATAAACTCTAAAGGCTATCCTAGCAGGGCCAACAAACATATATGTTGAATCATAACTCAAACAGTAGCATAACCATGATCAATTAGGAAACACAGCAGTGCAATGGCTTTCACAAATCTCATATAATTTCGAAGGATCTCCCTCACAGGTAGTATATAGAAGATCCATAGGAGGATGGCATTACCCTGAGGCGCGGATGGAGAGGTTGAGCAGCTTGTCATAAGTGGCCTGATCGAACAGCACCTCATTGTTCACCTTCTCCTTGCTCATCTTCTCCATGAGAGAGCAACAACAAATAGGGATAGATGGAGGGTGTGGGGTTCAACCTTCTTTTGCTTGCCTCTGCCGAACTTGGCGTGCTTCAATAATCGTCAAACATATAAATCCGATAGAAACACATCTGAGACGGGGAATCGTCAAACAAGGATCCGGTCTCCCTTTTTTGAAATATATTTGGTTGCTTGCACTCGTTGTCATAGCGGCACATTCGTGGACGGTTGCCATAGAGTGTTCCGCTTGCCACGGCCGTACGAGAGCTTGTGGGCAAGTAAAAGGCAGATGGGTGTCGATGCTCCGCTTGCCACAGGGTACTTCATCCCCTAGGAATGGTTACTTGTGAATCTGGTCAACAGAGCTCATCAGTCAATGAATTCAAAGAGAATGTCTAGAGACAACAGATACGTAATCTAACAAAGAAAAATGTAGGCTAGCATTTCACTGACCAAAAAGCAGTCTACATCTACTAAAGCACAATATGAATTTAAGCAACAGATTACATGACTGTGAGCAAAGATATCCACTGTTCATGAATGGGGCAAAATGACCACACTTTATAAATTCTAACACATGGCGTACGTGGCTCCAAAGGACAGACATGAATACAACAAACATGCTTCTAAACAGGAGCAAAAACACCATTACAGATATGCTTACAAGTTACTCGTCACATATTCACAAAGACACTAGAGATGTCAACTGAAGTGAATAATCACAAGACATGATGGAATTCAAAGGTATAAAGGCAAGCTACAGCTGGACTTGAATCTACTAATTAAAACCAGGCAGGAAACACAACAGTGCAGTGGCTTCCACCCTTCTCTCATATAACTCCAAAGGATCTCTCTCCCTCTCTTAAATCAAAATTTCAAAGATATACCCAATTTGTCAGTCGCAACAAGTTCACTGCCTACTACTAACATATAAAAGCCAGCACGAGATCCCATCAAAGAGATGTGTCTCAACTATACAGGGCGCTCTAACAGGACCTACTGCGGCAGATTTGTTGGGCAAACTTTTTTAAGACGAAACGCGGCAAAGCAACCATGACCTCAGCTTAATTTTCTTTGTGTTTTCGCCAAGAGAGAGAGTTACCTTGCTTTCAGTACAACAACTATAACTTCAAAACAGAAACCCAAATATACATCGCAATGCCGAAGCATTTCAAAGACACATGATGTGGTCTCCAATACTCTTATCAGCTCAAGGTATCGAACTTAATCCACGATATTATGAAACCTATAACTGCAGGATCAAACATAGTAGCACATTATTCATCACACAACTCTCGTGCCACTGATTTTCCAACTATGGCCTGACCACAACAATCATAGAGAAAAATAATCAGGGCATAACAAGGAACTCGCTAAAAGATCAAATAGGAGCATATCTGTTGATTTATACCTCAAGCAGTGCCATAGACATGTTCAATTAGTTACTATACCATGCAACTTCAGGAAATTAAACCTAGCTACCTTAGCATCATCTGGAAATAAACAAGCAATGCCAAAGATCAATCATATGAGCCATGTTATCAAAATTACTCCATAGAAATTCTAGAATGTAGAAAGGAAATTCATAAATCAGAGGAGACCCTCCTATATATGGGCATGATTTTTTTTCAGTCAAGCAATGTTAAAAAATTACATCATAGTGTATTCTGGTTCAGATTCAGAAAACAAACACCATTGTTTGAAACTCATAAATTCATTTCATTCCACACAAATAAGCATGATTTTCAGAATTCCAAAATGCATGCGCCTCTTCCATAGAGAAGCAGTGCCTTGCATTTCAAAGAGACAACACTTGGGTACAAATCGAGCTAAAAACTAGCACCCAGCAAATAGTAATGCCGGAACAGCATAGCATTCACATTCAGCAGCAACCCAAAATGACAAGCTCAAATACTAGAAATATAAACTCTAAAGGCCATCCTAACTAAAACAGTATCATAACCATGGTCAATTAGTTACCCTGAGGCGCTCATAGGGGTTTGAGCAGCTTCTCATAGGTGGCCTGGTCAAGCTAGATGGATGTCAAAGTTAATACTGTTCGTAATCCAGGAAATGCCATACTGTACTGCACTGTTGAATGCATTATGAATTCAAACTGCATAAGGGAATGGCTTGATTGACTAGATGTTATGAACACTATCAAGTCTCAACAATTAAAATTCTAATGAAATTCCTACAATGATCGCCCTTAATCACATACCAAAATCACAGTTCTTATGAAAAGAAAAATCATAGTTCACACTGTAGATAGCGATGTCATGTTACAGGAAAGGTAAGAATACTCAAAAGCGAGAAACACTACTACACAAGTAACAGCAGAGAGGACATTTGTATCCTTGCATTACTCTAGCTTTTTTATAACAGTAGTTTTTTATTAGTAAAGACCAAGCAAGCCATCTTAAGTATGGTTTTTCTTTTCATAAGCAGCACCAGGAGTCATATCTTGTCCATGTTAAACAAGCAGACAATCATGCAAATGGAGACTCTCTAGTATACCGTCAAACCAACACATCAATGGAAAGAAAATCTGCTGCTTAACACAAGATCGCTTAACTGAAACTAGTGGTTAGCAACAGATTACAGTGCTCACATGTTTACATCTTACTTGAAAAGAAGAATTTGCTAGTTATCAAAAGATCCTAATACGAAATGTTGTCTATTGGACCGATAGGAATTCATCATGCAAAGTGTCAAACAAAGAAACTAACATGGTTTGACCCCATTGCAAGGCCTCGATCTCAATGGCAGGTAGTATAGAGAAGAAGAAGATCCAGAGGAGGGTGGCATTACTTGGAGAGGACGGAGGGATTGAGCAGCTTGTCGTATGCAGCCTGGTCGGACAACACCTCATTGTTCACCTTCTCCTTCTGCTTCCCCTTGCCCCACTCCTGCACACACCCACAGCAAAACAAACTCCATGAGAGGCAGTGAGAGAGCAACATGAGATAGAGACAGGTAGAGGGAGGGTGTGGGGTGTACCTTCTTCTGCTTGCCTCCGCCGGACTTGGCGTGCTTGGAAGACGGCAGCAGAGCCTGCAAAAACAAGCAAGAGAGGGGGGTTGGCGTCAATACGGGGCCACACTGTTGCTGCTACTATACGAACAATAACAGTAAGAAAAGGAGCTAACTTGGTAACCAATAAACAATACAAAAAGAGACGTAATCATACATGAGTGCAAGCCTATATCCACGTACGCTAGTCATACTAAATTCCCACATAATCAGCAACACGATACATGTGCGTGCTAACACATCTTCAAATCATGCCAATATAACGAGTTTAAGTAAAGAAAATGTCATTTCTATTACAACCAAATCCATTTAAAGTAGTATAAGTCTAAGAAAAGCTATGACACATCTACATGAAGTCATGACCAAAAAAAAGGATGTTCTAACTTCTGACCATGAGAAGTAACCAGCCAGCGGGGAGACAAGTACACTAAAAGATGACAGGTCAGAAAACAGCTCAAAATCCCAACGACACAACGCAATAAAACTAACATCACCACCTATGTTACAGCGAAAAAGAGAACTACGTAGCAGTACTAGTAAACAGCACATAACTCCCCCCACATGCTGGGCATCACCAAGCTCGCCAACCCTCATCTTGGGTTGCTGGACGTGGGACTGCCTCGCTTGCATATATGAGCAAGTAAATAAACCCTTTTGATGTGAAACCTTATGTACCATGCTGTGTACTGCTGAATGCATTGGACCATACAAGGGCATGGATAGATTGACCAGATCTGATGAGCACTATCAAGTCTCGACAATTAAAAATTATAATGAAATTCCTACACTTTTGGCCTTTGACCATAGCTCAATATCGCAATTCCTATGAAAAGGAAACAGTAGTTCATGCTGTAGATAGCAATGCCATGTTATAGAAAAATTAAGAATACTCAATAGCAGGAAACAATTCTATCCAAGTAACAGCAGAGGGGACGTATGTATCCTCGCACCACTCTTGCTTTTGTATTAATGGTTTAGTTTTTTATCAACAGACCAAGCAAGCTATCTACAGTAAGGCATGTTGCAGCTATGCTGCTTCGAGTATATGCAGAACCCAAACAAAACTCAAGAAGCAGCATAGTACTGGGCTGCTTTTATTGTTTCCTCCCTTTACTTTACTTGGTTTATAGTGTCCTGCAGAAAAGTTATGATTTTTGAGTATGTATGAAGAGTAACTTGCCTAGTATCTACTCCCTCCGTTTCAAAATACTTGTCATCATTTTAGTTCAAATTTGAATTAAAACCACGACAAGTATTTTGGAATGGAGGGAGTAGTAACTCAGCAAGTACTGCCTCTGTTTTTAAATGTAAGACGTTTTGACAGTTTAATTGAGCTGCCAAAACATCTTATATTTAGGAACAGAAGGTGTACAAATTAAGGAAAGGTCTTTTGTGTTCTGAGCAGAGACAAGGCAATGCACAATTGTGTCAAAAAGAAGTAAAACACAGAATCCTGCAAAACCAAAACATTTTCGTATTAACTGCGAGTGGAGAAGAGCAGCAGCAGAATTAATGAGCAACTGCTCATGTCTAACAGCCCTACAGCAGCTGAACCTAAAGGCACACAAGTGTTGCTCAGATGAAAGAAACCGAGTTCTAAGTGTATAAAGAGTGACGATTTGTTCCAGAGACATAGTAGTTTTTAACATATTGCACTGACAACTGAACTGTCACGAGTAAGACACCACATTAGGCAGAATGCCAAAGCCCACGAGTACTTGTTTACTGAATCTTGCAAGTTCTAGCCCCTTGCTTGAAGACAGACAGACCCAGAAAAAAAAAAGGAATGTTCACTCACAGGAAGAATAAACTCACACTAACCACACATAATATTCCACTACCAATTGGCTAACACCACACACATGAACAGGGTGCCAAGAAATCAAACTGAATGAGAAGAAATTAACACCTGCAGCTCTAGGTCCAAGGAGGGGTTGCCACATTGATTAGTGAATGCTGTTGATCCCTTTGCGGGCGTCCTCTGCGTAGGAAGAAGCAGTCAACAAGTCCCTGCAAAATAAAAAGGCTTTCTTTGAGTTAGTTACAGTATAAATAAATCATCAAGGAGATGCGAGGATGTGCCTTGATTTGGCCAAAATTAGTTGGCATTTGCAGCAGCTGGTAGCTAAAGGAAGGAAATGATTTGATGAAAGGGAGAAGGGAGAGGGAGAGGGTGGTGCTACCTGCAGGAAGACATGCCATTGCCTGCAGTGGTGAGGTTGACGGACGGCTGGCTCCAAAGACGGCAAGATCTGTCGCCGTCTTCAACAGGCACGGGAAACCTCCGAGCCGCTCAACAGAGGAGGCGAGGAGGGGACTCCAGGAGCAGCTGCTGCGGGAAACGGCGGAGAGGAGGAAGCCCTCCCCTGCGCCGCGCCCGGAGAACAGGTTCCGGAAGCCTAGGGTACGGGGCCGGCACAAGGCCACGGCGAGGAGGCGTCTTGGCCGCGGGTGGGTCGCGCGTGACGGCAGGACAGGAGGCAGCACCGCAGCAGGTGGGTCGCGCTGTGGCTGCGGCAAGGCCTGAGCTAGGGTTTCGGGCGGCGCTGTCCATGGCTGCGGCTGCTGGCGAGGTGGATGTGGATGTGGAGGTGGAGGGGGGGAGGGGGTGGGGGGCCGGCGGTGGGCTTGGGGAGAGGAGGTCGGCGGCGGCGGCGGTTGGGTGGAATCGAATCTTGGGGAGAGGCCGGAAGAGGAAGAGGGCATTTGGGTGTGGTTCGGGTTGGTTTGGTGGGGTGGGGAATGGATGGATTTTCAATTTTGCTTTGAACCTGAAATGAAATTTTCATGACCGCGAACCATCGAGATGGGATCTTTTTGAGCGCCAATTTTTTCGCGACGGAGGAGTCGATCCGCGTGCATGATACGGTTGTAGAGGGCGACATAAATGAACCCCGACGTCAAAATCTCTGAAGTCCATACCTTGAATTCACCGATCCCGGTTGTTTTTTACCTTGAGACTAGCTAACATACAGTACGTAGTAACATACACATATCCCTAGACTATGTTACTACCTCAATAGTGGGTAGTAACATAAGTGTGGTAACGTCGAAAACCGTTCATTTATTGTTATAGACTCATATCAGTTGGGACACGTGATGTTACGATGGCAATGTTACTAAGATTACATCTCTCTCATTAACTCACCGCCACATGCAAATTAAATTTGAATTGACGATATTCTTACTACCAAATTCTTTCACTATGGCTAGTCTGAGGCATTTTTAGGAGTGGATTGGATGACGTGGCACAGGGAAGGCTGGGATTTTGACTTTGACCAAATAAATGACTGCTATGTCAGCACTTCGACGCGGGCGCCGTCTTCTTCCCCGGAAGCAATGGCTTGTCCTCAGCCGCTCCGCGTACTCCATGGTGAGAACGCCTCGGCCACCTCAGCAACGAGCCCGTTCGTGGCTTGCCGCTGCCATGGCCTCGCGGTGAAGCTCGAGAAGCTGGCGGCAGGGGCGGAGCTGAGTGTGTTGGTGTGCGCGTAGGAGTAGCCGATGCAGGTGAATGATGGAGCTCCGTGCTATGGCGTCGCCGGCTACGCGTTACTGGCCGATGCAAGCATGCACATCAGGAACCCTCGAGCGGCGCTTGTTCCATCCTTGGCGACTGCGCGCCTCGGAGTGTGCATGGACGCATGCGCGCCTCCTCCCGCGGACGAGGTCACGGGGTGCACGCTTCTCCTACGACGATAGCGTACGCGATGGGGTGCCCGCGGAGGCCACTGCTTGCTGCCCTGCTGATCCCCGTGTACATGGCCGCTCGGGCAAACAGCCGCTACATGCTCGTTGCTCCACCCCGATCGCCTGCGTAGCCAAGAACCAGAGTCCGGTGTACTCCAAGGCGGTGGAGCTCGTGGCTAGGAGCCTGAGACTACCACATCTTCTCCCACATCTTGTGTTCAACGCCGCGTGCGAGGCGCCCTGCCGTGACCGCCTTGTCGTCGTCCTGGACAATGTTGGAGCATCTTGTTACGTTTGATACCTCTTGTTGTATTGCTGAACGAGAAGGAAAGCTCTTGTTGCATTGCTGAACGAGAAGGAAAGCCATCAGCCATGTGCATGCATGGGCCATGCCCATTGTAGAAATACGGCTTAGCATGATCGACCAACAGGAGGCTTTGGATACTCGATAGTTAACCCAGAGTCCCATACAGATGGTGGATGATCTGATTTCAGGTTGCTGGAGCCTGGGACCCACCTTCGGGTAATTGATTCACTCCCCTGATCCCAGTCTTCCCCGAGCCTCATGTGAATCCCCCTGTTTGGATACAGACCAAAGGTCAAAAACGACCGGGATCGTTTAGGTCAGGGTATGGACTTCAGGGATTTAGACGTTGGGGTTCATTTGTGCTGTCCTCTACATCCTCAGGGTTTAAAATAGACTTCACTCGTTTGTGATTGGCCAGCATGACCATCCCACGGATTGACCTCCTCTACAATCGATCTGAACCGCTCATCTACACCAGAGGAGACTCCGACTTGTTAGATGTCGATCGCAATTTGCTTTGAACCTGCAAATTCTTAGAGTACATCGGGCGGGAGTGCGTGAAAGATTTCAGGATGGAGCTTCATAGTTGACTTGGTTGAATCACCTAGCTAGCGTCGGCACAGGCCAAACAAAATATTAAAGAAGCTACAGGCAGGCTAGGTAAGTTGGGATTGGTCGTACACCGTTCATGCATTCAAACATTGTCTTTGGAACTTTACTTAAAATATGTATGCAATGCATTTTTTATTTAGAGTTCTGATATATGAACCGTTTGACTGCATGAGATCCACGCAATAATATCTCTCAAATAAGATCAATATTATACTTTAAATTGAACGCGCATGAAATAGTAGCATTCTTAAGAGCAACTCCAACGCAGCGACCCAAATCTTGTCCTTTTTCCCTGCGTTTTGTCCGTTTTAGGTCGGCAAAACGGTCGGCCGACTAGTGTGCCAACGATGCTACCCATTTGGACACAGACACGAGCGAACATGGAGATTCAGAAACAACGCAACGAGTTTCTGTTAAATTCAGAGCTACACATCGCCACCCCATCGATGACAACCCCGCCGCCGCTACCCCACTAGTCCTCACGCGGTGGTCGCCACTTGCGCCGGACGACACAGCGCGCCTACCCCACGAGGCATGCAGCAGCAGTACCGACCAAACGAGGAGGGTTGAGACCGAGCCAGACGCCGGGGGGGCTCACTAGTAGAAAAAGGGTCAAATGTGAAGCATAATAGTGCCGGTTGGAATTTCAGCCGGCACTAATGTGTACATTAGTGTCGGTTCGTGGCGGCGATTAATAGCACCGGTTCGTGGCGAACCTTTAGTACCGGTTCATGCCACGAACCGGTACTAAATAGGTCTGTCACTGCAATCGAACTATGGCCCCACCATCACCATTTAGTGCCGGTTCGTACCACGAACCGGTACTAATGAGGTTATGACAAACTGTTTTTAGTCTCACCTCGCTCCCCTAACAAGCCTTTTACCACCTTAAATATGTTATTTCTCAAACTATCACAAGCACTTGGTCTTCATTGAACTCTATGTGTGGAATTTGTGGCCGCAATATGAGTCTTCATCGGTTTATAAATCGTTGATGACTCATATTGACAATTCAGATTGTACACACAAAGATCATTGATGATCAAAGTATTTTTGATGTTATAAGATCATATTGACAATTTAGACTGTAAAGAAATATAAGATCATGATCTAAATGCTCTTATATTTTTTGCGTTAAGTATGCACCATTCAAAGCGACGCCATCAACTTTCAACCGTTTATGCCTTCATTTGCTATTTTTCATGCATTTAATGATTTGTTTTGAGAACTAAATGACCTGGAAATTGAAAAGCAGTACAAATGAACTCTGAAAAAATTGAAACTTGGCATGGTATCATCATTTTACCCACATATCATGTTCAAAAAAGTAGAGAGGGTTACGGCAAAAACTTGATGCACTTCGTTTACAAACTGGACAATCTCTTTCGAAGTATTCGGGTTTATGACGAAATTAAACTCATCCGTTACAAAGGCATTTCATTTTTTTTAACTTATTACAAGTCCAGACTTTTTGTGCATTCAGTATGCACCATTCAACTGCTAGTCGGGAGGCTCTTAAGTACCGGTTCCAACTGCTAGGCGGGAGGAGCTCTTTAGTACCGGTTCCAACTGCTAGGCGGGAGGAGCTCTTTAGTACCGGTTCATGGCGAACCTTTAGCACCGTTTCGTGCCACGAACTGGTACTAATGAGGTTGTGTCAGGTAAGGCTGGGGCCCCACGAGCACCTTTAGTACCGGTTCATGGATGAACCAGACGTAGCAGTTTTTAGTCCCACCTCGCGAAGTGAGAGGGACTAGGAGCGTTTATAAGCCCCGAGTGCAGAGCGATGAAGAAGAGGCTCAATGCTCACATTGCTTTGCTTCAAGCCTTCAGGAATACGGTAGACTGCACGGAGCTATGCGCAGTGCAGTTTACACTATTCAAAGGCTTGAAGCAAATTAACGAGCATTGCACCTCTTTTTATTTTTAATAACTTATTACAACTCCAGGACTTCTTCTGTTATGGCAAAAACTAATTGCACGTCGACATTTCTTTTTTAAGTTATAACTCCAGACTTTGACCATCAAGTTTTGCAGAAAAGAAAAATAGCAGAAAAGAAGAAAACTATAGCTGAAAAGAAAAAAACTATATAAAAACTACTCAGAAATAAATAGAAGAAAATAAATATAGCAGAAAAGAAAAACTACTCTGAAATAAATAGAAGAAAAATAAAGCAGAAAAGAAAAAAATTATATTTGCTATTTTTCAATCGTTTACAAAATGACCGTGAAATTGAAAATCACTATAAAATGAACTCTGAAAATGTTGAATTTTGGCAAATTAGATGAAAAAATACTCACAAATAAATAGAAGAAAATAAATATAACAGAAAAGAAAAAACTATACAAAAAACTACGCAGAAATAAATAGAAGAAAATAAAGCAGAAAAGAAAAAACTATAAAAAAATTGGGGCGCTGCCCTGTGGGCCTGATAGGCCACAGGTGTGTAATTACAGGCCTTAAAAGGCCCAGCAGACTCACAAGGCAGCGCGCTGAGTTTAGGCCCACAAGCCTGCTATATAGAGGAGTTCGAAGGGGTAGCCGCGGCTGGGTTTATAAACCAGGTCGGCTGCCTTCGCCCAGCGAGTGGGACTAAACTTTAGGGTGGCAACATGAGGCCTTTAGTACCGGTTGGAGCCACCAACCCAGTACTTATTAACCACCTTTAGTACCGGTTGGTGGCTCAACCGGTACTAAAACCTCGTCTTCCGCCTCTTCGCTTTGGCCAAAGTTGTTAAAGGCCTCTCAGATATACAACACTTACGAAAATTTCAATTACATCCCCTACTTCTTGGCGTCTCTCCAACCTCTCGCGTCGCCCGCTCTCGCTTGCGCCCGCTTCGCTCAGCCAATTGCCACCCGTCGCCCGCCGCTTGCCGTCGTCATGTCGTCGCCAATCGCCCGCCACCACCGTCGTCACCTGTCACATCCATCATGTATGCCGCCGTCGTCGTCAGCGTTATACGATATCGTGAACACATACACACATATATACACACACACACATGTACACACACACACACATACACACACACACACACACACACACACACATTTTTTTTCCTTATTTTCTGTTTTCTGTTTTTAGCTAGGTATGTGAGATTTGAACTAGTTGAATAATTAATATAACTAGTTTATTTTAGTAAGAAAATTGTCAAGTAGTTTATTTTAGGTATTTGAGATTTGAACTAGTTGAATAATTAATATAACTAGTTTATTTTAGTAAGAAAATTGTCGTATCTGAGATTTGATGATCTAATTAAAATATTATTTGTTAATGAGTTTTCTGTTTATTTAATGTTTTATATATTTTGAGTTTATATAAATATTACATTAATGTCCAATGTTAGATGAATTAGATAGAAAAGTTAAATATATAGTAATGTCAATTGTTAGAGATAAATATATATAGTTAGATATATATTTGAATTGGCTAGATATTAATTAATGTTAGATAGTAATAAGTGTTTAATGTTTCACCTATATGAACATATAGGAAATGTCATCTGATGACTGAAAAAGATTTCATTATGTGCGAACACTGTGAAGACCAGCGCCCTGTCGACAGAAATTTCCTTGTTGATGGTAGGCGCTTGAAGATCAAGCTGAATGAGACATTCAAGTGGATACTGTAAGTCACAACGGCAATTATTATTTGAATGCAAAACTTATGCTTCATTTGCTTCAACTTATAATTTTAAAGCATGACTTATGCTTCATTTGCTTCAACTTATAATTTTAAATTTTCACTATTCTACTAGCGCATCCCCTGCCATGCAAAAATTTTTGTCTTGGATAAGATAGGTTTTAGTACTATAGATGATATGGAGGTAAAGAGAGTTTACTTGAAGACGGAGCATGGGTATACTTTCAACGTCAAATTATATAATGGAGACACATACACCCATTTTGAATGCAAAACTTGGCAAGCACTATGCAAGGCTTATGCATTTGAGCCTGATATGGTGATCACCTTTGATATTCGTCCGGAAGATGATATTGAAGGTAATATAGACATCTGGGTCGATGTGAAACGCCTCCAGTTCTACCATTATGTGAGTTTTTCTCAACTATGGATGCATATGTTTATGTCTTTGATACAAACTATACAAAAATAGTTGACAACTAATTTGTATTGTCAGCTTATTTCGGTTCAAGCAAACATGTCCGACGCTTGGTAGACAGGACCTACTACTGCCCCGGGGCTCAACTAAACTGCGAGGAAATAAGTCATTATGTTTCATGGCTTGAGGATCTTAATACTGTCAAGACAATTTTTTTTCCTAAACTTAGAAATGTTAGTACTCAAAACGTGTGACCAATGGTGATCGTATTGAACTACGGTCACATCTATAATCGAAAGATGGTAAGATTTTAACTATTTGTCCTTAATTAGTGCATCTTTTGCGTACATTATTTTTGAAGCTAAACTTTCATTGCTTAGTATATTAATTACTATACGATGTTCTTTCATCAACAGGGACTTCCGATGACAGTTGTGCCTCAGTGGATCGAGACAAAAGGTCGCATGTCAATGGTTAGCTTACGACCAAGATTTCCTACATTACACATGAGTGCATTCAGGATTTCTGAAAGCGAAGAATGCTTAATAGTGAAAGATTGGAGCAAAATTGTAAACGATCGCAGAGAAGTACTAGGGGGCAGCAAGGAGAAGCGCAACCCAAGATTAGGAGACAGATTCATCTGCATGCTCCAATATGATGAATCAGGAGAGCTATACATGTTCTATGCTATTCTACCTGAGAGGGAGCAGCAGGAGTAGCTAGTTCATGCTCTTAATTAATTAGTACTTGTCCTCTCTCATGCATGTTCGTATTGTCCTGAACTTCGATGTTGGTGATGATTATGTTGAACTCGATGATATCTTTGCTTGTGTTACAAAGTAAACTCGATGATTATGTTGGTGATTAGATAGCTAGCGGTAATGACTATGATGATTAAATAGTGGTAACTAATGACGACTATGATGATTTTTAGCTAGCTAAAGTTTATTTATTTATTAATATGCGATGATGATGATGATGATGAACACTACAACTCATTATAACGTAAAACAATCCTAAATTAAATTGATAACACAAATTTAATTGAAAAATAAAAAATAAAACAAAAACCCACAAACATTTAGTACCGGTTGGTGTTACCAACCGGTACTAAAGGGCCTCCTGCCCCGGAGCTGCCTCGTGCCACATGGTTGGCCTTTAGCACCGGTTCGTGCTGAACCGGTACTAAAGGGGGGGGGGGCCTTTAGTGACCACACTTTAGTGCCGGTTGTGGAACTGGCACTAAAGGGCCTTACGAACCGGTGCTATTGTCCGGTTCTGCACTAGTGCGCTCCCGCTGCGGCAGCAGCGTAGGCCAGGCGGCGACGTGGGCGCGTGTCGTAGCGTGTGGAGTCACGGGGTGGATCGTGTGGAAGCAGAGAAAAGGAGGAGCGAGAGAGGTGGGAGGTGATTGGTCTATGACAGGTGGGTCAGGCCTCGCATGCAACGGTCCCAAACGGACGAAGAGGACACAGAGAACGTCCGCTTTGGATGCAAAACTGACGCAAATTTGGACCAGAAATGGGTCTGAGCGAACACATAGCGGACAAAAAAAATGGGTATATGTGTTGGAAAGAGTTTTTTGTCTGTGTGGACACAAATGGACGAATCGATGCGTTGGAGTTGCTCTAAGGGCAACCCCAACGCGGATCATCGAAATGGACTTACCAAATATCCGTGGACATGCCTGTGGACAATGATAGGGGCGTACGTCACACAATTCACTGAACGCCCTGCCAAATTCAGACAGTTATTTAACAAAAGACAATGAAATTCATGCAAACCCAAGGATATTTGTAAAATTTTGATAGGCTTCAACTACAAAACTTTTAAAAGAAATAAATGCCATGTGGGATATATACCCAGTGGTGACCTCGTAGGCATGACCTCCGAGGCCGACGGATGACACCTTTGTCGCCCAAGCCGTTTGACCTCCCGCTGTGAGCTACACGGCGCTGTCGCTTGGCCTCCTATTATAGTGGGGAATAACTTAAACTAGTGTCATGCATATGACACTATCCATAGTAGGGAGTAACTTAAGCTAGTGTCATGCATATGACATTAGGCTAGTGTCGGTGCAGTTGGCCCGCAAACACCCAAATTCCAATCTCTTCCCTCTTCACATGAAATGACAAGGATATTGTACGAGCATCCGTGGAAAATATGTATGATGCCATTATAAATAGGCACCAATACATCACCAACATGAACAATGAGTAAGTGTTAGAACATTTCTACAATTTGTGCATACACCTCAAATAAACTTTAACTAAATACAATTTGTCTTTTATGTGTTTTGTATCTATGTTCCACCGCATGTCTTTCGTCATGTCATTATTTTATGCAGTTGGGGTCATAGATGATGTTTGTTTGGTTCTGATTTTGGACGTCTTGTCGACTCAACGGTTTCTTCAGGTCGAGCAAAGAGTACGACGCAATGGCCTCAACGACACACATTCACCGCCTTGTGTCGACCGGACAAGTTGAAGACAGCTGGCTTACTAGACGATAATATGTGGGGCGCCTACACATGCAGAAACTCATCTCGTACGGGCACTGTCGCACCGACATGGGTCAGCTCCAAGTATGTGACAACTGTGGAGTGACATCCTTGACATGTGTAGCATCAACCAATCTCCCTTTACATCGTGCACAGGTTACCCTCCGATCATCCGGAAAATGCATATGGGAAAGTTCAGTTGTAGATAGCTTGTTGGATGCTCGCTATCCAAACCATGTCACACATGCTCTTACATAAGCCACGAGACTCCATACGCTCGTAATGATGTTGATTCTATTGAATGAAGGTACTAATTTTATAATATGGTTATATTCTTTCAAGAGTGGTGCTGTCATAGGATATGATAGTAGAGCGTAAGGTATATAGTCAACCATGGAGTACTAGCTAATGAGCTGTTGTTGAAACGGTAATCTCATACTTTCTCCGTCCCAAAACAAATGTCTCAACTATGTACTAACTATAGTACAAGATTGTACTACTAAGGTTAAGACACTCATTTTAAGAGGGAGGGAGTAATAAGCAATGATGGTGTCAAGTAGCGCGGCTAGTCCGTGGCCATCGGTGGTGGCGAGCATGATGTGTCGGTTGTGCATGAAACAACTATCATGGCAGGGTCTGTCAGCGTATCCTTGTTATCCGCGAGCCTGGTCACCCAACTCCTAAACCAACCGACAGACCACACCGATGGTTCGCGATGAAGCCATTGGTCGCCCGGCTTATTGAGATGGCGCGATGAAAGGTGTTCACCGGGGAGTACCTCCAAACCTTCAGGCGGTTTGAGAAGATGTCGGTGAGCGGGATCGGCGATAGCCACCCGTATAAGCAAGTAGTACTACTTACTTGGTCCGCTCCAAAACACAACACTAATTTTCAAACGTGGGTGTACATAATTAGAATTATTTTTTTTAAACAAAATGGTTGGAGTCAATTCCGAGAAAATTGCAGTAAGATCTAGAAAAATCCCAATGTATAATGAATTTAGGGGAAAGTGGTCAGTTGATTTATTTGGACTTAAAAAAGAGAGAGGGAAATACGCCGTGCGTGAGCGACAGAGTAGAGTAGGCTAGCGGAGCAGAAACAGAAACAGAAACAGAGCATCGGGAGGGACGGTGGTTAGTACCGGCCGGCGGCGAAGGAAAACAGAGAATTTGCACTCATCGGTCGGGTCGGGTCGGGTGGTGCGTGGTGGTGGGTTTGGCCGGAGCCGGAGCGTGGGAGGCGACGGCGAAGAAGGGCGGTTGCTGCGGTGGCGACGGATGTGATGCGGTGAGGAGGAGGCGGGAGAAATGGAGTGGAGAGCCGCCTGAATCGACGAAGGGGAAGGAGACGAGGTCGGTGTATTGGTGGATGTTTATGGCGGGCGAGGGAGGGTAGTCTTTCTACTGGCGACCGTGGGAGCAGAGCAGAGGAGAGGAGCACACGGCAGGCGGCGGCGGCGGCAACAGTGACATGTGCACCTCCAAAGGAGAGGTCCGGCCCTTGCATCCTTCCGCCTAGGCCGCTTGCTTGGCGCCGGCCGCCGGCGATGGCGATGGCGATTCAGATTCAGATTCAGGTGCGTTGTCTCATATCCAGAAATAAGAGACGAGTGGATGCCGGAGGCTCCTCAGCGATCGCGATTTTCAGCCGTTGGATCTGTTTTCCCAGTCGCTGCTAACCGTTCGATCGCAGCCCCGAGTGACATCGTCCATTGGATATTTCATCAATCGACGTAAGCCGTTGGATATTTTTACAGATGGCAAAGGTGGGCAATTCGGTGGTTTGGGCGGGGTAAAATCGTCGTTTCGCACACAAGGGTATAAATCACAGCACCCTCGGAGATGACCTAGGGCCGCCTCGCGCACTCGCGCCGTCCACCTCGTCCTCTTCCTCCCGCTCGCCTCTCTCTCTATCTCTCTCTCTCCCTCCAAACCCTAGCCTCGCTCCCGCCTCCCTGCCCTGCTACCGTCCAAATCCAACCCCACGCCGCCGCCATCTCCTTCGCCTACCAGGCCGCCGCCGCCCTGCCGTCTCCTCGACCCAGCCGACCACCCCGGCGCGGCCACCGTCGACGGCGAGGAGGAGGAGCACGGCGGGAAGGAGGAGGACAACCCGGGAAGGAAGGACGGCATCAACTTCCCACGCCGCCGCTGCCGCCTCCGCTCGCCCTCGCGTTGTCGCCTCCGCTCGCCGTCGTCACGTCGTCGCCTCCTCCCCACCCTCTCGATGCTCCACAACAACCCCGGCGGCGCGAGCAGCCGTGGAGGAATGGCCACGCCCTCTTCTCAAGCGCGCCGATGCGGCGACTCCCTTCTCAGAGCCGCTTTGCCCTGGGCTCAGCGGCCTCGCTGTGGACCTCGCCTCCGTGCCGCTTTCTTCGTTCGCCGGTCATCTCCGCCCCCGTCAAGGTCGCGCCCTCGGAGCTGCTCGTGATCCACCGGGGGAGGCGAGGAGCACCGGCATCTCCCTCGCTCGCCTAGCAGCCGCCTCCGCCTCCGCCGAGCCGGGCCATCCTCGTTCCCAGCGCCGTCGCCGTCATCCCCGTGTGTAGTAGGCGGGAGGAGCGCGGGCCACGTCCCGCATCGCCGGCTGGTGACCGACGCATCGAGGCCCGAGAGTGCCCCTCTCCGGCCTCCATAACATCCTCTCTCCATGGAGCATGGGCGGCTTCAACGAGAGGAGCAGCTGGCCAACCCCCATCGACTGGCACCACTAGATGGCGGCGGCCACCTCCTTCGCCCGGTCGGCCGCACCGCGCCATGCCTCGTTTGCGTTGAGCTGCCTCTCTCCTGTCTGCTCCCCACTCCCCAGATGCGACCACGGTTCACTGGCTCCACAGGTGGAGGCGTTCCTCTTGCTCTTCCTCACGGTGGCACGGGTCCATAGTGTCTGGGTGCGCGGCTGCTGTTCCTCCTTCAGATTTGGTTGTCCTTACTCCTGCATCTCCGTCTCAGGTGCAGATCTGCACCGTCTACTCAATGTATTAATGGAATTTCTAACCTGCAATTAGTAATCTTCGTTGTTTCTAACAGTTCTGCTGCGCTATTTGGTTTCCTTGGAAATAGACGATTGATTTATACATGTTTGATTACCTGCTTTGAACTGTATGCCTGACTGCTTATTAGATTGGTGATTGTCTGCTTTGAACTGTGTTCTACTTTCCTCGAAACCTTTTAGTCATCTCTGTCCAGCAAATTGCGCATAAAAGCATGGTTAATAAGAGGGGGTGGGGCAGGAGGGAAGGCCTAAAACTGCATAAACAAAGAATGTAAAGTGTGTATGTTGGAACCATATATTTCTGCTGCAGTTTACTCTATTTCGTGCATTTGATCATTTGTAGTAAGCCTAGGCTCAATGGGTTTTCTTTTGTACAATAGGTTTGCAAATCTAATCTCTGTTTTTGTTTTCAGCTTATCATAATTGGGATTTTTTTGTGATGTTTTTATGTGTTGTATGTGTGTGCCATGTTTGTGGTTCTTGATATTCTTATCCATTGTATGTTGGATGTTTTCGCTAACTGAACTTCTACATGTCCTTTTCAGTGTTGCATACTGCCGAGTTTCAGAAACAGGGTGACGCTCGCGTACTCATTCGGCGTAAAGGAGACCAAGGTGAGATTGATGTTGATGGTATAGATGTCCAGTTTCCATGGAAATTTACTGGCCTTGCCTTCTCTAGCTTGCTTAGTATTACTAATCGTTACTTACTACATTATTTTCATGTAATGTTTGACAAAAAAAGGCTTTAAAGCACAGACGTGTACATGTTTTGCAATTCTAGCCGGCTCTGGTTCGCACTGTTTAAATTGGTTGTCCTTTGTATCTTTTAGCCTTTCTCATACATTGTATGTTTCTGCTCTGATTGTAACGTCACCCCAAAATAGCTGACAAAAAATGACCAATGAATAGCCTAAACTGCCCTTTCATTGCATTGCTAATTTATGAGTTGTGTTTTTTATCGCCCCATGAAGATAATAACAAATTCTAATGCACCAAATTACTTGCAATATTTTATTTCTGTTCCTACTTACTATTTCTATTCTAAGCATTGTGAAGCACAAAGCATGACTCCAGTTTACTTTATTTTCCTGTTTAGTGTAAGCAATATAATCTGATGTATTTGAGTACTTTCTAATTTTTTTTCATACCATATTATTGCCAATTCAAGCATGGTAATTGGTTGTATATATGCTGTATGTTTAGATCTGTACATTCTTTGCCATGATGCAACATTCTTACAAAAAAATAATTAGAGTGTCCTATTTGATGTTTCTCTTTAATGTGAAATGTATACTAGATGCTTGATGTTTTTATATAATAGTATTTTCTGTGCTTTTCTTATATTGATACGAGGCCAAATCCTACCAGACTTTGCTCTACTATGTAATTGTCGTGAGAGCAAGTAAGCAACAGTTGCTTATTTATGTTTGTCCTTTTCACTAGCGTACACATGAAGACGTGCTTATATTCTGTCACTTTTCACCAGCAAGAAATTACCCATGAGAGAGTATTCAGATTACTCATATCTTGGATACAATATAAAGTATAAGAATTTTATAAGATGTGTGTGTGTTCTTTTGCTTTTGTTTGATTATGATAAGAAAAGAAGAAATACTTCTATGATGACAAGATGGTCCAGATGTGCATAGAAAGTCTGGTGGTTATAAGTGTCTCCCTAAATCCCTTGTTCTTTGATAGGGTAATACTGTAGAAGTATTAGTACTACATAGGTACTTATAGCTATATTCGGCTTGCGAGTGGTATATGATGCTTTTATGGCTTTATGTATTAATCAACCAATTGTTAGTTCTAAAAGGGTGCCAGGTTCCTTTTTCTAAAAGGGTTGCCTCCTGTTAGCTCGCAAACAAAAATGAGCTCAGTTTAATCCGTGTCATCTACTGAAGTTTTCAAATTCCAATGGCTAGAATATTATGGTATAAAGATTCTAATGCTCCAGAAGTGGGAACCCCACAGGTCTAATATTGAAAAACAATTCATTAGAGTCCTAACTCTTGGTTCCTGATCATTGTTACTATAAAATGCACTCACACAAAAGTCAAGCAATATCCGTAAAGGCCTGTTATATTTTTTTTACTATGAGCATGGGAAACTTTGCTACCATGTTACACCAAACAAAGGGTCAACATTAGTCATCCAGTTAAGCGCCCACGATAGGTTCCCAATTATTATATCAAAGAATACCTTTTTCACTTGCTCAACGAACCAGTTTATAGATACTCTATCATGATCACATAATTTTTGTGCTTTTATATGCAGGAAAACTAGCTTGTGATGTGGCTTTCTTGCATCCCATTGGACTAGCTGCTCCTTAAAGAGATGGACCATTTTGATATCGTTCAGTATGTGTTTGATTTTTATGTTGTGTTCAGTTGTTTCTGCTTGATGAACTATGTTCATACCATTGCTGATACATGCCTTGTGTTGCTGAGTTTCCGAATTTATTATTATAGATATTTTAGTATGTGTTGGGCAAGCTTTCTATGCACCCCTTTGTACAAAGTATATATATGTATGTGACCTTTTATCTAAGTGAAATACACACCATCATTGGGTTATGCTTTAACTTTGTTTACTTAGTTCTACTGATCTTTTTATCCCTTGGGATGCACCAATGACATGTAATGAGACTTGATATTTTGTGTTGGATCTAAGCGTCTATTATCTCCTGCTCACCGAATAATACCAGAAGTTGGATCCTTAAACTTCTTTTGTCCGTTTTCCGCATCTTTACATTTCCTTCCTAGATATATTGAGTAATACCATATGTGGATCATTATACTTTGTATATCTTTGTGTGCTCTACCTTTCCATACTGAGCTATATATTTTCTATTACCGGGTTGGTTAAAACGGGCCAAGTGGGGTGCGGCAGGCTGCACTTCCTATCTGAACTTCTCTATATTGATAAAACATAAAACCACTCTGGAATTAAGATCCGTTCGACATCATCCGGTCATTCTTTGGTGGTGGTGGTAGCCCCTTCGGAGGTAAATCGTATGCGAACCAACTGAATGACTGCCTGCCATTGTGGTATTCCTTCACAAGTGATTTTGTCCATTGAAATACTAACAGAAGCTCCTTCATTTGCAAGTTGTTTAGACACATTTTTCTGCCTGCAAAGAAAATTTCTTATTATGCTGTCGTCTGAGCATTGTGGTGCTAACACATCCATGCTTTTGTACTCTTGCTTAAGGGTTCCTCTTTAAGTTATAATTTGAGAAGTTTCTCTTTAGGTTATAAAGTTTTTTTATTTAAGATGATCTTACCTACTATCCTATTATTTAAAATCATTTGTTTTACTCTTGCTTAAGGGTTTCCTAATCTAACATTTCATTCAAATATCACTTCTTGACAGGTTAAATGGTAACCTTACAGATGATCCTTCTCTTTGTATGATCGATATTAGGAGGGCTTTGCAGTTCCGGATGTGCCGATGAGGTAGCTTGCATTGGCTTTGACATATCAGATGGCATTGGCTTACTCTAAATATCTTGGGAGGTACCTATGCAAACTATGACCCTCCTGGTCTATATATATATATATATATATATATATATATATATATATATATATATATATATATATATATATATATATATATATATATATATATATATATATATATATATATATATATCTTTGCCCTGTTCACTTTTTGTAGAGATGTAGCGAGAATGGATGATAACAATGATGCATTTCCAGTTTTGTGTCTATCTGTATCTTTGATGTCTATTTTGTTGTTAGTTTTTTAAGATCGTGGGTAAATATTCTTTGTTCATCGACTGGATAGTGGGATCAGGCATGCCTTAACAGTTTTTCAGTTAATAAAATATGTTCAGTTAATCAGTTTATATTTACTGTGATGTTAGTGTTCTTTATTAGCATGATAGCATCTTCACTTTGTTTTTTCAAATAAATTCATTGTTCAGTATTTACTGCTCTACTTTATTCATAAATCCATTGTTCATTTTTGTTTATTAAAATAGCCATGTCTATCTGCTATTCCTAGGATTTCCTTAATAACTATGCTAATAAATATGTCCATCTCGGAGAGAATTAATCTTGCTTCCTTGCAGGCTCTGAACATCAGGACCATGTGGACTAAACTTGCATGTGGGTGCACCAAGGAGAAGGTCCCACTCATCAAGGGATAACAACTAATTGGTCAGACTTTGTGAAGACAGGGGCTGGATAATTTGGAGAATGTATTTGCGTTCAAGGCTAAAAGGGGCAAAGTGTCACTCGTTGTCTACCTGTTTTGACAAGGTTGGTTACAAGGTTGTCATCATACTATCCATGCAAATGTTTCGTGTGATTTCATCTGCAAAACAATGATGCATTAGCAGAACTATATAGGTTCATTGTGAGCGTTCGCTTGGACTTATCTCACACCGTTGATCTGGCTCGCTTTGGTTATGTAATAAGCCAACTATTGTACTACTTAGTGTTGATCCATCAGCTTGGCTTACTTTTGGAACATACTACGTATTCCTCCTTTTGTCATGAACTTTTAGATCTAATGTTTCATGCTTCTGGTATATTTGATGGCCTTACCTTTTGTCATTGTTTGGACAAATTGCTCTACACTGGAGACTTATGTATCAAGGCAATGCCATGCTTCTCATGCAACCTTATTGTATTGGACTGATCCATTATTTGAGCAATCACTCTAATTTTCCTTTGCAATGGTTAATACGTTGTTTATGCGCTTGGACAATAAGTTGAGTCACGCACCCGCGAGAATTGATTTGGTGTATGACACTGTACTCGCGAGAAATTTTATGCATTTGATTTCTATCTAAATATTTCTTGGGCCAGTTCATAGATAATGATTATGTACTATAGCTGTATTATTGGATTGGATATGACAATGCCCGGCAGCACTGCTGCCGGGTGCGGCAAGCCGCACTTCCTATCTAGTTGAATTGAATTGAAGAGAAGAAGGAGGAGAAGAAGCAAAGGATGCGTCTGCAGATGGGATTGGAAGGGACGTTTGGCGGGCGGCGACTGATTAAATTGTGAGATTGATTGACTGAATGAGGCGCAGTCGCAGAGGAGTTGGTTGAATCAACGAGCGGGATGTGACGGGAGGAAGAATCGAATCGACGAGCGGGACGTGACGGGAGGAAGAATCGAATCGACGAGCGGGGAGGGGGAGGTGCAGGGTGGTCGGCGACGAGCCGGTCGACGGCAGGCAGTGCATCTCGCCATCTCCCAAGGAGGCGAGGAGAGGGCAAATAAAGCCGCCGTTGCACGCATGCCGCCTACGTACGATTGAGGCGCGGCCTTTAATTTGTGCTTCTCCCGTAGTGCTGCAATGCAAGTGCGACGACGAATTTGATAATGGATCTATACTGACGCTGGGAATCGGGGGAGGTGATGCTGGCCGGAGTCGAGGGAGAGAGGACGGATTCGGTGGTGGTGGAGTTGGTCGGGGAGGAGGCGCGGGCAGCAGGCAGGTTCATGAGGAAGAGGAGGAGGAGGTGGTGGAGGAGGAGGAGTGATTTGTGGGGCCCAGTGATTTGTTGGGTGAAATTGACCGACGGCGGGCGGGCGGGCGGCGAGGACGAGCAGAGATCGGCGGCGACGAGGGCGCAGGTGGTGTGGTGAGTGAGGCTGCGAGCTGCTATTGCACGAATCAGCCGAAGCCGCGAGATTGAGATGAGGGAGGGACCTCGTCTCGCTCGTCGGAGAAAGAGCTGACCTTGACGGCGTAGGAGATGGTGCGAGAAGAAGAGTGGCGATTTGAGATCGCCGGCAGGAGATCCCGGTGGCGAGGCAAGTGATTGATTTGTCCATGGCTGACGGCGGCCCGGCAGGCGAGAAGAATGGCAAGGCAGGACGTTCTTTACTGAAGAACTAAAAGATGCCAAGTAGGAGTATATGCTATATATACATTTGTCAACACCAGACAGAGGCAACAGAACTAATATTCAATTATCGAGGGGGTTTTTGCGGGTCCACCTCGTGAGGAAAACACGGAGAGGCGATCGAGGCGGCTGCGAGGCGATCATTGCCGAGAAACTAGGGTTAGGGTTTTCTGCGGTGGTGGGAGGTCTCGGTGGTACGTGAAGGGCGGCGGCGTTCTGAACGTCGGATCGGCGCGATCGACTCTGCTGTGGACGAGCCATGGCGGACAGGGTGAGGAACGGGACGGCGGCAGCACAGAGCTCGGCAAGCGCGCCAAAGGCTGCGGCGACGCCGCGAGCGGCAACGGGCTCGACGATGGCGCCCACGGGCGACTTACGCCGCGATCGAGCATCGTCTGGCGAATACAGGCTCTCTGAAGAAGACGCCATCAGGCGCCTGAGCGAAACTCATCTCGATCGCTTTGTAGATGGTAAGGTGTCGAGCGGCGGCGGGTCTCACGGCGCGTCTGGGGGGACTGGTGCTGACGGAGAAGGAGGCTGCCAGTTTTGTCTTCCAGGAGCCTGAACAGGAACATGCTAGGCCGGCGAGATGGTCAGCGATCGGGAAAGCGTTCACCCCAAGACTCGTGAACCAACGTGCCCTAGAAACGGCGATGCCGCGGGCCTGGGGCCTCCACAAAGAAGCACAGTTCAAGATCATTGGCAGGAACATGTTCATGGTGAAGTTTGGGAGTGAAGGAGACTGGAAGCACGCTTTAAACAATGGGCCATGGCAGTTTGACTTTAATATTCTTGTGCTTAAGGACTTTGATGGTGCTACTAGACCATCTGAGATGGTGTTTGATACTGTGGAGGTGTGGACTAGAGTTGCTGATTTGCCACTAAACAAGCGCTCAAAGGAGTTTGGTGAAGCACTAGGGAATTGGCTGGGTGGTGTGGTTCGGGTGGATGTTGAGAAGGATGGCTATGCAAGGGGCCCGAACCTGCGTTTCCGAGCAAAGCTGGCAATTCATGAACCGTTGGTTCGGGGTTCTATCTTAAGAAATCGAGGATGATTTAGAACAAACCTGGTTTGACTTCACATACGAGAAGATCCCGCACTTTTGCTTGAGTGTGGACGACTGGTACATAACGAGGGGGTGTGCTCCCCGGTGGAGTCGACCAACAATGGGGCGGATGGCTCAGAGCCTCATGGGAAGATCGGGATCGACGAGGAAGGAACTTACAGAGGGCTGCTAGCAGTGCCAATAGCTTTGGGAGTGTTAGATCAAGTGAGGGGGACAGAATGAGCGGAAGGAAGGAAGGAAGATCGTGACATCCCAACCAAGCGCAATCTTAACAAGGAGTTTGACAGGCCTGCTGACTCCCGCACTGGCGGGACTACGCATGGCGGCCAAGATGACGTGTCTAGCCCCAATAAACAGCGGCACGGGCCGGCGATGGCGAATGGAAAAGACCTTCGGGATGAGCTGGAGCAGAGGAGGGAGCAGAACATGCGAAATGAGTTGCGACACAGACAGCTGAATCGGCAAGCGGAGCTAAGATCACAGTACAAAGGGTATGTGTCTAGAGAGAGATATGGAGGAAGTAGCTCCAGCAATACCAGAGATAGGGAGAGGAAGAGAGGCTACTACGTAAGGAAACCGAGGCCGGAGTATGACGAACACCGGTCAACTAGAAGTCCAAGGCACAATGATAACGTGAACAGGAAGCGAAGGCCAAAACAGCTACTGGGTGGTGAAGGAGATCTTGAAGCTGGTTGGTGATGATACTTTCATTCGCGACACAAGGCAAAAAACGCCTTCCGTGTTTGACCGTATCTCGAGCAACAAGACACATCGGCGGACCTGAGGCAGGGCCGCCGTCCCAATGAACATCTTGGCTCGGAACCGCCGAGGACTGGGGTTGGACTCGACGGTGGGCGAACTCCGAGACGATCACGGTCCATACAACCCAGCGGTGGTGTTCTTATGTGAAACAAAAAGAAGTCGAGGCGATGGACAGACTTAAATGGAGCTTGGGATTCTGAGCGGAGTTGCGGTGGACTGCGTGGGGCGCAGTGGGGGTCTTGCACTGTGGTGGAGAGATCAAGTCCAGGCAACGATTAGGCCATGGAGCCAATACTTTATTGACGCGGAGGTTATTACTGAGGGTAAATCCTGTAGAATCACTGGATTCTACGGGGAACCAAAGACGGAACTCCGGAAAAAATCATGGGATGCGATTCGGTACTTGAGGGCACAGGATAACCTTCCATGGATCTGTTTAGGAGATTTCAACGAGGCTTTGTTCCAAAAGGATCAGGGGGGGGGGGGTAACTTGAGGACGTTTATGCAGATGGAGGATTTCCGAGACTGGCTCGCCGACTGCGGTTTGGCAGACCTAGGATTCTTGGGCTACCCTTATACGTGGGACAACAAGAGGGAGGACGCGGAAAATATCCAAGTCCGTCTCGACCGTGCTACATGCAATGATGAGTTTTTAGCAATGTTCCCGGAGACAATGGTGGAGCATATCCTGACTGAGGAGTCGGATCACCAAGCCCTCATTGTGCGCGTGTTGGAGACGGCTCCAAGTGGCGACCAAGGTAGGGATAAACCGTTCCGGTACGAGGAAGCTTGGACACGGCACGAGAAATATGAGGAGACGATCACACAAGCTTGGGAGATGGCTGACACGGGGGAACATGGTCTAGCAGCGGCGTGGAGCAGATTGGAGGCCATGACGGGCTCCATGCAACGTTGGGCTAGGGAGGTTTTTGGCTCAATCCGGCGACAGATTAAAAGCCTCAAGGTGCAGCTTACTGACGCCAAGTACAGAGCGCTCTCGACCGGATCCTCACTGGAGGTCCGTGAGTTAGAAGAGCAGCTTAGAGAAATTTTTGCGCGGGAGGAAGTAATGTACAGGCAAAGATCGAGAATTGACTGGTTGCGCGCCGGTGATCAGAACACGTGATATTTTCATAATAGAGCGTCACATAGAAAGAGAAAGAATACAATAAAAGCGTTAAAACGCGATGACGGATCTGTGTGCAGGGTTGATGAGGAGATGCGCAATATGGCTGCCACGTTCTATGAGCATCTTTTCACCTCTGATGGATCACGAGGGGCGCATGAGCTCTTACAGAATATTGACAACCTTGTCTCTACGGAGATGAACGAGCGGCTACTGGTGCCGATATCGGATGAGGAGATAGAGAAGGCTCTCTTCCAGATGGGGCCTACGAAAGCGTCGGGGCCGGATGGGCTTCCTGCTCTTTTCTACCAGCGACACTGGTCGTTGGTACGTGATGATGTTTGCAGGGCGGTAAGGGATTTTCTCAGCGGTGCTGCTGCCCCAGAGGCTTTCAACGCGACGGTTATTGTCATGATCCCAAAGTGCAACTCACCGGATCTACTTGCACAGTTCAGGCCCATCAGTCTCTGTAGTGTCTTGTACAAGATCGCGACGAAGGTTCTTGCCAATCGTCTAAAATCTATTCTCCCGGTTCTCATTGGTGAGGAGCAGAGTGCTTTTGTACCAGGGCGATTGATCACCGACAACGTACTTGTCGCGTATGAATGTGTGCATGCAATAAGGAAGAGGAAGCGGAAGAAGCCGCTGTGCGCAGTCAAACTGGACATGATGAAGGCATATGACAGAGTGGAGTGGGATTTTTTGCAGCAAACGATGGAAAAATTTGGCTTTGCAGAGGGGTGGATCTCAATGATCATGAGGTGTGTCAGATCGGCTTCCTTTACGGTGAAGCTTAATGGTGGGTTGTCTAGGTGTTTCTCCCCGTCCAGAGGTCTCCGTCAGGGTGATCCATTATCGCCCTATTTATTTCTCTTCTGTGTTGAGGGCTTTTCTGCCATGCTCAAAAAAGCACAAGAGGAGGGGAGAGTTAAGGGGGTGTCATTCGGGAGCACTGGCCCCCGTGTTATACATCTCCTGTTTGCAGATGACATCATAGTCTTTATTGAAGGGACGCGGGACAATGTGGAAGCATTAAGAGATATACTGTTGAGGTATGAGGAGGCTTACGGGCAGCGAGTAAATTTACAAAAGTCTTCTATCTTTTTGGAAAGGGTCACCAGGATGCCAACAAGGTGGAGATCAAGAATGTGTTGGGATTCAAACCAAGCTCTTAGCGGCGATATCTGGGACTACCAACACTGGTTGGGAAGTCCAAAGAGGCACTTTCAAATATGTTATAGAAAGTTCGAAAGGAAAGGTTGGCGGATGGAAGGGCAAGGTTTGTCGAAGGCGGCAAGGGAAGTGTTAATAAAATCTGGGCTACAAGCTGCACGAACCACACCATGAGTTGTTTTCAGCTACCTAAGAAGATGTGCGGAACCGACTTGATTTCTTCAAAATTCGGTGGGCAGCAACAGATGGTGAACGTAAGGTACACCGGATATCTTGGCGAAGATGTGTGCAGCGAAGGGATGGAGGCATGGGGTTCGAGACCCGAGGCGTTCAACCAGGCATTACTTGCCAAGCAAGCGTGGAGGATTCTTCAGGTGCCATCGTCGCTGTGTGCTAGAGTGCTCAAGGCGTGATATTTCAGCGACGACTCGATCTTGACAGCAACAGCACCTCCCTCCGCTTCTTATACCTTTCGTAGCATCCTTCACGGAAGGGACCTGCTGCGTGAGGGCGTGATATGGCGTGTTGGTGATGGATGCAACATCAATATCCATCACACCAATTGGATTCCACGCTCAGGGAGCATGCGTCCGCTTGGACAGTTGTTTATACCGGGCGTTACCAAAGTCGCACACTTGCTCACGCCGGATGGAAGAGCCTGGGATCTAGACAAGGTGCATGCGATGTTCTCTGCCGACGATGCTGATGACATAAAGCAAATAGCCATCGGTGGCCCGGGCTCTGAAGATTACCCTGCATGGAATTTTACCAAGAATGGCGAGTTCACGGTAAGGTCAGCATATCATTTGAGAATGGCGCTGAGTAGAGCGAGGACCGGACAGCCGGAAGCCTCGTGCTCGGTGGCGGCACAAGGGCTATATGGCACTATGGGATACTAGTGCGCCAGCAAAGCGAAGATCCATATGTGGAGACTTATTCGCAATGGCTTAGCGATGGGAGCCGAGCTTCATCGTCGGCGAATTAAACCTGGTGTTTTTTGCGTCGCGTGCGGGCGGAAGGATGGTGCTGCACCGGTTCGACTTGCCCACACTCGGCAATGTTCGCAGCTTCTTCACTCGGAAAAGGGAGTTTTGGTGGCGACCCGCCAAGTCCGATCGACTCGTGGTGCTCTAGCTAGCTGGCTTCTCGGTGGTTCGCGAAGCTGCAGATGAAGAACGGGCAGCGATGATCGAAGCAACGTCACGGTCTCGGTTGGCGCGAACGGCTAGGGATGGGAAAAGGATAGCCTCCCACATGAAATCATGGGAACAGTCTTCTCTCACATGAGCGAATGGAAGGAGGCTCACGCGCTGATGTGCTCGTCCGGTGGTACAAGCTCCCAAGCAAAATGGCGCCCCCATGAAGGCTGGATCAAAGTGAACTCAGACGGGCCGTGTCAAAAGGAGGAGACAAAGCAGGAGCAGCGGCTGTTCTTCGGGATCACAACGGGCGCATTCGTAGCTGGGCTCACATCATTGCGTTCATGATACGGCGCCCCGCAGTCCATAGAGATACTGGCATGCAAGCGAGCCTTGCAAGTGGCGCAGGAGATAAACGCTGAGAGGGTGCACGTGGAGCTGGACTCTCAGGACGTGGTGCGGATGCTCAACAGTCCACAAAAGGAGCTCTCCAGCGCTGGGCCGTGGATACAGGATCTCAAGGCAATGCTTGCCTCTTTCTCGGGGTTTAAAGTGACGTGGATTCGTAGGTCGGCAAATGTTGTCGCTCATAGATTTACGAGAGTCGGTGTTGGTGATGAACTTTGTAAGGCTTGGCTAGGGGTTACCCCAGACTTTGTGTTAGACGTTGTGTCGGACGAGATTCCGAACGCCTTTGATTAAATAAAGCGGCAACATATGATCCTAAAAAAAAAACACCAGACAGAGGCCATGGCGCATCACTTGGTTATACTAGTATACCACCTCATGCATGAGGCGCCTAGCAGTGCTAGTTCTATTGCTACTACTGCTACTGCGCTTCGACACAACTAGTAGCAAGAAGCAAGCGCGTCTCCCGGAGCGCACTTTCAGCGCACGGCCGCATTGGCGCACTTTATCTACGCCGTGTCATGCATGGTTCGAGATGGATACAATGAGTACCAGCGTGTAATATGAATGATATACCGGTTCTCAACTGTAGCGCTATATACACAAGGTACGGTCCGGGATCGTAATGAAGCGTAGCCATATTGCCGCTCCTATTTGTGCCATCGTGTTGGGATCCGATGCCAAACTCGGCAGAGGTCCAACTTTCTATGCATTGAGCTCGTACTATACAACACGTGCCTGTGTCAATGGATGCATCCTCATGTCTGCTTGGACCCGCTCATTTCAGGTGAACACCTATTTAATGAATTTCCATCGCCTGGATGTATTGCTGCGTAACACGGCACAGCACCTGACGGCGTGGGGTCAGAAAAAAGTTGGGAATGTTAAGTTGCAGATTGCAATCGCGAATTGGGTGATATTGCAGTTGGACAGAGCCATGGACCATCGTGTGCTTTCTGCTGGTGAGCGGTGGCTGCGCAACAATCTGAAGCTGGCGTCCCTGGGGCTGGCATCGCTTGAACGCACGATTGCCCGTCAGCGCTCTCGGATTCGTTGGCTTTGTGAAGGGGATGCCAACACCAAATTATTCCATCTCATGGCCAATGGCAGGAGACTAAGGAACTTCATCCCGGCGCTGCACCTTGGCGATCAGATCATCACAGAGCAAGAGGGCAAGGAGGAGGCGTTCTTTAACGCGTACAAGGAGTTGCTGGGCACGTATCAATCCAGAGACCTGATCCTCAACTTGGATTTTTTGGGGGTGGAGCCCTTAGATCTGCATGAGCTAGATAACATCTTTACGGAGGAGGAGATCTGGACGGTCATCAAAGGTATGCCATTGGATCGCGCGCCCGGTCCTGATGGATTCATTGGTCTCTTCTTCTGCAAAGCTTGACAAATCATTAAGGGGGATGTCATGGCTGCGATTCACAAATTTCAGTTGGGCAATGGCCGGGGTTTTGGCAGGCTTAATCAGGCTATTATCACTCTCATCCCCAAGAAACCGGATGCTTGCAGAATTGGAGACTTTCGACCAATCAACCTACTTCATAGCATACCCAAGATTAACTCTAAGTTGATGGCTTTGAGGCTCTGCCCACGCATGGGAGATTTGGTGCATGTGAATCAGTCAGCTTATATCCGTGGGAGGAATATTCATGACAACTTCCTACTGGTTAGACAGTTGGCTCGAAATCTGCATAAAAAAAAGGCGAAAGGTGTCATGATAAAGCTCGATATCTCACGCGCCTTTGACTCCATCTCCTGGTCTTTCCTGTTTGAGGTGTTGAGAGCCAAAGGCTTCTCTGAGCTTTGGGTGTCGAGGCTGGCTACGCTGCTCACCACAGCTAGCTCACGGGTGATTGTCAACGGCTGCCAGAGCAGGAAGTTCAGACATGCAAAAGGGCTACGCCAAGGGGACCCGGTCTCCCCTCTTATGTTTGTCATTGCCATGGATACTCTCTCCTCGATGATGATCAAGGCTCAACAGATAAAGGCCATCAGCGCGATGCCAGGATGCACTCCTCTTCAGAGACTCTCGATTTACGCAGACGATGTAATCCTCTTTATCAGGCCCACTATCAGCGACCTTTGCTTTGTCAACTTTGCCAAGTCTTCGGCGATCATGATCAGATCTAAGGAAGCTGACACGCTGCGAGTTTCACAAGCTTTACCTTGGCGCATGGAATCCTTCCCATGTAAATATCTGGGGCTGCAACTTTCGATCAAGCAGCTTACGAGAGCAGAGTGGCAGCCTATTGTTGACCAAGTGCTCAACTTCCTTCCGGGATGGCAAAGGGGGCTGGTCACGAGGCCAGGGAGACTGATTCTGGTAAACAACGTGGTGCGTGCTAGGCCTACGCATCATCTCATGATCGCCGATGCCACCAAGTGGGCGCTGAATCAGGTTGATAAGGCATGTCGAGCTTTCTTTTGGGCTGGTTCGGAGCAAATCCACGGAGGCAAATGTTTAGTGGCTTGGCAGAAAGTTTGCCGACCCAAACAACTTGGAGGGCTCGGAGTGATCGACCTCAACATGCAGGGGTTGGCTCTTAGACTGCGCTGGGAATGGTTGAAACGCACGGATCAGGGGAGGCCTTGGCAAGGCCTCTCACTCGTGATGGATAAACAGACTCAAGCGGTGTTTACTAGCCTTGTGCAATGGAACATTGGAGATGGAAGGAGCATTTTATTCTAGAAAGATAGGTGGCTCAATGGATCCACCGTGGCTGAGCTGGCGCCCATGGTCCGTGCACAGGTGCGCACACAAGTGGCCAACCGGAGGACGGTCTCGGAGGCTTTGCAACTCCATCGTTGGGCCAATGATGTTTGTGGGGAGTTATCGGCCGATGGCATGGTGCAGATTGTTCGGTTATGGGAGATCATGATCAACATTCAGCTTGACCCGACACTTTCAGATGTTCCTACTTGGAAGTGGAACAATCTTGGGGTTTACTCCTCGGCATCCACCTATGCGATGTTGTGGGAAGGGAGTATCGGTTCGCCCCGGCAAATGCGATCTGGAAGTGTTGGGCGCCTCTCGTGCAAGCTGTTCATGTGGCTAGCAACACATTATCGTCTCTGGACAGCTGATCGCAGATTCAGACATGGGCTACAGGAGGAGCGCTCACCATGCTTCATCTGTGCTCAAGATGAAGATACGGTGGACCACATCCTTGTCCAGTGCGTGTTCGCTCGACAAGTGTGGCACAGGTGTTTTCTTCAGGCCAGAGTGGATACCTCGCTGATCCCTACGTCGAGGGACACCCTGGAAGCCTGGTGGATGGCTTGTCGCGCTCGTATCCCTGCGGTACATAGGAAAGCGTTTGACTCGTTGATCATGTTGATCTCCTGGCAGCTTTGGAAGCTGAGGAATGGGATCGATTTGGCCCGCGGACCTCAATTGATACGGTGCAACACTTCACCTCGCAGATCTTCGAGATTTTACGCACTTGGATGTTGGCAGGAGGCCGAGGAGTCAGCATCTTCTGTGAGTAGTAGAGTTTAGGTTTAGGAGTGGAGTTGGGGGCCCCGGGCAACGGTCTGTCGTGTGCTAGGATATGCCTCCTTTTTGTAAGTCTGCTTGTACATATTTCTGCCTTCTATAAAGCTAAGGTACGCGATTGTGTACTTAAAAAAGAATTTTGGCCCCACATAGCACACGAACGGCTCGTTCCTAATTTTGGCCCGAGCACTTTGTGTTTGTCTGCATGAATTTTGGCCTCGCATAAGTTTCTGCCCGAGCTGTCGTACATCTCTGTGTGCATGACCAGTGTTGCTGGCCATGACAGCTAGCGGTCTGTGCGAGAACTCTAACCTGGCGTTTGATTAATCGAACTATTAATTTGAAATTTGCTGAATGTGGTGCTTTGTGTGGGATAAGTCCAGTGTTTCCACTGTTAAAAATTGTACAACGCTGGTGTATAAACTGTGCAGGGTTGCGTGTGCTGTTGTAAACGGATCCGGCTCCTCTACCGTGCCCAACGCCACGGTACTCTGCCGTGCCTTCTTCCTACCTAGGGGGTACGCACTGGTATGGGCCAGAATATCCCCTAAAAAAGGAAGATATGGGCCAGAATCCAACCAGCCTAGCAAACCTGATACATCACACACCGCTCAAAAGAAAAACCTAATGCATCACACCCCTGCATATTAACTAATTAACTATTACATTTTTGAAAAAAGTAATTAAGTATTATTATTTTCCCCAAAAATATTATTATCTTAAAAACACCAATTTTGTATCAAAGTCATATATTATGCGGAGCGAATTTTGTATTTTATATATTTCCTTTTCCTAATTTTTATTACTTATTATTGTTTTATCATTTGGATTGGTCCTTCTATTTTTATTTTTTGTGCCTTTTTGTTTCTCCCCGCGGTGCTCCTTGCTCGCGGAGCGGCCTACCAAAAAATTGACTGCTACTTGTTGTTTGGGTTAAATTTATCGGATAATCCTATTTGATAACCTCAGATAATTTGCAAAAAGCCCAGATAATCCACATTCGTCGGAAATTATCGATACCGTATCCGCTACCATATCCGTCAAAAATCCGGTTGACCAAAATCCACATCTGGCGGATTCATGCGGCCGCAGTTACATGTCCATGGATCGCACGTAATTACAGTTGCACGTCAGTTGGGCGGGCGTAAATGTGTTCACGTGTCTCTCGTAGGTGCTCATCAGGGCAGTGACGGGCATGCGTCTGGTGTGCAACTATAGTGTCACGTGGTTGACGAGTATGCAACTCCAACTACACAATTGGCACGCAAAGAAGACAAAAAAAACATACTAATCAAACTGATTAAACAATAAGAAATCAAAAAAGGGAGAAAGAAAAATACATATACAAAATATTAAAAATCGCTCCCCATAGAATATGACTGAGATTTAGCAAAACCATTTTTCTAATACGAGTTCATTTTCATTTAAGAATGTTGCTCATGTGTATTGCTAATTAAAATTTAACTTTTTATTCCCAATAATAAGTAGGTAATTACTCTAGTTAAACTGTGCATAGATGAACCATGAACGGCTGGGCTGGTTAGTTCTAATTTCTGACCCATAGGCTGATAGGCCCAATACCAATGCGTACGCTGAAGGCACGGCAGAGTACCGTGCCCAGTGTTGGGCAGGTTAGGATCGATCTCATAGCTCTATCTGTTAGTATCATGTAGGAGTATCTGTTAGCAACTTAGCGTCAGATCAATCCTAACTAGCCGGGGGTAAGTCGATCGAGAAGGGTCGTCTGGTCTGATCAAAACAGATGGCTGCAGTGTTACGTACCGGGCGAGTGTCGGGGCAATTAGTACGTGTGATGGTTAGTAATGGAAATAATTAAGTTTTTTTTTCGGGTAAATAATTAAGTTTCATAAACAAAAAATTGCTTGCGTAAACCCGGTTAGAACTGCATGCATGTAACTTTAATTAGATTAATGAGTAATTATGGTGATATTCATAAATGGATTTAATTTGCAAGATATTTGTGTGCTCGATATGGGTGCGACAGATAACGGGTGGGGCCAAACGATTTGCCAGGCATTTTGACGGGTGGGGACACGATCCATCGATTCGGTACATGTCCTCATCACGTGTACCACTCGCTGGGTACAGGTTGTTACCAGTGCCAGATTTCGGCCTACTAAGGGAGTGGATCGGGAACATTTTCTATTACTAGCGTCCACATCCAGAACCAGAATATGTACTTTACCCGCCATATACAACCCTGCTGTAATAGAAATGCTGTGTTTGTATACATTGATTCATAAATGCAGTGTGACGATCCACATGCAACAAGTGGTGCAGATAAGCATATCACTGGACGCCGTGCACCAAAGGAGCTTTTCGGCGCGTCTCCCTCCTTCCCCTTCGGGCCTTCCTGTGATAGGCCACTTGCACCTTGGCCGCGATCACGTCTCCCTGTGCAACCTCGCCAAGAAGCATGGCTCGGACGACGGCCTCATGCTCCTCCGCATTGGCGCCGTCCCGCACCTCGTTGTGTCGTCCCTACGCGCCGCCAGGGCGATCATGTAGACGCACGACCACCTGTTCGCGTCGCGTCCAACATCCATGGTCGCAGACCAGCTCCTATATGGGCCGTTGGACGTCATCTTCACCCCCTACGACGAGCACTGGCGGCAGGCGAAGAAGCTCGCCACCACGCACGTGCTCAGCCTCAAGAAGGTCCAATCCTACCACCTCGCCCCTCGGCAAGAGGTCTGCATGCACGTTGCATTGCATCATTATATCCATTACTGATCACTATCACCTTTCCTACTCATGGTCACTGATTGATGTGTAATATTGTATAGGTGAGACTGGTGATGGCCGTGATCCGAGAGGCGGCGGCCACGGCCGCGGCGGTCGACATGGGCGAGACGATGAACACGTTTGCGAAGTGCCGCGCCTTGTCCGGGAAGTTCATCATTGAGGAAGGCCGGAACAAGATGTTCAGGGGGCTGATCGAAACGAACTTAGATCTCTTTGCGAGTTTCAACCTAGAAAACTGTTTCCCAAGGTTAGCATGGCTCACTAGATCTAGTGTTTGCAGCAAGGCCAAGAAGGTGAACAGAAGATGGGACGATCTGCACGAAAAGATAATACAAGACCACGAGAAACGATCATTGTTGCCACCACATGGCAGGCACGACGCCACACAGGAAGAAGGGAGTGACTTCATTGATGTACTTGTTAGAATTGTGTCGAATATTGTGTACAAGGTAGGTTACAGTTGGACTTGTAGTTGTATTGTGTTTACATAGGATATATAGTCGTGTCCAAGTAGGACACTTGTATCCTAGGCCTTTCATATATAGCGGGGGTAGACACACTATGTAACCTATGCCAACATAATAGCACATGCGCGCAAGGGCGAGCCGGCGGCGTGTGCCGGCTCCCGGGTGGCCAGGGTGCGGTATTGTGACGGTGTCACGGGGAGGAGCGCCCGTAGTCAAGCCCCGGGGATGTAGCCATATCTGTGAACCTCGTTAACAAATCTCGATGTCCTGCTCGTGTGATTGCTTGTTCCTCGGATGATCGACGGTATGCCTCAGATTAATTCTAACAAGTGGTATCATGAGCAAGGTTGTTTGAAGACTGTGGATTGTTGATCTAGAGGAAGTATCAAGTTCGAGATGCAACCGGTTGCGGTGTGGTTCTCAGCAAGATTGAAGGAGCGATCGGCGGAGTTCTCGGCGAGATTGAAAGCAGCCGTTGCAGCAGGCGTCGGATGAGCGGAAGGCTTGCGTGCGTGTTGCAGCAGAAAGGGCGTCTGGCGATCAGATCGATCGGGCGGCGTCTGAAGCGCTGCGTGGCAAGCCACGCCGGCGAAGCGGTTAAAGCGGCCAAGCGCGTGGTGTGAAATTTGCTCGGCTCATGAGGCTAGCCGGCGCGTGGTGTCTTGGGCGGACACGTGGAAGGCTGCCTAGGCGCCAGGCGGCAGGGCTGCAGTGTGAGTAAAGTCTGAAATAAACCCTGACTTTGTAGAGGCTGGCGTAAATGAACCCTCGCATCTGAATCCCTGAAGTTGGTACCCTAAACTCAAAGATCCCGGTCTATTATACCCCTAGGCATGTTTGGCTAGCTGGGAACAGATGCAATCCCAGCCGGGTTCATCTGCTACCCTCACTGACGGTATGGGTCCACAAGTCACTTTAATCTCTCTCGTCTTATCTTCTTCTTCCTCTATCCTCCCCTCTCCCGATCCCCTTTCCCTCTCTACTGTCGATCCCTCTTTCCTCTTCTACTAGGTTGGCGGAGCGGCGCACCGGTTGGCGCCGACAGCCGAGCCGACCCCGTCCGGGCCGACGACTGGAGGTGGCGGCTGCTGGAGACCTTCGGACAGCGTGGCCATACACAGTGGTGGGCTGGTGGCGGCGGGCGGCTGGGTCTTGGCGGAGCGCGAGGGGCGAGCTGTGGGCGGCGATAGCCGGCCTATCACACTGCACGCGCGTCTCATCACCGTTGGCGGCGAGGACTGACACAGCTCGGACATGGTGCTGGCAATCTAGCACGGGGCCGTGGTGTTGGCGTCCAATCGATGACCGTTAAGAGCGGCGACGCGCAGGCATGCGTGTGCACAGACCATAGACGGACGTGAGTGCAGCCTACGGGACGTCGGGTTGGACTTGTCCAGGTGCTGTTGAGCAGCTCGTCCAGGGCCGCCGTCGGTCGCCGCTGCACATGGTTGAGCAGAGAACTTGTGAAGAGATGCATATGACAGGTGGGCTACGTAGAAGTCAACGTAGAAACCAATCCCGGCTGGGATCGTGCCTTCCTATTACACCAAACAAAATTTTAGTCATGCAGGGTCGGGATTAACAGGGATCTGTAAATACGGGGTACTAAATTCAGGGATTCGGAGGTGAGGGTCTATTTGTGTCGGCCTCTACGATCTCAGGGTTTATTTCAGACTTCACTCTTGCAGCGTAGGTCCGGTTGTCTCGTGAGATTTGTTTTTGAAAATAAGAGGACCGGGTCCTCGTGTACGATACGACGGGAAAGAGGCACAAACAGATCGATTTGAGCGGAGGGAAAAGACCATCACGTTGTGCATCCATTGAAAAGCGGAGACTTGGCAAGGCAACACTAGCATCATATATTGAGCCAGGAGCTTATCACGTGACCAAGTTTGGTTGGATTTTGCTATTAGTACACACGGGTGTACCTCATCAGGTTCTGCTTGTGTACTTGGGGCATTGCGGTGGAGCTCGGTTAATTTTTCGCATGGTCAACCCTACGAAGAACCATGGTGCCAACGGGTATCAGGTTTGAGGTGGAGAAGTTCGACGGGACTGAAAACCTTGAGTTATGGCAGACAAAGGTGAAACATTTGTTGGCACAACAGGGATGCTTGAAGGCGTTGCGGGAAGTCATGTCAGTTGAGTTGAAATTATTATGTGATGGATGGAAATTCGCGAAAGACAATTTTGGGAGCTTTGAGTGTGTCGTTGTAGTCGGACAAGTTCGGCTGGGTTGGACTAGATGGTCTGACGGGATCGACGCAAGTCGGTTGATACAGAAGACGGTGGTGGGATCGGCGACGATGACTTAGGAGCGTGATGCTGATGGTAACCGACTTCTGGGGCGTGAAAACACGTGGCGCAGGCCCCGAGGGCTTGTGTGGCTTCGACAAGACTATGGCGCGGGATTGATTCAAGGTGGTGTATACACGGAGCTTGAAGTCGACGGGGCGCGAGGGTGGTCTGATCATCTACCATGGAGTCATGTTGAAGGTGAAGCTGGATTGAGGGGCTACGGCGTAAGTCGAGGGGGTCGAAGCCTATTCAGCAAGAGGGGAATAGCGAGTGACACGTAATTCGGACTGGAGCCCAGTGGTCTGATGGAAGCGTAAAACTCGTCATCGGTCGGTGATGATCGGTGGTACTCTGCAGTGGGGGTTGAGTGGTGTGGGTTTCACGACCCTTGAGACTCGACCGACAATGGAGGCTCGACGCGGTAATAAGGGCGTAGGCGCATGCACGACGGACATGGAGACGGGCGTGGCTCTGTGGTCATACATGTGGTGAGACAACTGCGAATTTGACTCGGGAGGACTACAAGCAATGGTGAAATTCTTTCAAGTTTCAGACAGGCGGTCAAGAAAGGAGCGGTGATGTTGAGTTCAGGTAACTTTTATGTGTGACACCCAATATGTAAGTTGTTCACTTTCACGCAGGTCAGTGATCAGTGTATGATGGCGTTGGACTGATGCTCTGGAAGTTGGGAGCACAAAGTAGAGTAACAAGGAACTTAATTTTGCTCGAGTGTTGTCTGTGGTCAAGAAAAGAAGGGACTACAAGTTGCAGGTGGAGTCATATGGAGTCTTTTGAGTAGTAGCGGTGCTCATGGGATAAGCTCAAGTCCAATGTACATGGAAGTTTGGCGCATGAACGAATTCAAAGTGGTGGAGAATATTCACAAGGTGGAGTTTGTTAGAGTTGTCTCGAATATTGTGTACAAGGTAGGTTACAGTTGGACTTGTAGTTGTATTGTGTTTACATAGGATATGTAGTCGTGTCCAAGTAGGACACTTGTATCCTAGGCCTCTCATATATAGCGGAGATAGACACACGATGTAACCTATGCCAACATAATAGCACAGGCGCGCAAGGGGGAGCCGGCGGCGTGTGCCTGCGCCCGAGTGGCCAAGGTGCGGTATTGTGACGGTGTCACGGGGAAGAGCGCCCGTAGTCAAGCCTCGGAAATGGAGCCTATTGTTGAACCTCGTTAACAAATCTCGATGTCCTACTCGTGTGATTACTTGTTCCTTGGATGATCGGCGATATACCTCATATTTATTCTAAACAGTACTTCTATCGGTTCGGCAGCAGAAAGACTACGACGGTATTACCAGAGAGCACATCAAGGCCATCTTAATGGTGAGTGCACGACTACTTTGGTAACGAATTAACCATCCTGTTTTTGCTAATCTAAGCCCTTTGAGATTTTTCTAGGGAAATATTATTGTGCTGACGTACCCAGGGAGAATATGACAACATAAACATTTTTATGTCAATTTATCTTGTCGTTGGGATGACAAATTCCTTCACGACAAATTGTGACTGAACAGGGAGAATAATGGCATCTCCAACATTGACCCCTAAGACGAACACAATATTCATCCGCAAACCGATCTGGACACGGATATCGGAGCCAGCCATCCAATCATATACCTTAAATATTCAGTTTTATTAACTAAAAAATAGCAGCAGCTTCGTAAGCAACAACCTTTCGCCAAATTAGCAGCTTTCCACGAACTTGTAATAAATACATGTGAAGCATTCCGCCATGGTGTCCTACTCGATTACCAGCCCTCTACCATACTACACTATCTTTAGGAGTTTTTTATTTTGCAAAATTAGCAGCCTTCCGCCAACTTACAACCTTCTGCCAAATTCTTTTGTCAAATTAGCAAATTTCGTCAAATCCTTCCATCAAATAGAAGCGGATGTGATACGTGATTACTTTTTATTGTCCAGGCGAATTTTTGGACTGCCACAAAATCCCACTGGTTTGCTTTTGTTGGTTTGCGGGAAAATTGACACATGGACTAGTCCGTGGACAAACCCGCGTTGGATGGCTCCGGACGCTTTCGGATGTTTTGAGGATCAGCGTTGGAGACGCTTTGAGTAGATTTATAAAAAATGTAATGTCAGTTTAGTGCTTGCACTTTTTCCTAAGCAGAAGTTGCAGTTTTTGGAATTGATCTGGACATAAAAGGATCTGAAAAATGACTTAAATATACACCGACCCTTAAATATCAAATATGTGTACAAGAAAACATTACCGTGACTTAGTACTACTGTTACTTTCATCTTGCCGATGATAACCAATACACGTATACAGGACATGTTTGCTGCGGGCACAGACACATCTTCCTTTGCATTGGAGGTCGCTATTGCTGAGATCATGTGCAACCCTCGATTCATGACTAAGCTACAAGCCGAGGTGAGAAACGGCACACCAAAGGGGCAAAACATGGTCGAGGAAGAGAACCTAGCCAACATGACATATCTGAAGCCCGTGGTCAAGGAGACGCTTAGGCTGCACCCACCGCTACCGCTCCTCCTCTCTCACTGTTCCATGGCAGAGAGTGATGTTGATGTCGCCGGATACACGCTCCCTTTTGGATTATGGGTCACGGTGAACACATGGGCTATCAACAGAGACTCTGAGTGGTGGGAGAAGCCGGAAGAGTTCCTACCGGAAAGGTTCATGGAGGGTGGTAGTGCCTCGTCGGTGCACTTTAGGGGGAATGACTTTCAGTTTTTGCCGTTCGGAGCTGGCAGGAGGATCTGCCCTGGTATGAACTTCGGGCTGGCGGCCATCGACATCATGCTGGCAAACCTTGTGTACTGTCATGACTGGGAGCTGTCGCCCGACATGGGCAAGAAGGGTATTGACATGACCGAAGTGTTTCACTTAAGCGTCCGACGGAGGAGAAACTGATGCCTGTTCCCAAGAGTGTGTGACCGTACGTCTCACATCACTCCTGCTTTTCTGTTTGTTATCATTGAATAATAAACTGTTGGAAATATGCCCTAAAGGCAATAATAAATTAGTTATTATTATTATATTTCCTTATTCACGATAATCGTTTATTATCCATGCTATTATTGTATTGATAGGAAACTCAGATACATGTGTGGGTACATAGACAACACCATGTCCCTAGTAAGCCTCTAGTTGACTAGCTCGTTGATCAATAGATGGTTACGGTTTCCTGACCATGGACATTGGATGTCGTTGATAACGGGATCACATCATTAGGAGAATGATGTGATGGACAAGACCCAATCCTAAGCCTAGCACAAAGATCGTGTAGTTCGTATGCTAAAACTTTTCTAATGTCAAGTATCATTTCCTTAGACCATGAGATTGTGCAACTCCCGGATACCGTAGGAATGCTTTGGGTGTACCAAACGTCACAACGCAATCGGGTGGCTATAAAGGTGCACTACGGGTATCTCCGAAAGTGTCTTGGGTTGGCACGAATCGAGACTAGGATTTGTCACTCCGTGACGGAGAGGTATCTCTGGGCCCACTCGGTAGGACATCATCATAATGTGCACAATGTGACCAAGGGGTTGATCACGGGATGATGTGTTACTGAGCGAGTAAAGAGACTTGCCGTAACGAGATTGAACAAGGTATCGGGATACCGACGATCGAATCTCGGGCAAGTCTGCATCCGCTAGACAAAGGGAATTGAATACGGATTGATTGAATCCTCGACATCGTGGTTCATCCGATGAGATCATCGTGGAGCATGTGGGAGCCAACATGGGTATCCAGATCCCGCTGTTGGTTATTGACCGGAGAGTTGTCTCGGTCATGTCTACATGTCTCCCGAACCCGTAGGGTCTACACACTTAAGGTTCGATGCCGCTAGGGTTATAGGGAAAGTATGTACGCGATTACTGAATGTTGTTCGGAGTCCCGGATGAGATCCCGGACATCACGAGGAGTTCTGGAATGGTCCGGAGGTAAAGATTGATATATAGGAAGTATGGTTTTGGCCACCGGAAGTGTTCCGCATCACCGATAGTGTCAGGGACCACCGGAGGGTCCGGGGTCCACTGGAGGGGCCACGGGCCCGGAGGCATACATGGGCCAAGTGTGAGAGGGACCAGCCCCTAGGTGGGCTGGGCGCCTCACACCAAGGCCCATGCGCCTAGAGAGAAGAGGGGCAAACCCTAGGGCAATGGGCCCTAAAGGCCCATGCCTGGTGCGCCCCTCTCCCCCACTGGCCGCCACCCCAGATGGGGATTGGGGCTGCCGCCACCCCTAGGGAGGAACCCTAGGTGGGGCGCAGCCCTCCCTCTCCCTATATATAGTGGAGGCAAAGGGCAGCCCCACACACGAAGTTCTTCTCCTGTTGGCGCAGCCCTAGCCCTCTCCCTCCTCGTCTCTCGTAGTGCTTGGCGAAGCCCTGCTGGAGTTCCGCGCTCCTCCACCACCACCACGCCGTTGTGCTGCTGCTGGACGGAGTCTTCCCCAACCTCTCCCTCTCTCCTTGTTGGATCAAGGCATGGGAGACGTCACCGGCTGCACGTGTGTTGAGCGCGAGGTGCCGTCCGTTCGGCACTAGGATCTCCGGTGATTTGGATCACGACGAGTACGACTCCTTCAACCCCGTTCTCTTGAACGCTTCCGCTTAGCGATCTACAAGGGTATGTAGATGCACTCTCCTTCCCCTCGTTGCTAGATTACTCCATAGATTGATCTTGGTGTTGCATAGAAAATTTTGAATTTCTGCTACGTTCCCCAACAGTGGCATCATGAGCTAGGTCTATTGCGTAGATTCTATGCACGCGTAGAACACAAGTTGTTGTGGGCGTTGATTTTGTTCAATATGCTTACCGTTACTAGTCCAATCTTGTTTCGACGGTATTGTGGGATGAAGCGGCTCGGACCGACCTTACACATACACTTACGTGAGACAGGTTCCACCGACTGACATGCACTTGTTGCATAAGTGGCTAGCGGGTGCCAGTCTCTCTCACTTTAGTCGGATCGGATTCGATGAAAAGGGTCCTTATGAAGGGTAAATAACAATTGACATATCACGTTGTGGTTTTTTGCGTAGGTAAGAAACGTTCTTGCTAGAAACCCATAGCAGCCACGTAAAACATGCAAACAACAATTAGAGGACGTCTGACTTATTTTTGCAGGGTATGTTATGTGATGTGATATGGCGAAAAGAATGTGATGAATGATATGTGATGTATGAGATTGATCATGTTCTTGTAATAGGAATCACGACTTGCATGTCGATGAGTATGACAACCGGCAGGAGCCATAGGAGTTGTCTTTATTTATTTTATGACCTGCGTGTCACTGAATAACGCCATGTAATTACTTTACTTTATTGCTAAACCGTTAGCCATAGTAGTAGAAGTAATAGTTGGCGAGACAACTTCATGAAAACACAATGATGGAGATCATGGTGTCATGCCGGTGACAATGATGATCATGGAGCCCCAAAGATGGAGATCAAAAGGAGCAAAATGATATTGGCCATATCATGTCACTTTTTGATTGCATGTGATGTTTATCATGTTTATGCTTCTTATTTGCTTAGAACGACGGTAGTAAATAAGATGATCCCTCATTAAAATTTCAAGAAAGTGTTCCCCTAACTGTGCACCGTTGCGAAAGTTCGTTGTTTCGAAGCACCACGTGATGATCGGGTGTGATAGATTCTAACGTTCACATACAACGGGTGTAAGACAGATTTACACACGCGAAACACTTAGGTTGACTTGACGAGCCTAGCATGTACAGACATGGCCTCGGAACACAAGAGACCGGAAGGTCGAGCATGAGTCGTATGGTAGATACGATCAACATGAAGATGTTCACCGATGATGACTAGTCCGTCTCACGTGATGATCGGACACGGCCTAGTTGACTCGGATCATGTAATCACTTAGATGACTAAGAGGATGTCTATCTCGAGTGGGAGTTCATAAGATGAACTTAATTATCCTGAACATAGTCAAAAGGTCTTTGCTAATTATGTCGTGGCTCGCGCTTTAGTCCTCTTGTTTAGATATGTTCCTAGAGAAAATTCAATTGAAAGATGATAGTAGCGATTATGCGGACTAAGTCCGTAAACGAGATTGTCCTCGTTGCTTGGAAGAAGGCTTATGTCCTTAATGCACCACTCGGTGTCTTTGAACCTCGAGCGTCGATGCGTGGATGTTGCGAACATCGACATACACGCTTTGATAACTACGTGATAGTTTAATAATGTTAAATGGTTTAGAGTTAAGGCACCGAAGACGATTTCGAAACGTCACGAAACATCTGAGATGTTTCGAGGGCTGAAATTGGGATTTCAGGCTCGTGCCCACATCAAGAGGTATAGACCTCCGACGAGCTTCTTGGCCTACAAACTAAGGGAGAAAAGCTCAATCGTTGAGCTTGTACTCAGATTGTCTGGGTACAACAATCACTTGAATCGAGTGGGAGTTAATCTTCCAGATGAGATAGTGATGTTTCTCCAAAGTCATTGCCACCAAGCTACTAGAGCTTCGTGATGAACTATAACATATCAGGGATAGATATGATGATCCTTGAAATATTCGCGATGTTTGACACCGCGAAAGTAGAAATCAAGTAGGAGCATCAATTGTTGATGGTTAGTAAAACCGCTAGTTTCAAGAAGGGCAAGGGCAAGAAAGGATACTTCATGAAACGGCAAATCAATTGCTGCTCTAGTGAAGAAACCCAAGGTTGAACCCAAACCCGAGACTAAGTGCTTCTGTGATGAGAGGAACGGACACTGAAGCAGAATTACCCTAGATACTTGGTAGATGAGAAGGCTGGCAAGGTCGATAGAAGTATATTGGATATACATTATGTTAATGTGTACTTTACTAGTACTCCTAGTAGCACCAGGGTATTAGATACCGGTTCGGTTGCTAAGTGTTAGTAACTCGAAATAAAAGAGCTACGGAATAAACGGAGACTAGCTAAAGGTAAGATGACGATGTGTGTTGGAAGTGTTTCCAAAGGTTGATGTGATCAAGCATCGCCTGCTCCCTCTACCATCGAGATTGGTGTTAAACCTAAATAATTTTTATTTGGTGTTTGCGTTGAGCATAGACATGATTGGATTATGTCTATCGCAATACGATTATTCATTTAAAGAGAATAATGGTTACTCTATTCATTTGAATAAGACCTTCAATGGTCTTGCACCCAAAAAGAATGGTTTATTGAATCTCGATCGTAGTGATACACATTTTCATGCCAAAAGATATAAGATAGTAATGATAGTACCACTTACTTGTGGCACTGCCATGCAAGTCATATTGGTATAAAACTCATGAAGAAGCTCCATGTTGATGGATCTTTGGACTCACTCGTTTTTGAAAAGTTTGAGACATGCGAACCATGTCTATTGGTGTATATGCATGAAGAAACTCCATGCAAATGGACCATTTGGACTCACTTGATTTTGAATCACTTGAGACATGCAAATCATACCACATGGGCAAGATGACTGAAAGCCTCGTTTTCAGTAAAATGGACCAATAAAGCAACTTGTTGGAAGTAATACATTTTGATGTGTGCAGTCCAATGAGTGCTGAGGCACGCAATGGATATCGTTATGTTCTTGCTTCACGGATGATTTGAGTAGATACTGAGTATATTTACTTGATGAAACACAAGTCTGAATTATTGAATGGTTCAAGTAATTTCAGAGTGAAGTTGAAGGTTATCGTGACAAGAGGATAAAATGTCTATGATATGATCATAGTGATGAGTATCTGAGTTACGAGCTTTGGCACGCAATTAAGACACTGTGAAGATTGTTTCACAATTAATACCGCCTGGAACACCATAGTGTGATGGTGTGTCCGAACATCATAGTTGCACCCTATTGGATATGGTGCGTACCATGATGTCTCTTATCGAATTACCACTATCGTTCATGGGTTAGGCATTAGAGACAACCGCACTCACTTTAATAGGGCACCACGTAATTCCGTTGAGACGACACCGTTTGAACTATGGTTTGGAGAAACCTAAGTTGTCGTTTCTTTAAAGTTTGGGGCTGCGACGCTTATGTGAAAAAGTTTCAGGTTGATAGGCTCGAACCCAAAGCGGATAAAATGCATCTTCATAGGTCACCCAAAACAGTTGGGTATACCTCCTAATTCAGATCCGAAAGCAATAGGGATTGTTTCTAGAAACGGGTCCTTTCTCGAGGAAAAGTTTCTCTCGAAAGAATTGAGTGGGAGGATGGTGGAGACTTGATGAGGTTATTGAACCATCACTTCAACCAGTGTGTAGCAGGGCACAGAAAGTTGTTCCTGTGACACCTACATCAATTGAAGTGGAAGTTGATGATAGCGATCACGAAACTTCGGATCAAGTCACTACCGAACCTCGTAGGGTGACAAGGATGCGTACTACTTCATAGTGGTACAGTAATCATGTCTTGAAGGTCATGTTGCTAGACAACAATGAACCTACGAGCTATGGAGAAGCGATGGTGGGCCCGGATTCTGACAAATGGCTCGAGGCCATAAAATCCGAGAGAGGATCCATGTATGAAAACAAAGTGTAGACTTTGGAAGAACTGCTTGATGGTCGTAAGGCTATTGGGTACAGATGGATTTTAAAAGAAAGACAGACAATGATGGTAAGTATCACCATTAAGAAAGCTCGACTTGTCGCTAAGATGTTTTCCGACAAGATTCAAGGAGTTGACTACGGTGAGGCTTTCTCACTCATAGCGATGCTAAGAGTCTGTTGGAATTGGATTAGCAGTTACTGCATTATTTATGAAATCTTGCAGATAGGATGTCAAACCATTGTTTCCTCGACAATTTTCTTGAGGAAAGGTTGTATGTGATACAACCGAAAGGTTTTGACAATCTGAAAAGACGCTAACAAGTATGCAAAGCTCCAACAATCCTTCTAAGGACTGGAGTAAGCATCTCGGAGTTGGAATGTATGCTTTGATGAGATGATCAAAGATTTTGGGTTTATACAAAGTTTATGAGAAACTTGTATTTCCAAAGAAGTGAGTGGGAGCACTATAGAATTTCGATGAGTATATGTTGTTGACATATTGTTGATCGAAATGATGTAGAATTCCTGGAAAGCATATAGGGTTATTTGAAAAGTGTTTTTCAATAGAAAACCTGGATTAAGCTGCTTGAACATTGAGCATCATGATCTATGAGGATAGATCAAAAACCGCTCAATGGTACTTTCAAATGAGCACATACCTTGACATGATCTTGAAGGTGTTCAAGATGGATCACCAAAGAAGGAGTTCTTGCACGAGTTGTAAGGTATGAAGTTAAGAGTTAAAGCTCGACCGAGGCGGAAGATAGAGAAAGGACGAAGGTCGTCCCCTATGCTTCAGAACGAGGCTCTATAGTATGCTATGTTGTGTACCGCACCAGAAGTGTGCCTTGCCATGAGTTAGTCAAGGGGTACAAGAATGATCCAGGAATGGATCATTGGACAGCGGTCAAAATTGTCCTTGGAGTAAATAAGGACATGTTTCTCGATTATGGAGGTGATAAAGAGTTTGGCGTAAAGGGTTACGTCGATGCAAGCTTTAACACCTATCCGAGTGACTCTGAGTAGCAAACCGGATACGTATAGTGGAGCAACCATTTGGAATAGCTTCAAGTGGAGCGTGGAAGCAACATTTACAATATGACCTAGAGATTTGCGAAGTGCATACGGATCTGAATGTTGCAGACTCGTTGACTAAAACCTCTCTCACAAGCAAAACATGATCAAACCCCAGAACTCATTGAGTCTTAATCACATGATGATGTGAACTAGTTTAGTGACACTAGTAAACTCTTTGGATGTTGGTCACATGGCAATGTGACCTGTGAGTGTTAATCACATGGCGATGTGAACTAGATTATTGACTCTAGTGCAAGTGGGAGACTGTTGGAAATATGCCCTAGAGGCAATAATAAATTAGTTATTATTATTATATTTCCTTGTTCATGATAATCGTTTATTATCCATGCTATAATTGTATTGATAGGAAACTCGGATACATGTGTGGGTACATAGACAACACCATGTCCCTAGTAAGCCTCTAGTTGACTAGCTCGTTGATCAATAGATGGTTACGGTTTCCTGACCATGGACATTGGATGTCGTTGATAACGGGATCACATCATTAGGAGAATGATGTGATGGACAAGACCCAATCCTAAGCCTAGCACAAAGATCGTGTAGTTCGTATGCTAAAGCTTTTCTAGTGTCAAGTATCATTTCCTTAGACCATGAGATTGTGCAACTCCCGAATACCGTAGGAATGCTTTGGGTGTACCAAACGTCACAACGTAATTGGGTGGCTATAAAGGTGCACTACGGGTATCTCCGAAAGTGTCTGTTGGGTTGGCACGAATCGAGACTGGGATTTGTCACTCCGTGTGACGGAGAGGTATCTCTGGGCCCACTCGGTAGGACATCATCATAATGTGCACAATGTGACCAAGGGGATGATCACGGGATGATGTGTTACGGAACGAGTAAAGAGACTTGCCGTTAACGAGATTGAACAAGGTATCGGGATACCGACGATCGAATCTCGGGCAAGTATTATACCGCTAGACAAAGGGAATTGAATACGGGATTGATTGAATCCTCGACATCGTGGTTCATCCGATGAGATCATCGTGGAGCATGTGGGAGCCAACATGGGTATCCAGATCCCGCTGTTGGTTATTGACCGGAGAGTTGTCTCGGTCATGTCTACATGTCTCCCGAACCCGTAGGGTCTACACACTTAAGGTTCGATGACGCTAGGGTTATAGGGAAACTATGTACGCGGTTACCGAATGTTGTTAGGAGTCCCGGATGAGATCCCGGACGTCACGAGGAGTTCCGGAATGGTCCGGAGGTAAAGATTGATATATAGGAAGTATGGTTTTGGCCATCGGAAGTGTTTCGGGCATCACCGGTAGTGTACCGGGACCATCAGAGGGGTCCGGGGGTCCACCGGGAGGGGCCACGGGCCCCGGAGGCATACATGGGCCAAGTGTGAGAAGGACCAGCCCCTAGGTGGGCTGGGCGCCTCCACCAAGGCCCATGCGCCTAGAGAGAAGAGGGGCAAACCCTAGGCGGATGGGCCCTAAAGGCCCATGCAGTGCGCCTCTCTCTCCCCACTTGGCCGCCACCCCAGGATGGGGATTGGGGCTGCCGCCACCCCTAGGAGGGAACCCTAGGTGGGGCGCAGCCCTCCCTCTCCCCCTATATATAGTGGAGGCAAAGGGGCATCCCAACACACGAAGTTCTTCTCCTGTTGGCGCAGCCCTACCCCTCTCCCTCCTCGTCTCTCGTAGTGCTTGGCGAAGCCCTGCTGGAGTTCCGCGCTCCTCCACCACCACAACGCCATTGTGCTGCTGCTGGACGGAGTCTTCCTCAACCTCTCCCTCTCTCCTTGCTGGATCAAGGCATGGGAGACGTCACCGGGCTGCACGTGTGTTGAACGCGGAGGTGTCGTCCGTTCGGCACTAGGATCTCCGGTGATTTGGATCACGACGAGTAGGACTCCTTCAACCCCGTTCTCTTGAACGCTTCCGCTTAGCGATCTACAAGGGTATGTAGATGCACTCTCCTTTCCCTCGTTGCTAGATTACTCCATAGATTGATCTTGGTGTTGCGTAGAAAATTTTGAATTTCTGCTACGTTCCCCAACATAAACTATGTTGTCAACTGAATTAGCAAAGTAGCCCCCGCACTTGCATATGCAAGGGCTATATTCATGTATTGAAAGTGTGTTTGAAATATGAATTTATGGCAGGGGGAGGGGGTGTACTATTTTTTCCCGAAACATGCAAGATTGCGTATCTTTTCATTGATAGAGAAAAACAGAGAAAGTACAAGAGTATAAACCCACGCTACATACACATAGAGGCGTGGCTTGGACTGGTTTGAGCAGAAGAAGGGGGATGCTCAGCCCCCAAACACTAAAGTTTAGCTTACGCGAATAATCATGCTAAGCCCTTCCGCGTAGGCGACAACTCAGTAGCACGCTTCATCCTTAATTGTGGACAACAGGTGTGTTGAGGAGGATTGGAGGCCGTCGAACATAAATGTGTTCCTGTGCTTTCACAGAGACCATGCGGTGAGAATGGCGATCGAGCCCAGGAGAGACCCATCCCTTACCCACCTCCTCTCCCTCGCTGCCGCCAAGGGGCGCGGCCGGGGGAAGCCCGGTCGGGGCCGGCGGCGGCAGGGACTTCCTGCCCTCTCGCTTGGCCATCTTGCTGGAGTGCTGCGCGTGCGTCGGTTGCAGTGGCGTGGAGGAGTTGGCGGCATGGTGGCAGGAGACGGTGGCGGTGTGTGGCGTGGGGGTTGTGGAGGCTTCGGCTGTGCCAAGGGCGACGAGGGTTGTGGTGTGGCCCGACGTCCTTTGGTGTGGAGCAGGCGTTGGCTCCATCGGTGAGCCTCTTGGGTGGAGGGTGGAGGCTGATCTAGTTCCTCGAGGCGGTGGGCGGGCGGCTGGTGGTGGCCTCGCGCAGATCTGAGTGGGACGTCATGGTGGAGCGGCACGGGGGTGTGTCGTGTGGGGAGCCTGGCTGGAGAGGCCGGGGATACGACGGTCCACTGGCCTCCCGTCGCCGGCTAGGGGTGCGTTGGGAATGGATGCGTTCTGCTCCTCCTCCTCCCCCTTTCCCTAACCTGGTGCTTCCTGACTCCAGATCCGACGTTGTTCGAGGCAAGCTGGTCGTAGGCGGCTTCGCCGTGGTCGAGGTCTGCCGGTAGGCTTGAAGCCCACACATTTGGGTGCTCTCGGTGGTGTCTGGTTGTAGGGCGACGACCTTGGTGGTGGGAGCCACTATGCTCGTGGGCGAAGCTTGTGGCTTAGGGGCTGTTTGACTTCCATGGCCGTGTAGACGAGGTGGACGTTGGGTTTCGATTGTTTCATGGCATTGGTGTGTTTCATCTTGTGGTTGGCCGCACCTTGATCGGAGGCAGAACGGGTTTGCCGGGGGTATCCCTTGTCCGGCCTCTGCCAGACCGATGCTGGCGGTGTTCGTGGGCGTCGTACCTATCTTGAATGCCCCGTCGCAGCATCTCTCTGTTCTTCGTGTTGCTCCGGGTGAAGATCTTGATCCTTTGGATCAGGCGGTGACGGCGCCCCGGTGTCGTACCCTTCTTGAAGGCACCGCCTTAGAGCCCATGTCTCGTTGATGTTCGGCATCATCTCTTCCCGATGGCTTGTTCACAATTGAGAACCACGGTATCTCCATAGTGATGCTTATTGTCGACCTGATGTTTGCTTGGAGTTGTATCAGCTTTTATGTATCATGCCTTGAGTGTGTGCGTGTGTTGTGGTGGCGTGTATTTGTATCGGATTGTATGTTGGTCATTGCCTTATCTATAAAACGGAGCGAAAGTCTTTTTCGGTAATTCAAATCCATCGACCTTGCTGCATTGGACTAATGGTAATGGTACAAAGAATACACACCAGTGATTGCCCATTAGTTCTCCGGATAGGTGTGTTCCTTCTCCCCTCGAGTGCATCACACATAGCGCCAAGACATCCTACAAGGCCGCAAGTGATGGACACCAGTTCATCTTTGTGTAAAGGCTCCAGCGAAGCTGCCTTCACAATCATTAAAAAATAAAACACTAGAAGCAGAAAGGCAAAAGGCTCATGGACAAAAATGCGACGACCTTATTACTAAAAAAATGAATACAGATGAGAGGAAAAACCTCGAAAAATAAACAAACATCAAATAAATGTTGCATACCAAATGGCATAGCAAATCGGGCAGCTGTTTCTAGTAAATTCTGGGTATGATTGAGGTGAAATCCAATCAAAGATCAATGCTAGGTTCACAGGCTAAGGGTGCGTTCGGTACGCAGGAGTTTTACGGGAAATCTGCAGGAATTTAAAACCACAGGAAAGTTTCCCAAATCTGTGTTTGGTCCACAGGATTCAGCTCTTCAATTTCCAAAGGAAAGCTGTGGCTGCCTCTCGTTTTACGGGAAGAAAAACATCCAGTAAGAATGCATTTTCTAGGCGGAAGGACGAGGCAGACCGAAGGAAAGTTGATGTGACTGCATTGTCATGCTATAGATAGGACCCCACAACTGCCACGTGGAGACACCACACACGGGAAACCATATTGATGGAGAAAATTCTGACAAAAAAGTGCCCTAGTGAGTTCTACCTTTCCTGTGCCTTCACGTGCTTTCACCGAACACATTTCTTTCGGTTCTCATATGGATTCACGTTCCAGAGTTTTATCACTCCATCCCCATGCCATTCCTCCATTTTATCGTATCCTATCGTTTTACAAACCTTTGCACCGAACGAGGCCTAAGTTTTACAGAGTTTACGGGCTGATGTTAGTTGGGCCTCTTTGATTGGATTAGGGAGGGTGAAGGGCCAACTTCCGTGAAAATCAGGGGGAGGAGTTAATTTAGTGTGAAGGGAGCGGAAGGGAGCCGGTAAAAGACCGTTGTTGCTTCGTGGATGTAGTATTATCACCCAATCAGAATATGTTCGTGTACGTCGTGACCCTACATTTCTTTTTTCTTTAAAATATTTTTTTAATGAACCTGTCTTGAGACGAGTGGTGAGCATTTTCCACGGCCTGTTTTGCATTCCGATTCCAGGTTCATTCCGTTAATCCGTTGGAGAAGTTGAGTGGAATGGTAAATGCATTTCTTAACATGGAAAATGGTAAATACGGTTTCCAAATGTGTACAGGGCACTTTTCAAACTGCGCGCCGGTAAAAACCAACGGACACACACGGCATCCATCAATCACTGTAGCCGAACGGTCATCTGTTTGTGCTTTTACCATTTTTCTACATTTTTTATTTACCACAGTCCAGCACTATTCCTTTCCCCCTCCTTCTTTCACCCCCCTCCCCCCTTCCCTCGCTGCCGTCTGTGCAGCTCGTCAGTCCTCTCCTCTCCGCCATTTTTGCCTGAAGCACCCCGAGCACCACGACTCCAAGAGCGCGGAGGTGGAGGCGGAGGCGATGGCGATCGATCAATCCCTTAAGGCAAGTTCATCCCCTCCACTTTCTTCGATTCCTGCGGCTGCGATTTAAACGTTGTTCGCGGTCGAGGGTTTCTTGATTTCTCAGCGTTCTCTTGAATCTTCGATTAATGGAGCGTTTCATACTGCAATACTGCAATCCCGTGACATCTGGAGGGCTCCTTTGTTTTATTTCGTCATCCTGTGATAGCTTTGGAGAAAGTGATTCTTGGAACATAAAAAGAATGTGTTTCTTGAGAAAATAAATCTTTCGACCGTCCAGCCGGAACAGATTTTGTTTCTCTACGGCCTATCGCTAGATGGGATTAGTAATGCAAAATGATTGATTGTTGATTGTATGTGTTGAACTTAAGTCTCTGCTTTGGGCGGCTGCTTTTCAGAGGAAGAGAGGGAGGCCAGCAGGAGGAGGAGGAGGTTCCCCGTCTGCCAACAAGTGCCAGCGAGATAAGATGGTCATGGAGCAGAAGATGGCACTGGTGCATCAAAGGCTCGCCTTGCTCGACAGCGAGAGCGACAAGGATGCTGATGCTGTGCCGGCGGCCACAACGGTGAGGTCCTTTAGCTTGAGATCGACTCGGATTGTTGGCCACTGCAGGTCTGCAGTAGTCTTTATTTTCTGAATCTTGATCAGATTTACTATGTGGGCCTGCCTCTGATAAACTATAATGGACTTGGTCAAAAAAGTAATAATAAAACTATAATGGAGTCTGAAATCGTCTGTTTAAGGTTTCTTCCCCTTCAAATCTTCACCGTCTCACTAGCACTGTAGCAACTAATACTTCCAACATTCTGAGCTTATCCATTCTCTTAGATTATAGGTTTCCTTAGATGACTGCCGGAGTCTGCCTCTGGTAAAATAAATTAAAGTATGGAGTAATTTGTTTATGTTTTTTTTCATGTTTCATTATCATGGTGGGCACTAGTGCAACCAATTCTCATGACCGTATATGCATTCTATGTTATCAGATTATCTGTTTCTTTTTAGCCTTTTGTTGAAACTTCGAATTTTTTCATGACATGATGATATTTAGTGATAGCAGGATGATAAGCTTGCTGCTGTTGTTGTTGATCAACAGCCTGTCGTTATTAATTTCGGCGATACAGATGACGAGGATGAATATGTTCCTTTGAGAGTAAGTGAACCCTTGGTTGTTGCTTTAGCCCTCTTGTATTAATTAGGGAGTAAATTTGGTGTACATACACTCCACATAACTACATGTGCATTTGTGGCTCTAGCTCCTCGTTTGTTTTCCCTTTCATCTCACAATTTCACTGAATTACGAGTGTTCAGCTTATTGATCTAACATTTCTAAGAGTTGGTTTCTTCGTCATGTCAGATTGTGCGGCCACGGAGGTTGGACAGTGAACAAGAAAAGCTGCTTGATGTTTCTCAAACACAAAATGCTCAGGGTACTGACACCGCTAAAGTAAGATAATTCACTAGTTCCATTCTTGTCATTGCGCATGCTATTTGGTCGTTATCGTGGAAAATTACAGTTAGTAAACAGTTCTTCCAATTTTTCATTTATGAGCTCATAATGCTTCAAAGATTTTGAAACCCAAAAATTCAGTAATTTTCTTATCTTCAACAATTGCATAAAATGGTTCAAAGATTTTGGTTGGTTGGGTTTCAGAAGAAGAGAGGGAGGCTTGTCAAGGCCCAGAGCAACATGGAGCAGAAGTTGAAATTGTCAACACCAAGGCTTGCCTTGGTTGAGAGCGGCTGCAGTAACAGCAGCAAGAGCGACGTAGATGAAGATGTTGTGCCGATGGTGAGGCCCATGGAATGATTCCGTGTTACCGCATTTAAGACATTCTTGTTGTTCAAAGCTTGAATGAATCACGTTTTCATATGTTACATACCTTCTTTTTGTGAACATACATATGTTACATACCTTCATTTAAAAAAATGATGTCATAATTTGGTTTAAGCGGATCAATATGTATTTTTCACACTTCAGGATTCAGATGACTGGCTCAAAAATTCTTAATGAGCTGAATTTCTGGACACAATAGTGAATGTGTTTCTAAACATTTATGGACTCTGCTATGTTCATATGCGTTGCTCCATATAGTCTATATAACTATTGTCTTTTAGCCTCCAATTTCTTCACTTTCTATTTAGTTCAAAACTGAAACCATGTACTAACTATGAATAAGCGTGACTTGGCAGGTAGCTGCTGTTAATTGCAAAAAGACATGTGCAAGGTACTTCAAACTTTTCTTGTTTTCTCGAGAGTAAGATGCATTAACAGTTCTCAAAAAGCCTACTTACTCAGTTCAATCTTTGAACAAACTACAGCGTTCAGGGTAACTTTGGGTCTGCTATGGAGAGAGCTGAGGAGGTACTGGTAAAGTTACCACCCGAACATCCTAGCTTTGTCAAGCATATGCTACATTCACATGTTGTTCAGGGTTTCTGGCTGGTAAGTCTATTGATTAGCTATTTACATGTTTGTTCAAAGCTTAAGAATTAGGTGATCATTTCTTATGAGCAACATGTGGACCCAAGAGGCCAAATATTGAATAGGAGGAAATGCTTGCTAAACAAAAATGCAGATTACCTTTTCTTTTGTACCAGAAGGTAATCAAATTTCTGGGCAAAAAAGCTCTCTGCAAAAGTGGAAACTGCACAATTTAGAGCACCTTATGTTTATTGAAATTTAGTTTCAGGCAGAACAGTCTCATAAGCTTAGTATATGTGTGGACGCTTCCTGAGTGTCACTTAGTGTACATGGGATGGGAATTAATGAAAACATCTCCTTTTCTTTGTTTTTGCTTCCTCTGCATTTCAATTTTACGTTCCTCCCCCAGGGTCTACCGTCTGGCTTCTGCAACAAGCATCTCCCAAAGGAGGACACTACTTTTGTGCTAGAAGATGAGGATGGGCATAATTATGATGCAAAATATCTAGGTGCCAAGCAAGGACTTAGTGGTGGTTGGAGAGGTTTTGCGCTTAATCATGATATTAAGGTCGGAGATGTTGTAGTCTTTCAACTTGTCAGTTCAGCAAAGTTTAAGGCAAGTCTTTCCCAATACATTTTCAATTGCTTGATCATTCTTTTACACTATTGATTGGCAGGCACTACATTCATTAATGTTTGCAGGATATACATTTCTTGAATTATTTTGTGTGTGTTCTGTCCGCACTTATTCAATATTTAAAGTTTCTCTTGTCTTTTGTACGTTCAGGTCTATATATTGAGAGCGAACAACTTCACTACAACTGATGGAGCACTTGGTCTCCTGTGTTTGGAAGCAGGCAAAGAGAAGATATTGAGTGAGTCAAAGTTCATTCTGTTGATTTTACACTTGTGAGTTTATTGTACATGGATAAGCTAACCGTTGAATCTTCTGAATCATGTTTTGGTTCTGCAACACAGAAGAAGAAAGATCCATTGATGTCAAATCTAAGGAGAATCCAAAGTTTCGGAGCGATGGCAGTAACCCAGCCAGTGACTCAATAACAGACGGCATCAGATTTTCAGATACAGCCATCGGTTTCGATGATGTGAAAAGTTTCAGCAACTTCAACATCATCGTAGACGGTCTGGTCATCGACTGCAAGTTTCCTGACCACCTACGCAAGACGTACTACGAGCTGTGCTGTGCCCAGGAGTCGTTCCTTCACAAGGATCTGCTTAAGCAGATAAACCTCACACTCGCCGTGGGAGTGATCATGGAGACTATCAACATCGCGGAGGGTATCAGGGCTTGCGAGGCACGCGCTTCTTCCCACGAGGACTTTGTGGTCTGGAAGAAGACCTTGGAGGCATTTGAGCTCCTGGGCATGAATGTCAAGTTCCTGCTCAAACGCATCGATGGTCTCCTCAGCCTTTCTGCTCAACCTAGAGACCCTGCTGAGCATGAAGGGTACACAGAGATGAAACTGGAGCGGGCACGTGCCGGAGCGAAAATGAAGGAGCTCGAGTCCAGGATGTCAAGTGTGAAGGACACTCTGAAGAAGATGGACGTGGAAATGGAGGAGATGGAGTCCAGCGCGAAGAGGACGGAGGAGATGCTGCGGCGGTTAGCAACCGCACCATGGTAGCAGTATGCGTGCAGCTTCGGTCTCGACCGCAGACCGACGATGTTTTGGGCGACATGGCCATTTCGGTATGCACAGGCAGATGATGCACTGGATGGGGTCTAGCTTTGCAGAAGATCAGAGCTGGTTCGGATGCAGAGGCAGATGATGCACTGGATGGGGTCTATAGCTTTGCAGAGATCAGAGCTGGTTCGGATGCAGAGGCAGATGATGCACTGGATGGGGTCTAGCTTTGCAGAAGATTAGAACTGCATTGTGGCGGCAGCGTTTAGTTTCAGAGTAACCACTTTTTGTATAAATGCAACCTGAGAGTAGTTATCTGTGTGTCATCTAGGTAGGTTTTACGCTTCTTGTGCAGCAACTAGGATGCTGTTTTTTGGGTACACATCAAGTGTTGTAACCTATCCCCATCGCATCCCATCCCCCCTATGTAAGTTATGCGGAACCGCACTGTGGCAGTGGTGAGAATGGAAGGAAGAGAGATGCAGTCTGGTTTGAGTAGTTGCTGAGTGCATTTCAGTGTGTGTTACCTGCGTTTGCTAGTATTGTGCAGGCAGCTGTTTTGCTTCCTTTCTTTCTTGGTCGCTGCTGATTCGGCTTGTTGAACCTCTGAGACCTAACTGCTGCTGCTGATTCGGCTTGTTGAACCTCTGAGACCTAACTGACTGCGTTTGCCTCTGGCAAGGGCGTTCATATGCACTCAACAAAGAAAAGAAGCCCTGACTGGCTGCGTTCCTCCGGCGAGGTCTCCGGCGAGATGAAGTCCTGACTGACTGCGTTCCTCTCACCCGCAAAAAAAAAAAAAGAAAAAAAAAAGACTGCGTTCCTCGTCGGAGGTCTCGGCGCCTGACCGGAGCCGCACGGGAGCGGAGGTCAGGGAGATCCGAAAATTTCGGTCCTGACTATTTACCCGTGGCCGGCTTCTTCTTGGCAAGGAGCCTTAAAAATGATGCATGCGGCCCAGGCCTGTACGGCCACAGACACAAGCCCTCTGACGTGGAGACAGGCCTGATATTTCGTGTCGGGTACTGCTAGACTTCTCGTTTCCTTTTAAGACCCCGCCAACTATTAGAGCAACTAGTTAACAAGCGCTCCTTCAGGAGTCTTACAATGATCAGCGTCATTTGGCGCTCTCAGCCATTCGCCACGTGTCGCGTTCCGAACGCTCACTCCGGATTTTGTTTTTTTATTTTTCCACGCGCAATTTTGGCTTTTTAAACGTTTTTTTATGTTTTTCGACGTTTTGGTTTTCCACCGGTCTTCCTTATCTTTTTTATCAAAAAATTCAAAAAAATTATTTTTTGCACGAAAACGCGTTCTTTTTTTCCCTTTCGCGGTTCCCTTTCGCAGGAGTCATGGTTTTGCTTCCGCGAGAGTCACGACCGTGCCTCCCGGAAACGAAAAAAAACGCATTTTCTGTTTTTGTTTACTTTCGCGAGAGTCACGGTTTTGCTTCCGCGAGAGGCACGGTTGTGCTTTCGCGAAAGTCACCGCCGTGCCTCTCTGTAACGGAGAAAAAAACTCGTTTTCTGTTTTTTTTTCTTTCGCGGGAGTCACGGTTTTGCTTCCGCGAGAGGCACGATTATGCTTTTGTGAGAGTCACGGTTGTGCCTTTTGGAAACGAAAAAAAAACTCATTTTCTATTTTTTTTTCTTTCGCGAGAGTCACGATTTTGCTTCTGCGAGAGGCACGGTTATGCTTTCGCGAGAGTCACGACCGTGCCTCCTCGGAAACGAAAAAAATGTGTTTTCTCTTCTTCTTTTCCTTCTGCGAGAGTCACGGTTTTGCTTCCGCGAGAGGCACAGTTGTGATTTCATGAGAGACACGGGCGTGCCCCTTTCGGAAAGGAAAAAAATCCATGCTCCCATTTCGGTTTTTTCGTCCGATTTTTTTCATCTGATTTTTTTCGTGAAAAAAAAGTTCATCAAAACCTATCAACATGTGATCTAGTTTTGAAGATCTCAACGCAAGGAATCCAACGATGAAAGCAGTTCGAAATTTAGACGCACGGTTTAAGAGATAAAACGTTTTGAATAAACGGATCTACGAAAAAGGGAAAACTCCCAGGTTGCGACAAATGACGCACATGCAGCGTGCCACTTGTCGCAACCTGGGGGTTGGAGTGATCTTTGCAACGAGTACACCTCAACTAGTGATTTTGGCCAGCTATATACACGAGCTCGCACTCCATCTCTTGTTTCCAACAGGGCCGACCCTGGCATTTCAAGGGCCCTAGTGCGATCAGGTATAGTGGGCCCAATGATTATAATAGGGTGAAAGGAAATATTTGCACACCTATATACTATTATATACATTCTGAAAAAAGTATACAAAAATCATTATAAAGTACAAACAACCAAAATGTGATATCTAGCTTGTTTGCAAATAAGATACTACGACATGTGAATTCTTGTTTGTAAACAAGATACTAATTAGTAATACATAATGTATATATATGTATATATACCACATGAGCTCCAACGAACCGTAAAAGTCATCAATTAGGCAGCATTTTTATAAGAAAGGAGAGCGAACACCTGAATTCTGAAGTCCTGACTCCTCAACTCAACTTTGGAGTAAATTAGAAGAAATTTAAGCCCATACGTAGGAATACTTAAGCAATCGAGCTACCTCTGATATGTCTTCAATGTATCTATAATTTTTGATTGATCCATGTTATTATATTATCTGTTTTGGATGTTTAATGGGCTTTATTATATACTTTTATATTATTTTTGGGATTACCCTACTAACCAAAGGCCAAGTGCAAATTGCTGTTTTTTTTTGCCTATTTCAGGGTTTCGCAGAAAAGAAATATCAAACGGAATCCAAACGGAATGAAACCTTCGGGAAAGTTATTTTTGGAACAAACGTGATCCAGGGGACTTGGAGTGGACGTCAAGAAAGAAGCGAGGAGGCCACGAGGCAGGAAGGCGCGCCTGCCCCCTGGGCGCGCCCCCACTCTCGTGGGCCCCTCGCAGCTCCACCAACCTACTTCTTCCTTTTATATATATCCATATACCCCAAAAACATCCAGGAGCACCACGAAACCCTATTTCCACCGTCGCAACCTTATGTACTCGTGAGATCCCATCTTGAGGCCTTTTCTGACGCTCCGCTGGAGGGGCAATCAATCACGGAGGGCTTCTACATCAACACCATAGCCTCTCCGATGATGTGTGAGTAGTTTACCATAGACCTTTGGGTCCATAGTTATTAGCTAGATGGCTTCTTCTCTCTCTTTGGATCTCAATACAAAGTTCTCCTCGATCTTCTTGGAGATCAATTCGATGTAATTCTTTTTGCGGCGTGTTTATCGAGATTCGATGAATTGTGGGTTTATGATCAAGATTATCCATGAACAATATTTGAATCTCCTCTGAATTCTTTTATGTATGATTGGTTATCTTTGCAGGTCTTTGAATTATCAGTTTGGTTTGGCCTACTAGATTGATCTTTTTTGCAATGGGAGAAGTGCTTAGCTTTGTGTTCAGTCTTGCGGTGTCCTTTCCCGAAGGATGTTAGGGCAGCAAGGCACGTATTGTATTGTTGCCATCGAGGATAAAAAGATGGGGTTTATATCATATTGCTTGAGTTTATCCATCTACATCATGTCATCTTGCTTAATGCGTTACTCTGTTCTTATGAACTTAATACTCTAGATGCAGGGAGGAGTCAGTCGATGTGTGGAGTAATAGTAGTAGATGCAGAATCGTTTCGGTCTACTTGTCGCGGATGTGATGCCTATATACATGATCATGCCTAGATATTCTCATAATTATGCACTTTTCTATCAATTGCTCGACAATAATCTGTTCACCCACCATAATATGTATGCTATCTTGAGAGAAGCCACTAGTGAAACCTATGGTCCCCGGGTCTATCTTCCATCATATAAGTTTCCAATCTATATTACTTTGCAATCTTTACTTTCAATCTATATCATAAAAATACCAAAAATATTGATATTATTATCTCTATCAGATCTCACTTTTGCAAGTGGTCGTGAAGGGATTGACAACCCCTTTATCGCATTGGTTGCAAGGTTCTTATTTGTTTGTGTAGGTATGAGGCGACTTGCGTGTAGTCTCCTACTGGATTGATACCCTGGTTCTCAAAAACTGAGGGAAATACTTACGCTACATTGCTGCATCACCCTTTCCTCTTCAAGGGAAAACCAACACAGTGCTCAAGAGGTAGCAAGAAGGATTTCTGGCGCCGTTGCCGGGGAGGCTTACGCCAAGTCAAGTCAAGATTTGATCTCCCGTCAACTAGCCATTTCTGGCGCCGTTGCCGGAGAGATCTACGCCAAGTCAAGACATACCAAGTGCCCATCACAACTCTTATCCCTCGCATTACATTATTTGCCATTTGCCTCTCGTTTTCCTTTCCCCCACTTCACCCTTGCCGTTTTATTCGCCCTCTTTTTCCATTCGCCTCTTTTTGCTTGCTTCTTGTGTGCTTGTGTGTTGGATCATTTGTCATGATGGCTCAAGACAATACTAAATTGTGTGACTTTTCCAATATCAACAATAATGATTTTCTTAGCACTCTGATTACTCCTATTACCGATGCTGAATCTTTTGAAATTAATGCTGCTTTGCTGAATCTTGTCATGAAAGATCAATTCTCTGGCCTTCCTAGTGAAGATGCCGCTACCCATCTAAACAACTTTGTTGATTTGTGTGATATGCAAAAGAAGAAAGATATGGATAATTATATTGTTAAATTGAAGCTATTTCCATTTTCGCTTAGAGATCGTGCTAAAACTTGGTTTTCGTATTTGCCTAAAAATAGTATTGATTCTTGAAATAAGTGCAAAGATGATTTTATCTCTAAGTATTTTCCTCCCGCTAAGATCATCTCTTTTAGAAACGATATTATGAATTTTAAGCGAACTTTACCATGAACATGTTGCGCAAGCTTGGTAGAGGATGAAATTAATGATACGTAATTGCCCTACACATGGTTTGAATTTATGGATGATTATACAAAATTTCTATGCCGGAATAAATTTTGCTTCTAGAAATCTTTTAGATTCGGCCGCGGGAGGCACTTTTATGGAAGTCACTTTAGGAGAAGCTACTAAACTCCTAGATAATATTATGGTTAATTATTCTCAATGGCACACCGAGAAATCTACTAGTAAAAAGGTTCATGCGATAGAAGAGATTAATGTTTTGAGTGAAAAGATGAATGAACTTATGAAATTGTTTACTAATAAGAGTGCTTCTTCTAATCCTAATGATATGCCTTTGTCCACTTTGATTGAGAATAATAATGAATTTATGGATGTTAATTTTGTTGGTAGGAACAATTTTGGTAACAATGCTTATAGATGAAACTTTAATCCTAGGCCGTATCTTAGTAATTCCTCAAATAATTATGGTAATTCCTGCAACAACTCTTATGGAAATTTTAATAAGATGCCCTCTGATTTTGAGACTAGTGTTAAAGAATTTATGATTTCTCAAAAGAATTTTAATGCTTTGCGAAGAAAAATTGCCTAAGATTGATGAGTTAGCTAGAAACGTGGATAGAATTTCTCTTGATGTTGATTTTTTGAAACTTAGATCTATTCCACCTAAGCATGATATCAATGAGTCTCTCAAAGCCATGAGAATTACCATTGATGAGTGCAAAGAAAGAACCGCTAGGATGCGTGCTAAGAAAGATTGCTTTGTAAAAGCGTGTTCTTCTAGTTTTCATGATAATAGGGATGAAGATCTAAAAGTGATTGATGTGTCTCCTATTAAATATTTGTTTTGCAATATGAATCTTGATAATGACGGGACTGGAGATGAGTCAACTTTAGTTAAAAGGCGTCCCAATGATTCGGAGTTTTTAGATCTTGATGCAAAAATTGATAAAAGTGGGATTGAAGAGGTCAAAACTTTACATAGCAATGAACCCACTATTTTGTATTTCAAGGAATTTAATTATGATAATTGTTCTTTGATAGATTGTATTTACTTGTTGCAATCCGTGTTAAATTCTCCTCATGCTTATAGTCAAAATAAAGCTTTTACCAAACATATCGTTGATGCTCTAATGCAATCTTATGAAGAAAAGCTTGAATTGGAAGTTTCTATCACTAGAAAACTTTATGATGAGTGGAAACCCACTATTAAAACTAAAATTAAAGATCACTAGTAAGTTTGCACGTGCAACACACGTCTACACCGTCATCAGACAGTTATTAAAATAATAAGATTATATGTGCAATGGGTGTCTCGACTAATGCAAATATAAACATATTAGAAGATCCTTAATGGTTGACACAAAGTTAAAATCAACATCTATGGCGCGCCCCCACCCTCGTGGGCCCGACCCTCGCAGCTCCACCGACCTACTTCTTCCTCCTATATATACCCATATACCCCAACAATATTCAGGAGCACCACGAAACCCTATTTCCACCGCCGCAACCTTCTGTACCTGTGATATCCCATCTTGGAGCCTTTTCCGGCGCTCCGACGGAGGGGGAATCAATTACAGAGGGCTTCTACATCAACACCATAGCCTCTCCGATGATGTGTGAGTAGTTTACCACAGACCTTTGATAAAGTTATTATTTATTTTCTTATTTCATGATAAATGTTTATTGTTCATGCTAGAATTGTATTAACCGGAAACATAATACATGTGTGAATACATAGACAAAACAGAGTGTGACTAGTATGCCTCTACTTGACTAGCTCGTTGATCAAAGATGGTTAAGTTTCCTAGCCATAGACATGAGTTGTCATTTGATAAACGGGATCACATCATTAGGAGAATGATGTGATTGAATTGACCCATTCCGTTAGTTTAGCACTTGATCCTTTTAGTTTAATGCTATTGCTTTTTCATGACTTATACATGTTCCTATGACTATGAGATTATGCAACTCCCGATTACCGGAGGAACACTTTGTGTGCTACCAAACGTCACAACGTAACTGGATGATTATAAAGGTGCTCTACAGGTGTCTTCGATGGTACTTGTTGAGTTGGCATAGACCGAGACTAGGATTTGTCACTCCGATTGTCGGAGAGGTATCTCTAGGCCCTCTCGATAATGCACGTCACTATAAGCCTTGCAAGCAATGTGACTAATGAGTTAGTTGCGGGATGATGCATTACGAAACGAGTAAAGAGACTTGCCGGTAACGAGATTGAGCTAGGTATGAGGATACCGACAATCGAATCTCGGGCAAGTAACATACCGATGACAAAGGAAACAACATATGTTGTTATGCGGTTTGACCGATAAATATCTTCGTAGAATATGTAGGAACCAATATGAGCATCCAGGTTCCGCTATTGGTTATTGACTGAAGATGGGTCTCGGTCATGTCTACATAGTTCTCGAACCCGTAGGGTCCGCAAGCTTAAAGTTTTGTGATGATCAGTATTATGAGTTTATGTGATTTGATGTACCGAAGGTAGTTCGTAGTCCCGGATGAGATCGGGGACATGACGAGGAGTCTCGAAATGGTCGAGACGTAAAGATCGATATATTGGACGACTATATTCGGACATCGGAAAGGTTCCGAGTGATTCGGATATTTTTTGGGGTACCGGGGAGTTACGGGAATACGATGAAGAAGTAATGGGCCTCATGTGCCAAGTGGTGGAAGAGAGGAGGCAGGGCACGCGGCCCCCCTAGCCCAAATCGAATTGGACTAGGGGGCCGGCCCCACTTTCCTCCTTTTCCTCCCTCTCCTTCCTTTTCCCTCTCCTCCTTCCTTTCCTCCTGTCCTACTCCTACTAGGAGGAGGACTCCTCCTCCTGGCGCGCCCTACAGGGGCCGGCCGGCCTCCCCCCTTGCTCCTTTATATACGGGGGCAGGGGGGCACCCTAGAACACACAAGTTGATCATTGATCTCTCCCAGCAGTGTGCGGTGCCCCCTCCATCATAATCCACCTCAGTCATATCTTAGCGGTGCTTAGGCGAAGCCCTGCGTCGGTAGCTTCATCAACATCGTCACCATGCCGTCGTGTTGTTGAAACTCTCCCTCGAGCTCTACTGGATCGTGAGTTCGCGGGACGTCACCGAGCTGAACGTGTGCTGAACGCGGAGGTGCCGTACGTTCAATACTGAGGATCAGTCGATCGTGAAGACGTACGACTACATCAACCGCGTTGTCATAATGCTTCCTCTTAAGGGTCTACGAGGGTACGTAGACAACACTCTCCCCTCTCGTTGCTATGCATCATCATGATCTTGCGTGTGGTAGGAATTTTTTTGAAGTTACTACGTTCCCCAACAGGTTATTGACCAGAGAAGTGTCTCGGTCATGTCTACATAGTTCTCGAACCCGTAGTGTCCGCACGCTTAACGTTCGTTGACGATATAATGTTATATGAGTTATATCATTTGATGACCGAATGTTTTTCGGAGTCCCGGATGAGATCACAGACATGACAAGGAGTCTCGAAATGGTCAAGAGGTAAAGATTGATATGTAGGACGATGATATTCGGACACCGGAATAGTTTTGAATTGCACCAGGTAGTCATCGGGTCACCGAAAGGGGTTCTGGATACCCCCGACAAGTGTATGGGCCTTATGGGTCATAGGAGGGGACATGCCATCCCACTAAGGGGTTGATGCGCCCCTCTACATGGCTAGCCGGCCCTAGGGTAAGGAGAGGGGAGGGGTGGCCCCTCCTGCCTTTCCCTCCTCAGGAGAAAAAGGAAATGGGTGGGGGGGGGGGGAGGGCACCTCCTCCTTCCTTCCTCCCGCACTCCAGTAAGGAAGGGGGGGGCGCCACTTGGGGAGGACCCCAAGTAGGATTCGTCCTACTTGAGGCGCCCTCCTGCCTGCTCCTCCTCCCCCCACCTATATATATGTGGGAGGGGGGGCGCCTAGCACAACTACAACAATTACTTAGCCGTGTGCGGTGCCCCCCTCCACCGTTTACACCCTTGGTCATATTTTTGTAGTGCTTAGGCGAAGCCCTGCGGAGATAGCATCACCATCATCGTCATCACGCCGTCGTGCTGCCGAAACTCGTCCACTACCTCGCCGTCTTGCTGGATCAAAAAGGCGGAGGACGTCACCGAGCTGAACATGTGCTGAATGCGGAGATGTCGTACGTTCGGTACTTGATCGACTGGAGCGCGAAGAAGTTCGACTACATCAACCGCGTTAGTAAAACGCTTCTGCTTACGGTCTATGAGGGTACGTAGACACACTCTTCCCCTCTCGCTGCTATGCATCTCTATGGATAGATCTTGCGTGTGCGTAATTTTTTTTTCTATACAACGTTTCCCAACATGATTTGTTTCCTGGTGGCTTGTGGGGGCAGTCAACAAAGCAGGAGTAACAAAAGAAGCTGTCAAAAATGCTGTTTCCCCGCTCACTACCCACCACAGACGTGCTTGTTGTGTTTTTTCTTTGTCTCTCATGTGCGTGTCACCTGTTGCCTGTACCCGTCCCTATGTTCTTCAAAATCTTTGCTCCTTTTCCCGTTATTACTGGCATCGGGATCCCATAGTAGCACAGAACCGAAACGAAACGATCTCCCCGGCGTACCGACCCTCGCCTCCGCTCGCGTTTACACATCCTTGCGTCGGCAGCGCGTGGACCTCCCCCCCAACCGGTCCCCGATGGGAAAGACGACGAGGTGCTCTAGGTTGGGACCTGCTTCACTCTGGTTCGCCTTTGTCCCCTTCTGCTGGTCTCCTGTTGCTGCACGCTGCGTAGGACTGCTGCAGCCCGCTGGCCCACAAGTGTGTGGCTCGCTGGAGAGTGGCTCTCTTCCGGTTCAGGACATTGCCTAGGGTCTGTCTAGTGGCGATTATGTAGTGATTTTATGCTTGTCACAATACATGTGCCGACGCGTTCGCTCACTGGCTACCTGCTCGATTGAATTTGTTACAGAGAAAATGATGTATGGTGCCTATGTTACAGGAACATCGACAGTGAACCCACATACTATACGGAGCACCGCTACAGGGACAACGTTTACCAGCCGATCATTGCACGACATGGGTATCACACCGTCCATGGGCAAGTATAAAACAGCAGCAAACGGCTGGATTTGTCATCGTGCATGTGTCGTTCACTGTTGTGTCGTGTGTGAAGCACTTCCGTACTATACGGGGGATACAAAGATTACAAACGAGTAAGAACGACCGGCCGGAGTAGTAGCATACATGCATAGGTTGCATTGGAATCCCATCCCATGCCTTGGACGGGTGTACCAGCGGCAGCTCGTGACTGCTGGCTGCTGGGCGCGCAAGATGATGAGCCTGCCGTCTGATCGGCTGTCCACCTGACGTCGCATGGATGAGACCAGACCGGCTTGGTGCGTGGAACGGCTTCGATGAAACGTGAGACCCTCCCGGAGTAATCACGCTTTAATCTGGGTGTGGCGATCATTGTCCCACGCGCATCTGCACTCTCCCATGCATGCCTTTCACGGACGATATTAGGCCCTGTTTGATTCATAAGTCTTAGGACTGTGTTTAGTCCCAACTTATAAGTCTTATGTCCTTAAAAATTCCCTACCTGTTTGGTTCCTGAGACTTAACATGGACTAAAAGACCATATTACAACTATAAATCCCTATAAGTCCCTCCTTAAGAGTCTTATTTCATAAGTCCTAAATGCCCACTTTAAGTCCTTATAAGTCCCTCCTGTTTGGTTTAGATGGGACTTATAGGGACTTTTTTAAGTCCCTAAACCAATAAAGCTGGTCATAGTGGGGAGTAACTTAAACTAGTGTCATATGCATGACATTAGTCTAAGTTACTACCTACATAATGCAAAGTAACATGATAGTGGTGTCATAGATGGCTTCATTTATTAGCTTGTAGACTCATCTTTTCTTGAGAAGCGCTATGCTACAGTAACATATTATGTTACCACCTCACATTAAATACTTGCCACATAAGCAAAAATTTCTTGGAGTGCGCTATGTTACTAGCTAAGTTACTCCCACTATGAGTAGCCTAAGGCTAGCTATAGTGGGAGTAACTTAGGTAGTAATATAACGCACCCCAAGACATATATGCTTATGTGGCATGGAGTTAATGAGGAGAGAGGTGCTTGTGGTAACATAGTATGTTACCGTAACATAACACATCCCAATATAAAATGAGTCTACAACATAATAAATGAAGGCTTGCATGACACTACACATATGTTACTACTCACTATGATGATAGTAACATAGACTAGTAACATATACATTTTACTAGTTTAAGTTACTACCCATTATGACTAGCCTAAATTCCTGGAAACAAACGCCCTCTAAACAGGTGCGTGTACCAGGGGACTGCCAGCATATCCTCCTCGATGGGCGCATCAAGATGATGACAATGAAAAGCCTGCCGCCGGTTCGGCTGGCAACCTGACAACGCATGGATAGGACCGGCTTCTTGCATGCACGGAACGGTTGGCTGAAACTTTATTACGATGCAACGATGCATGGATGCCCTTTTGTGTTTGGACAGTTTGGACAGTCTCTTTTGTTGTTGCTAAATTTACAGTTCTAGCTAGGCACGTGTATATGATAACGTCTCACATTAGAGCATCTACAAACGGACTTTGCAAACCAAGCAACCCTTAAATTTTGTCGTCCACATCCGTGTATCTCATATCGCCTTGGAGCTGCCCCCGGTCTTCACCTTGGACCGCTCCACGTCGATGCAGAGGGCAAGCTCATAGTCCGGATCTAGCTCGGAGTCGGAGCGGCTGCCGGAGCTCAACATTGCGCCGAATTCGATCGGAATCGCTGCGGAAGAGGAGAGGACGGAGCAGAGAGGAGAGTGAGTGAGCTAGGGTTTCGGAGCGATGAGCCGAATGATGTTTTCTGTGGGACATCCTGGGTCGGTGGTGGCTGGCTTTGTCTGGTGGACGCGCCCGGGCGTGCCCAGGGCATCCCATATCCGCCTCATATTTGGGTTGGATATGAGGGGTGCCGGTCAGCCCGGGCGTTTGAGGCCCGTTTGAGGCGTCCGTCTGAGTCAAAAAATCATGACCGGAAAGGCGGCCCGAACGTTTGAGGCCAGTTTGGGGAGCCCGCTGTAGATGCTCTTACATATGGATTTATATCGTGTTTGCTAAGCATTTGAATGTTTGCGGTAGAACACTGGTCATATATTCATGTTGTCCATCTCACGATAACTACGGACTTTTTCAGCTGTGCAGCACACAAAACACAAGGAAATCCAAGCGAAACAGAAGGGATGAGTCTTAATTAAATCTCATCTAAATAAGAGTTTAACGGACCTTTAAACTCAAGAAATTACGGTTCTTCAATGTAGCCTATGTCATTCTTTGAGGGACTTTTTGTAAGTTGTTTGAAAAATAATAATCAAAGTCGGTCGATTTTCTCATCAAATGGATTGAGATCCATCGACTCTTCTTCTTCCTCCCCAGCAGCCTCCTATCCTTGCCTCTTCTTTTGTTGTGACCCCGCGCCCTGATGCCTCTTGCCGTGTCATCCCCGCTTCCGGCGAGGTCGCCATCTAATCATAGCGGCGATTGGAGTTAAAAGCATGTTCTCCATTAGACTGTTATTAATCCCAACTACGTGGTCGCACAAGTTGTGCTTCTCCCAAAATGGCCATGGTGGCGAACTGAGTCCAGCTCAGGTGGTTAGGTTCTTTGTGGCAGAATCAACCCATCTGGGTTTAGGGCAAAGATTTGGTATTGGTGCTCGTATTTCCCTGGATTTATTTCGTGTTCCAGGGATGCTCGTTCAGTGGGAGAAGACATCCCTTCAGAACTACGAAGGCGTCTATGGTGGCTTCGTCAATCCCAAAATGATGTGCCAGCTCTGTCTTCCGTATCTTGTTTGATATACACATTTGCATGTTTGCGGTAGAACACACTGGTGATATATTCATTCTATCCATCTCACCATAACTACATACTTTTTTAGTGGTGCAACCCGCGAAACACAAGGAAACCCAAGCAAAACCGAAGGGATGAGTTTTTGTTAAATCTCATCTAAATAAGAGTTTAACAAACTTTTAAACACAAGAAATTACTGTTCTTTAATATAGCCTATTCCATTCTTTGGGAGACTTTATGCAAGTTGTCATGGAAAAAAATCGAGGTGAGTCGATTCTCTCAACAAATGATTTGAAACCCATCAATTGTTCTTCTTCCTCCTGAGCACCCACCTATATTTGCCTCTTCTTTTGCTGTGACCCCGCGCCCTGATGATGTCGCTCGCCGCGACATCCCTGCCTCCGGCGAGGTTGCTTATAATCATAGCGGCGGTCGGAGTTAAGAGCCCCCTGCATCGATAAGTTATTTCTCCACGTATGTCAAAGACACCGCGGCCAGCCGCATCGTCCCCATCGTCGGTGTGGTCCAAGCTCGACTTCACCGGCACCCCTGCCACGTAGCTGCCACTCCAAGCGACGACCTAGTCTCCGACTCAGAGCTACACCTCTTCCTCTCTCCCAAAATCTGTTGGCCGAAATTCTATATTGCAACTTACATATAACAAACATGTTCTCCTTTAGACTCTGTTATTAATCCCAACTACGTGGTCACACAAGTTGTGCTTCTCCCAAAATGGTTGTGGTGGCGAACTGAGTCCAACTCGGGTGGTTAGGTTCTTTGTGGCCGAACCAGCCCATCTGGGTTTAGGTCGAAGATTTGGTATTGGTGCTCGTATTTCCCTGGATTTATTTCGGGTTCCAGGCGATGCTCGTTCAGTGAGAGATGACGTTCCCTTCAGAACTACGAAGGTGTCTATGGTGGCTTCGTCAATCCCAAAATGATGTGCCAGCTCGGTCTTCCTTATGTTGTTTGATATAAGCATTTGCATGTTTGTGGTAGAACACTAGTGATATATTCATCCTGTCCATCTCACCATAACTACATACTTTTTCAGTGGTGCAGCCCGCGAAACACAAAGAAATCCAAACAAAGTGGAAGAGATGTTTTTTTGTTAAATCTCATCTAAATAAGAGTTTAACAAACCTTTAAACTAAAGAAATTACCGTTCTTTAATATAGCCCATGCCATTCTTTGGGACACTTTATGCAAGTTGTCTGAAAAAAAAATCAAAGTCAGTCGATTTTCTCAACAAATGAATTGAAATCCATCGATTGTTCTTCTTCCTCCATAGCACCCTCCAATATTCGCCTCTTCTTTTGCTGTGACCCCTCGCCCTGATGATGCCGCTTGCCACGACATCCCCGCCTCTGGCGAGGTTGCTATCTAATCATAGCGGCGGTCGGAGTTAAGAGCCCCCCTAGACCGATAAGTTATTTCTCCCCATCTTTGGTGTGGTCCAAGCTCGACTTCACCGGCACCCCTGCCACCTAGCTGCCACTCCAAGCGGCGCCCTAGTCTCTGACTCATAGCTACGCCTCTTCCTCTCTCCCAAAATCTTTTGGCCGAAATTCTCTATTACAAGTTACATATAGCAAACATATTCCGCTTTAGACTTTTTTATTAATCCAAAAAGGCCATGGTGGTGAACTGAGCCTAACTCAGGTGGTTAGGTTCTTTGTGGCCGAACCAGCTCATCAGGGTTTAAGTTTTAGATTTAGCATTGATACTCTTATTTTTCTGAATTTATTTCAGGTTTTCGGCGATGCTCATTCAGTGGGACGAGATGTTTCCTGACTATGAAGGCGTCTATGGTGGCTTCGTTAATGACAAAATGATGTGACAGTTCAGTCTCTCGGAGACACTTATATAGGGAGTGTTGTTCATAGAGGTGGGTGTAAGTACGTATGCATGTATCATGTTACAAAAAATGGTTTTGCTATTTCTCAGGTGCCTGGAATTTTGTTTTCTGCCATTCACTTCTTTCTTCCTTCTTCCTCCTTCCCAACCTCATGGAGAAGAACAATCCAACTATGAGTGTCATCGAGAGACTGAGCTGGCACATGGACAGTGAACCCATATATACGGGAGATACAAAGATTGCAAACGAGTAAAAACGAACAACCCGCCGGAGTAGTACTTGCATGCGTAGGTACGTGCATCGGGCCTCCCATGGCTTCCACGGACCACAACAGGTGTACCAGCTGGTGCCTGCGAGTATATCGTTCTGGGTGGCCGGTCGGCGCACAAGACGATGACGGTGAAAGCTTGCCGTCTGTTCGGCTGGCAACCTGACGTCGCAAGGATGGGACCCACCAGACCGGTTTGAACGGCTTCGATGAAATGTGATTACAATGCATTGATGCAAGATGAGCTTTTTGTGTGGTAGGTTTGAACTCCTTGGGTATGGTCTGTCTAGTGGCCAGTAAGTGATTTTATGCTTCGTCAGTCAAACAAAAATGCAGCGACGCGCTTCACTCACCGTCGATTGAAATGTTATAAAAAATGATTTGTAGCTGCCTATGTTATACTGGAACATTGACTGTGAATCCATATAGGCTGGAGATGGAAATATTCCAAACCAGTGAGAGCGACCGATCGGCTGGGTGTGGCGATCATTGTCGACGCGTATCTGCACCCCTCTCATGCCTTCCACGGACCGTACAAGGTGACTGCGAGCATATCCTTCTCGATCGGTGGGCGCATCAAGATGATGACGATGAAAGCCTGCCGCCGGTTCGGCTGGCAAACTGACGTCGCATGGATTGGATGCGATCGGCTTCATGCATGCATGGAACGGTTGGCTGAAACTTGATTATGATGCAATGATGCATAGATGCCCTTGTGCGGTTGATTTGAACCGTTTGGACAGTCTTTTTTTGTTGTTGCTAAATGTACAGTTCTAGCTAGGCACGTGCACAGTAACTCAGCATGTATGGATGCTACCCTCTGCATGTTTGCGGTTAGAACACCGGTCTGTCCATCTCACCATAACTACGTACTTTTTCAGTGGCGCAGCACGCGAAACACAAAGAAATCCAAGCAAAACGGAAGAGAAGAGAGTTTCTCTTGCTGCTCGATGTGACTTAAATGAGCAGTGCGGCATGCTGAAATGGACGGTAAGGCCAATTCCACCGCAAGACCCCATTTTATCCGGGTGCGTCCGTTTGGGATAAAACAGACATAGCATACGGCCCAGCGCGCGACCCCATCCATGAAAAACGTCCGTTTCTTGTCCGTCTCACTCCATCCCCAGAGCAAAGTTGGTCTGGTTTTGCATCTGAAACGGACACAAGCGGACGCTCGTTGCGTCCTCCTCGTCCGGCCGTCTACTTTTTGCATGTGACCCTGGCCCGTCTGTTATTTGCACAAAAGTGGCCCACGCACTCATCCCAGCCCTCTCTCTCCTCCTTTTCCACCCACCTCCCCACCAACCGTGGCACAGTGGCGAGCACCCCGGGGCGCGACGGCCTGTGACATCTTTATGTCTGCATAGCGGCGCTGGGCGGCGAACGGCGGCGGGCGGGCAAAACAGCGTGACGGGCGCTGGGCGGGCACGGCGGCGGGTGGCGAGTGCGACAGCGCGTCTTGGCTGCGGGCGTGACGGTGAGGGCGGCGGACAAGGGCGAGCACACCGGGCACGACGGCGCAGCAGCGGCATGCGTGCACAGATGCACGGGCGGAGGGCGGGCACAACAGCAGTGACGGCGCGGGCGGGCGGTGGCGGGTGCGACGGCCTTGCTGCGGCTACGGGCGTGACGGCCGAGGACGGCGGACAAGGGCGAAGCTGGCTGGCGCGGCAGCGGCGCGAAGCGAAGCCGAGGGCGCGACGAGAACGAAGCGCTTGAAGCTGCTGCGCGGCCGCATGTCGTCGGGCGAGTGCGAAGCGCCGGGCGAAGCTCAGCCGCGGCCGGCGGGCGTCTTGAAGCGCCGGGCGAAGCTTTAGCGTGTCCGGCGCGCGTCGCGGTCGAGAGCGCGCGCAGCGCGGCCGAGCTCCAGCGCGCGCGCGCGGCGTCGGGTGAAGGCAGCATGCGCCCGAGCGCACGGGCAAGGACGGTGGACGAGGGCAAGCGCGACTGCGCGAGCATGGTGCGCGGAGGCCATGCCGTCGGACGAGCTGCGGTGCGGGCGAGGGCTTGCTTGCTAGCTAGCTAGTCAACGGCGGGCGGGCGTGCGTGTGTGCTTGTTAGCTACTCCCTCCGTTTCATAATGTAAGATGTTTTTTGACACTACACTAAATTCAAAAAACGTCTTACATTATGAGACGAAGGGAGTAGCTAGCTAGCTAGCGAGCCGCCGTCATGCGCTAGCTAGTTTGCGGCTTGCCGGCGCAAGCGCGGGTGGGCGGCTGGGCGCGGCCGGCGCGCGAGCTCACGGGTGAGACACTGTGGAGGCGTGGCCGGACAGTTTGGGGTCGGTCGTCCCGCTGGGTACACAAATCGACGCATGTCTAAAACCGAACACGGGTGGCCGTTTCTCTACCCTAAACGGATAAAATCCAGACAAAGCGGACGTCCGTTTGAGGTCCTGTTGTGAAGTTAGCCTAACCCGTCGCCAGTGGGCTCCATGTTGCAGCTGGCTGTGATCAAATTGACAGGCTCTGGGAAAGGTGCTACCCGGGGGACTTTTTGAGGATATCAATTTTTCCCTTTTTCTTTCTTAGCAGAGGAGCACTGCTCTCTCACTGCCTACGGTATTGTATTTAAGGCCACCGTTTATAGAGCCCTCTACAATGGTTTTTTTTATGTACCAAGATATCCGAAAAATAAAATAAACTGCATTTTCATCCATAGAGAAACTACGTACCTTCTTGGAAGAAAAAAGAAAAGACTCCACTACAAATCTGACGCCAGTTTTTTTTTTAAGATCCAGTTCTCAATGGCATTCAATTGATTTGGCCGAAGGAGATTACAAAAGAAATACAGAGTCTTGGGGTCGATCCCTCTCAACATATTACAGAGTATGGACGTCAGATTTTTTACCATGGCAAATAGAATGTTTTTAATGGCAATTTTGTGTTTGCCTGGGACGAAAAGTTTAGTTGACAAGCATGGCAAATCTGACTGACCTGACAACACCCCTTAAAGAAAGGGACGGTTGTCGTATGAGGACGAGGTATCCGAGAAGGGTCATAACTCGCTAACCCAAGTTCAAATGAAAATGTTAGTCCAGTCCACCACATGAACGAGAGCTCGGGTCACATCCGCCAAGCACCATCAACACCGACCACCGCCTAGCACTGGTCCCTCCAACCGGTAGTGACTCCTAAAACGATGCCCCAAGAGGAGCGGAGCGTTGGCGTCATCGTCGTCCGATCCCCTAGAGAATCTAAGGTTTCCTCCTTAGTTGCCCCGGGAGAAGAAGCGAGCACGCTGCCTCAAAGACGCCTTTAGGAAGGAAGAAGATTCCCGCGGGCATTGCCTTTGTCTGCCCTGGCCGCAGTCGGAAGCAAGGCCCTACACCGAGACAGTGTCATTGCCACCCGCCTGATCCAATACCGACTGGCCCACTTCCACCACCCCTAGAAGCCCTCGCCGGACAAATATCGGCCCCATGCGGCCGAAAGTCCCCGCAACCACCTACAGATCTGGGCGTCGGGGCCCAGATCCACACCCGCCAGCCCCTGGAGCCCATAGAACTCATAACGGACCCAATTCATCATGGCTTCAACAACCCATTTCAGGATAGTAGAAAAAATCCTCCACTTAAAACCTAGCTGACATAGGAGGTCCAGCAAGAGGAGTAAACATGTATCCCAGATTGTAGCATCACTGGGGTTCCCTTACCTCCGTTGGTTGCTTCCGCGGCGGTGGCTGCAGCGGGAAGAAAGGAACCCCAAGACCTTGTTTCCACATGCACACAACAGTCTCGGTGTGTTAGTTTAGGTCCTCGAATGTCCATGGCTTTGGCTTCGGCAGCAGCGATTATGACGACGAACAAGTTCCATTTTGATCTCCCATCACAGTGACGGTTCTTGGTTATTGGTGGTAGATCTAGGATACAGTGTGTATGCCATATCGGGTCCTTTGGATATGGACGAGTGATTCATGTGTCCTCAGATTGGTATCGAGGTAAGGGTCTTCTTCTTCCTACTTTTTGAGGTGGTGGTGCTACGAGAAGCCAACAGTGTTGATGGTGGAAGGTAGCTTTTGGCCATTGGGTGATGTTCCCCCAACCATTTTTGCTGGAACAACGAGGTTGTAGCCTTCGTTTCCCTCCTTGGGTGTCTCCCTAATGGGAGATATGGTTCTCTAGTGGTTTGTACCGCCTCTCTATAGTTGTTGCAAAGTTGGTAGAAGTTTTATTTAGAAAATGGTTTGGAACTAGAATTTCCGCTCTACGCAAGGCTTCTATTATGGCGGTCGGTCCATCTGGACCTTAGCATGACAACTTTCAGAATGCATGATACACTATCATCCTCAAGGCTCATAACTTTTCACATACTTTAGAGGCACACCCATCAGTTGTGTGCAACTACATGTCGACCAACCGCACACAACTGTAGTTGGACGCCTGCCAGCTCTGCACAACTACATGTCTTCCGGCTGGACGCAATTGTAGTTGTGCGCCCACACACCAACGTGCAATTGCAGTTGCCCATCTATCGACTATGCATGACTGCATGTCCACTGATCGGGGACAACTATGTTGTACGCCACACTGATCATGCACAACAAACTTCACATACTTTTTATAAAGAAATATAATAAAATCATGGAGCAATGAAAAAATAAAGAAAAAACTGAAAGAAGAAAAAAATGTAAAGAAACAAAAAAAAAATCACGTGTTGAGGTTATCTAGATGAGACTTAATTAAATCTCATCTAAATGCTAGTTTAACGAACCTTTTAACTGAAAAAACTAATGTTCCTTATTAAAGCCTATGTCGTTCTTTGGGACACTATATGCAAGTTGCGTGGGAAAAAAAATCAAAGTCAGCCAATTTTCGTAACCAATGGATTGAGATCCATCGACTGTTCTTCTTCCTCCCGAGCACCCTCCTATCCTTGGTTCTCCTTTGCTTCGATCCCGTGCCCTGTGCTGCTTGCCGCGACATCCCCGCCTCCGGTGAGGTCGCTATTGAACTGGGCGGTTGGCGTAAAAAGCTCCCCTACACCGGTTAAGTTTTTTCTCCACCTACGCCGTGACACCATGGCCACGTCGTCCTCGTCTTCGATTTGTCCAAGCTCAAGATCACCGGCGCCCCTTCTACCTATCTGCCGCTCGTAGCGGTGCCCTAGTCTCTGCCTCGGAGCTCCACCTCTTCCTCTCTCGCAAAATATGTTGGCCAAAATTCTATATTGCAAGCTTACACATAGCAAACATGTTCTCATTTAGAATTTGTTAATAGTCTAAACTACTTGGTCGCATGAGGTGTGCTTCTCCCAAAAAGACCGTGATGGAGAACTAAGCCTAACTCAGATGGTTAGGCTCTTTATGGTGGATCTAGCTCATGAGGGTTTAAGTTTTAGATTTGGCATTGGTGTTCACATTTTTGGATTTATTTCAGACTTCAGGCGATGCTCGTTCAGTGGTAGGAGACGTTACGTTCGACTACAAAGGCGTCTGTGGTGACTTCGTTAATCTCAAATGATGTGTTGATTTAGTCTCTTCGAGGCGCTCATAGAGGCAGGGAGGTCTATACTGTGTTAGGAGAAAACCCGTGATGACCATCATTAACCACCCCAATATTGGTTAAGGCGCAAAAAATGCCATCCCGAGGGTTTGCTCTAGGCGTTCGGGTAATTCTGTTAGTCCATAATGAAACCGGAATTATGTCTGCTAAAAAGTACCTGAACCCAAATTACTCGAAATTTTTGGTTCAGGTAATTCGGGTACCCAATAACCGAAATATTCAGACCAATATACTACAACAAATTCAGATATTTTGGGGATTTACAAGCCGCAGAGAACTATTTTAGGGCTATTGATGTAAGTAATCTGTTGCCAACAGTAGTAACTGTTGGGGAACGTAGCAGAAATTTAAAATTTTCTACGCATCACAAAGAGAAATCTATGGAGATTCTAGCAACGAGAGACAGAGAGAGAGGGAGTGCATCTTCATACCCTTGAAGATTGCTAAGCGGAAGCGTTACAAGAACGCGGTTGATGGAGTCGTACTCGCGGCGATTCCAATCGTGGAAGATCCGATCTAGCGCCGAACGGACGGCGCCTCCGCGTTCAACACACGTACTGCCCGGGGACGTCTCCTCCTTCTTGATCCAGCAAGGGGAGAGGAGAAGTTGAGGGAGAACTCCAACAGCACGACGGCGTGGTGGTGATGGAGCTCGTGGTTCTCCGGCAGAGCTTCGCTAAGCACTACAGAGGAGGAGGAAGTGTTGGAGGAGGGAGGGCTGCGCCAGGAGAGAGGTGCGGCTGCCCTCCCACCCCTCCACTATATATAGGGGCAAGGGGAGAGGGGGAGGTGCCCTAGGGTTTCCCCTAGGGGGCGGCGGCCAAGCAGATTGGATCTCCCTAGGGAAAATCCCAGGGAGACTTGCCCCCCAAGCCAAGCAGGTGGAGGATTGCCTCCCAAGCCAGGTGGAGGCGCCCCACCTCCCCAAATAACATGGGAAAGGGGTGTGGGGGGCGCACCACCCCTTAGTGGGCTGGTTTGCCCCTTCCCCTTTGGCCCATGAGGCCCTCCAACATTTGCCGGGGCTCCCGAAACACCTTTCGGTCATGCTGGCCATAGTCTGGTACCCTCGGAACACTTCCGGACTCCAATACCCTTCGTCCAATATATCGATCTTCACCGCCGGACCATTCCGGTACTCCTCGTGACATCCGGGATCACATCCGGGACTCCGAACTACCTTCGGTAACCACATACTATTTCCCATAACAACTCTAGCGTCACCGAACCTTAAGTGTGTAGACCCTACGGGTTCGGGAATCATGCAGACATGACCGAGACATCTCTCCGGCCAATAACCAACAGCGGGATCTGGATATCCATGTCGGCTCCCACATGTTCCACGATGATCTCATCGGATGAACCACGATTTCGGGGATTCAAGCAACCCCATATACAATTCCCTTTGTCAATCGGTACGTTACTTGCCCGAGATTCGATCGTCGGTATCCCAATACCTCGTTCAATCTCGTTACCGGCAAGTCACTTTACTCGTTTCGTAATGCATGATCCCGTGACTAACTACTTAGTCACATTGAGCTCATTATGATGATGCAATACCGAGTGGGCCCAGAGATACCTCTCCGTCATACGGAGTGACAAATCCCATTCTCGATTCGTGCCAACCCAACAGACACTTTTGGATATACCTGTAGTGCACCTTTATAGCCACCCAGTTACGTTGACGTTTGGTACACCCAAAGCATTCCTACGGTATCCGGGAGTTGCACAATCTCATGGTCTAAGGAAATGCTACTTGACATTAGAAAAGCTTTAGCAAACGAACTGCACGATCTTGTGCTATGCTTAGGATTGGGTCTTGTCCATCACATCATTCTCCTAATGATGTGATCCCGTTATCAATGACATCCAATGTCCATGGTCAGGAAACCATAACCATCTATTGATCAACGAGCTAGTCAACTAGAGGCTCACTAGGGACATGTTGTGGTCTATGTATTCACACATGTATTACGGTTTCCAGTTAATACAATTATAGCATGAACAATAGACAATTATCATGAACAAGGAAATATAATAATAACCATTTTATTATTGCCTCTAGGGCATATTTCCAACAGTCTCCCACTTGCACTAGAGTCAATAATCTAGTTCACATCACTATGTGATTGTAATGAATCCAACACCCATTGGGTTTGATCATATCTCGCTTGTGAGAGAGGTTATTAGTCAACGGGTCTGAACCTTTCAGATCCGTGTGTGCTTTACAAATCTCTATGTCATCTTGTAGATGCATCTACCACGCGCTATTTGGAACTATTCCAAATAACTGCTCTACTATACGAATCCGGTCTACTACTCAGAGTCATCCTGATTAGTGTGAAAGTTTGCATCGGTGTAACCCTTTACGAAAAACTCTTTTACCACCTCCGTAATCGAGAAAATTCCTTAGTCCACTAGTTACTAAGGATAATCATGACCGCTATCCTGTGATCCATTCCTGGATCACACTTGTACCGCTTGACTGACTCATGGCAAGGCACACTTTAGGTGCGGTAGACAGCATAGCATACTGTGGAGCCTACGTCTAAAGCATAGGGGACGACCTTCGTCCTTTCTCTCTATTCTGCCATGGTCAGGTCTTGAGTCTTACTCAATACTCACACCTTATAACACAGCCACGAACTCCTTCTTTGCCGATCTATTTTGAACTCCTTCAAAATCTTGTCATGGTATGTGTTCGTTTGAAAGTACTATTAAGCGATTTTGATCTATCCTTATAGATCTTGATGCTCAATGTTCAAGTAGCTTAATCCAGGTTTTCCATTGAAAAACACTTTTCAAATAACCCTATATGCTTTCCAGAAACTCTACATCATTTCTGATCAACAATATGTCAACAACATATACTCATCAGAAATTCTATAGTGCTCCCACTCACTTCTTTGGAAATACAAGTTTCTCATCAACTTTGTATAAACCAAAATCTTTGATCATCTCATCAAAGTGTATATTCCAACTCCGAGATGCTTACTCCAGTCCTTAGAAGGATTGCTGGAGCTTTGCATACTTGTTAGCATCTTTTAGGATTGACAAACCTTCTGGTTGTATCACATACAACCTTTCCTCAAGAAAACTGTCAAGGAAATAATGTTTTGACATCTCTGCAAGATTTCATAAATAATGCAGTAACTGCTAATATAATTCCAACAGACTCTTAGCATCGCTACGAGTGAGAAAGTCTCATCGTAGTCAACTCCTTGAACTTGTCGGAAACATCTTAGCGACAAGCCGAGCTTTCTTAATGGTGACACATACCATCATTGTCTGTCTTCCCTCTTAGAATCCATCTGTACCCAACAGCCTTACGACCATCAAGTAGTTCTTCCAAAGTCTACACTTTGTTTTCATACATGGATCCTCTCTCGGATTTTATGGCCTTGAGCCATTCGTCGGAATCCGTGCCCACCATCGCTTCTCCATAGCTCGTAGGTTCATTGTTGTCTAGCAACATGACTTCCAAGACAGGATTACGTACCACTCTGAAGTAGTATGCATCCTTGTCGACCTACGAGGTTTGGTAGTGACTTGATCCGAAGTTTCATGATCACTATCATAAGCTTCCACTTCAATTGGTGTAGGTGCCACAGGAACAACTTCCTGTGCCCTGCTACACTAGTTGAAGTGACAGTTCAATAACCTCATCAAGTCTCCACCATACTCCCACTCAATTCTTTCGAGAGAAACTTTTCCTCGAGAAAGGACCCGTTTCTAGAAACAATCACTTTTGCTTCCGGATCTGAAATAGGAGGTATACCCAACTGTTTTGGGTGTCCTATGAAGATGTATTTATCCGCTTTGGGTTCGAGCTTATCAGGATGAAACTTTTTTTCACATAAGCGTCGCAGCCCCAAACTTTCAAGAAACGACAGCTTAGGTTTCTCTAAACCATAGTTCATACGGTGTCATCTCAACGGAATTACGTGGTGCCCTATCTAAAGTGAATGTGGTTGTCTCTAATGCCTAACCCATGAACGATAGTGGTAATTCGATAAGAGACATCATGGTATGCCCCATATCCAATGGGGTGCATCTATGATGTAAGGACACACCATCACACTATGGTGTTCCAGGCGGCGTTAGTTGTGAAACAATTTCCACAATGTCTCAATTGTGTACCAAACTCGCAACTCAGATATTCATCTCTGTGATCATATCATAGACATTTTATCCTCTTGTAACGATGATCTTCAACTTCACTCTGAAATTACTTGAACCATTCAATAATTCAGACTTGTGTTTCATCAAGTAAATATACTTAGAATCTACTCAAATCATATGTGAAGTAAGAGCATAACGATATCCACTACGTGCCTCAGCACTCATTGGACTGCACACATCAAAATGTATTACTTCCAACAAGTTGCTTTCTTGTTCCATCTTACTGAAAACGAGGCCTTTCGGTCATCTTGCCCATGTGGTATGATTTGCATGTCTCAAGTGATTCAAAATCAAGTGAGTCCAAACGATCCATCTGTATGGAGTTTCTTCATGCATATCTACCAATAGACATGGTTCGCATGTCTCAATCTTTTTAAAAATGAGTGAGTCCAAAGATCCATCAACATGGAGCTTCTTCATGCGTTTTATACCAATATGACTCAAATGGCAGTGCCACAAGTATGTGGTACTATCATTACTATCTTATATCTTTTGGCATGAACATGTATATCACTACGATCGAGATTCAATAAACCATTCATTTTAGGTGCAAGACCATTGAAGGTATTATTCAAATAAACAGAGTAACCATTATTCTCCTTAAATGAATAACCATATTGCGATAAACATAATCCAATCATGTCTATGCTCAACGCAAACACTAAATAACAATTATTTAGGTTTAACACCAATCTCGATGGTAGAGGGAGCATGCGATGCTTGATCACATCAACCTTGGAAACACTTCCAACATATATCGTCATCTCACCTTTAGCTAGTCTCTGTTTATTCCATAGCTTTTTATTTTGAGTTACTAACACTTAGCAACCGAACCGGTATATAATACCCTGGTGCTACTAGGAGTACTAGTAGAGTACACATTAATATAATGTATATCCAATATACTTCTGTCGACCTTGCCAGCCTTCTCATCTACCAAGTATCTAGGGTGGTTCTGCTTCAGTGCCCATTCCCCTCATTACAGAAGCACTAAGTCTCGGGTTTTGGGTTCAACCTTGGGTTTCTTCACTGGAGCAGCAACGGATTTGCCGTTTCATGAAGTATCCCTTCTTGCCCTTGCCCTTCTTGAAACTAGTGGTTTTACTAACCATCAACAATTGATGCTGCTACTCGATTTCTACTTTCGCGGTGTCAAACGTCGCGAATTGATCAAGGATCATCATGTCTATCCCTGATATGTTATAGTCCATCACGAAGCTCTAATAGCTTGGTGACAGTGACTATGGAGAACCATCACTATCTCATCTGGAAGATTAACTCCCAATCGATTCAAGTGATTGTAGTACTCAGACAATCTGAGCACATGCTCAACGATTGAGCTTTTCTCCCTTAGTTTGCAGGCTTAAGAAACTTATCAGAGGTCTCATACCTCTTGACGTGGGCACTAGCCTGAAATCCCAATTTCAGTCCTTGGAACATCTCATATGTTCCGCGACATTTCAAAAATGCCTTTGACGCCTCAATTCTAAACTGTTTAACATTACGCACTAAATTATCACGTAGTCATCAAAACGTGTATGTCAGATGTTCGCAACATCCACAAACGACGTTCGAGGTTCAGCACACCGAGCGGTGCATTAAGGAAATAAGCCTTCTGCGTAGCAACGAGGGCAATCCTCAGTTTACGGACCTAGTCCGCATAATTGCTACTATCAACTTTCAACTAAATTTTCTCTAGGAACCTATCTAAAACAGTAGAACTAAAGCGTAAGCTACGACATAATTTGCAAAGACCTTTTAACTATGTTCATGATAATTAAGTTCATCTAATCAAATTATTTAATGAACTCCCACTCAGATAGACATCCCTCTAGTCATCTAAGTGATACATGATCCGAGTCAACTAGGCCGTGTCCGATCATCACGTGAGACGGACTAGTCATCATCGGTGAACATCTTCATGTTGATCGTATCTTCTATACGACTCATGTTCGACCTTTCGGTCTTCCGTGTTCCGAGGCCATGTCTGTACATGCTAGGCTCGTCAAGTCTAAGTGTATTGCGTGTGTAAATCTGGCTTACACCCGTTGTATTCGAATGTTAGAATCTATCACACCCGATCATCATGTGGTGCTTCGAAACAACGAACCTTCGCAACGGTGCACAGTTAGGGGGAACACTTCCTTGAAATTATTGCGAGGGATCATCTTATTTAAGCTACCGTTGTTCTAAGCAAATAAGATGTAAAACATGATAAACATCACATGCAATCAAATAGTGACATGATATGGCCAATATCATTTTGCTCCTTTTGATCTCCATCTTCGGGGCGCCACGATCATCATTGTCACCGGCATGACACCATGATCTCCATCATCGTGTCTTCATGAAGTTGTCTCGCCAACTATTACTTCTACCACTATGGCTAACGGTTTAGCAATAAAGTAAAGTAATTACATGGCGTTACTCATGACACGCAGGTCATACAATAAATTAAGACAACTCCTATGGCTCCTGCCGGTTGTCATACTCATCGACATGCAAGTCGTGATTCCTATTACAAGAACATGATCAATCTCATACATCACATATATCATTCATCACATTCTTTTGGCCATATCACATCACACGGCATATGCTGCAAGAACAAGTTAGACGTCCTCTAATTGTTGTTGCAAGTTTTTTACGTGGCTGTTATAGGTTTCTAGCAAGAACTTTTCTTTCCTACGCCAAAACCACAACGTGATATGCCAATTACTATTTACCCTTCATAAGGACCCTTTTCATCGAATCCGATCCGACTAAAGTGGGAGAGACATACACCCGCTAGCCACCTTATGCAACTAGTGCATGCAATCAGTGGAACCTGTCTCACGTAAGTGTACGTGTAAGGTCGGTCCGGGCCGCTTCATCCCACGATGCCGCCAAATAAAGACAAGACTAGTAACGGCAAGTAAATTGACAAAATCGACGCCCACAACAACTTGTGTTCTACTCGTGCATAGAAACTACGCATAGACCTAGCTCTGATGCCACTGTCGGGGACAGAAATTCAAAATTTTCTACGCATCACAAAGATCAATCTATGGAGATTCTAGCAACGAGAGAGAGAGAGGGGGTGCATCTTCATACCCTTGAAGATCGCTAAGCGGAAGCGTTACATAACGCGGTTGATGGAGTCGTACTCGCGGCGATTCAAATCGTGGAAGATCCGATCTAGCGCCGAACGGACGGCGCCTCCGCGTTCAACACACGTACAGCCCGGGGACGTCTCCTCCTTCTTGATCCAGCAAGGGGAGAGGAGAAGTTGAGGGAGAACTCCGACAGCACGACGGCGTGGTGGTGATGGAGCTCGTGGTTCTCCGGCAGAGCTTCGCTAAGCACTACGGAGGAGGAGGACGTGTTGAAGGAGGGAGGGGCTGCGCCAGGGGAGAGGTGCGGCTGCCCTCCCACCCCTCCATTATATATAGGGGCAAGGGAGAGGGAGGCGCCTAGGGTTTCCCTAGGGGCGGCGGCCAAGCAGATTGGATCTCCTAGGAAAATCCTAGGGAGACTTGCCCCCCAAGCCAAGCAGGTGGAGGATTGCCTCCCAAGCCAGGTGGAGGCGCCCCACCTCCCCAAATAATGTGGGAAAGGGTGTGGGGGGCGCACCACCCCTTAGTGGGCTGGTTTTCCCCTTCCCCTTTGGCCCATGAGGCCCTCCAACACTTGCCGGGGCTCCCGAAACACCTTTCGGTCATGCCGCCATAGCCAGTACCCTCGGAACACTTCCGGACTGCAATACCCTTCGTCCAATATATCGATCTTCACCGCCGGACCATTCCGGAACTCCTCGTGACGTCCGGGATCACATTCGGGACTCCGAACTACCTTCGGTAACCACATACTATTTCCCATAACAACTCTAGCATCACCGAACCTTAAGTGTGTAGACCCTACGGGTTCGGGAATCATGCAGACATGACCGAGACATCTCTCCGGCCAATAACCAACAGCGGGATCTGGATACCCATGTCGGCTCCCACATGTTCCACGATGATCTCATCGGATGAACCACGATTTCGGGGATTCAAGCAATCCCGTATACAATTCCCTTTGTCAATCGGTACGTTACTTGCCCGAGATTCGATCGTCGGTATCCCAATACCTCGTTCAATCTCGTTACCGGCAAGTCACTTTACTCGTTCCGTAATGCATGATCCCGTGACTAACTACTTAGTCACGTTGAGCTTATTATGATGATGCAATACCGAGTGGGCCCAGAGATACCTCTCCGTCATACGGAGTGACAAATCCCAGTCTCGATTCGTGCCAATCCAACACACTTTTGGAGATACCTGTAGTGCACCTTTATAGCCACCCAGTTATGTTGTGACGTTTGGTACACCCAAAGCATTCCTACGGTATCCGGGAGTTGCACAATCTCATGGTCTAAGGAAATGATACTTGACATTAGAAAAGCTTTAGCAAACGAACTACACGATCTTGTGCTATGCTTAGGATTGGGTCTTGTCCATCACATCATTCTCCTAATGATGTGATCCTGTTATCAATGACATCCAATGTCCATGGTCAGGAAACCATAACCATCTATTGATCAACGAGCTAGTCAACTAGAGGCTCACTAGGGACATGTTGTGGTCTATGTATTCACACATGTATTACGGTTTCCAGTTAATACAATTATAGCATGAACAATAGACAATTATAATGAACAAGAAAATATAATAATAACCATTTTATTATTGCCTCTAAGGCATATTTCCAACAGTAACATACACGACCTTTGTGGATGGACTCTCTGAAGCTGGAAAAGTTAACACTATACTCACAGTAGGAACATACACGAATAGCCATAACATACACGAACATGGCTTCACAGAAAAAATTGTGCAAACCATGTTCGTGGTCAGTGTATGTTACTGCTTTTCATGTATGTTCTACTCCTCAATCCCTCTCCTTATTCTTCTCATGTGGCTGTGCGAGCCTTTGTTCCTTTATTTCTTGTCGTGCGGACAGTGAACCTAGGTCTGGATATTTCCACTTAACTAGGCCTCCCTCGTAGCATGGGCTTCTAAAATATCTGTTAGTTCGTCAGTTCGGATTTTTTAGAGTGGAACCCGAACCCTTACCCGAAAACCGAATAAATAGGAATCAAAACCTGAACCCTAACCTGAAAACCAAATATATAGGAATCAAAACCCGAACCCTAACCCAAGAACGAATTACCTCACAATTCGCTTAATTCGGTTTGGTTTGGGTTCGGGTACCCAAATGCCTAGGGTGAATACACCAGTAGAAAAGGGGGCAATGGTCCAGGCCCGGCCAGCCCATTAGTCCCGGTTCAATCCAGAACCGGGACCAATGGGGGCATTGGACCCGATTCATGAGCCCCGAGGGCCGGCCGGGCCACGTGGGCCATTGGTCCCGGTTTGTCTGGACCTTTTGGTCCCGGTTGGTGGGACGAACCGGGACCAATGGGCCTCGCTCCTGGTCCACCACCATTGGTCCCGGTTGGTGGGACGAACCGGGACCAAAGGCTGCCCTTTAATCCCGGTTCAAGTCACCAACCGGGACCAATTAGTTGCCTATATATACCCCTTGCCCGTGAGCAGAGCACTCCCAGTGCTCTGTTTGTCGTGGCCGGCGAGGGGAGAGCTTTGTGGTGCTCTAGCTCACCTCCTATGCACACGAGGTGTTCGATGGAATGCCCGAGCCACACTACTTAAGCTTTCTCCTCTCCAAGCTCGACCTCCAAGCTCCATTTTCCTTAATATTTGTCTAGGTTTAGCGGTCCGTCACGTCCCGTCCCCGTCTTCACCGCCGTCGATCGCCCGCACCGATCTCGTCGCCGGCACCATCGTGGTGAGCCTCTTGTTCTTATCTTCTTTCTGAAAGGAAAAAAAAAATTCTTACTTGTATGTTTATATAGATAGTTGTATAATTTTCTTACTTTTATTATTGCATCTTATATAGTGCGATGGTTTTGGTATCCGCCCCCGTCGGCCCTCGTCCCATCTATGATTCGGATGTGGTATATATTATCTTTTCATAACTATTGGTTCATTTATTGTTTATGACAATTATGCCGACCAACGTGACATAGATTTTATTTATCTAGGAGGTTGTTGAACCGGAAATTCCAACCGACCCTATTGTCGAGAGGTTAAATTTAGTTGAAGAAGAAAACAATTTGTTGAAGGAAAAAATTTGAAAAATTGAGGAGGAGAAGATGATATTGGAGTTGCATGTTGCGGATGTCGTCGATGATCACAAGATCAAGATGGATGCAATGCACTTGAAGATTAGAAAGATTAGAAAATATGCCATTCATACCGAGGCCTGGTATCATTATGCCATTGGATCAGTTGTTACATTGGTTGCGATTATGATCGCATTTGTTTTTGCATTGAAATGTTTTACATAGTTTCAGTGTATGGTTTAATTAATTTAGATGCTCTGCAGAGCTTTATGTTGTTAGATGAGAACTATGTATGTACTTTGGTTTTAATGTGATGATGAACTTCTATTAATTTGGTCACTTAATTATCTATTCATGATGTTCTGTAATGATTTTTGACACATTTAATTATATATAATGCACGCAGATGAACCGGGAATGGATGTACGGTTCAAGACACACCTCCGAGTACATTAAGGGCGTGCATGATTTTCTCGAAGTGGCTGAGGCAAACAAGCAGAATGGTTTTATGTGTTATCCATGCCCTATATGTGGGAATACGAAGTCTTACTCTGACCGAAAAATCCTCCACACCCACCTGCTTTACAAGGGTTTCATGCCACACTATAATGTTTAGAGGAGGCACGGAGAAATAGGGGTTATGATGGAAGAAGGCGAAGAAGAAGAGTACGATGACAACTATGTGCCCCCTGAATACGGTGATGCTACTTGAACATCAAGAGGAACCAGACGATGTGCACGATGATGCTTTGCGGCGAAGCTGCTGAAGATCAAGAGGAACCAGACGATGTGCCCGATGATGATGATCTCCGCGGGTCATTGTCGATGCAAGGACGCAATCGAAAGTCAAAAGGAGAAGCTGAAGTTCGATCGCATGTTAGAGGACCACAAAAAGGGTTGTACCCCAATTGCGAAGATGGCAACACAAAGCTCGGTACCGTCTTTGGAATTGCTGCGATGGAAGGCGAGAGAATGCTGTGCTCGACAAAGGATTTGAGAAGCTACCAAAATATTGAAGAAGAAGCTTCCAAAGGATAACGAATTGCCCGACAAGACATATGCAGCAAAGAAGGTCGTATGCCCTCTAGGATTGGAGGTGCAGAAGATACATGCATGCCCTAATGATCTGCATCCTCTACGCGGTGCGTACAAGGATCTGAGCGCATGCCCGATATGCGGTGCATTACGGTATAATATCGACGAGATGACCACGTGATGTTGACGGCGAGCCCCCAGAAGAGGGTTCTGCGAAGGTGATGTGGTATGCTCCTATAATACCACGGTTGAAACGTCTGTTCGAAACGGAGAGCATGCCAAGTTGATGCGATGGCACGGTGAGGACCGTAAGAAAGACGAGAAGTTGAGAGCACCGGTGACGGGTCGAAGTGGAGAAAATCAAGAGAAAGTCTGGGATGAGTTTGCAAGTGAGCCAAGGAACGTATGGTTTGCTTTAAGCGGATTGCATTAATCCTTTCGGGAGCAGAGCAGCAATCACAGCACCTGGCCCGTGACTCTATGTATGTATAACCTTCCTCCTTGGATGTGCATGAAGCGGAAGTTCATTATGATGCCAGTTCTCATCCAAGGCCCTAAGCAACCCGACAACGACATTGATGTGTACCTAAGGCCATTAGTTGAAGAACTTTTACAGCTGTGGAATGGAAACGGTGTACGTACGTGGGATGAGCACAAACATGAGGAATTTAACCTAAAGGCGTTGCTGTTCGTGACCATCAACGATTGGCCCGCTCTCAGTAACCTTTCAGGACAGATAGTATATACCTGGCAAGCTGCAGGAAGAATGTGTACCTGGGCCATTGTCGATTTCTTCCGACCAACCATCACTGTTGAAAGAAAGGCAAGCATTTCAAAGGCGAGGCAGATCACCGGAAGAAGCCCGCCATGCGTACCGGTGATCACGTACCTGCTATGGTCAATGATTTACACGTAATCTTTGGAAAGGGTCCCGCGGACTAGCTGTTCGAATGACGCCGAGAATCACGCACCCATGTGGAAGAAGAAATCTATATTTTGGGACCTACCCTCTGGAAAGACCTAGAGGTCCGCTCTTGATCGACGTGATGCACGTGACGAAGAACCTTTGCGTGAACCTGCTAGGCTTCTTGGGCGTGTATGGGAAGACAAAAGATACACCGAGGCACGGAGGACCTGCAACGCTTGCACGAAAAAGAGGGCATGCCTCCGGCGGTATGAAGGTCCCGCCACTACGCTCTTACGAAAGAAGAGAAAGAAATCTTCTTTGAATGCCTGCTTTCGATGAAGGTCGGCGGCTTCTCATCGAATATAAAGGGAATAATAAATATGCCGAGAAAAGTTCCGAACCTAAAGTCTCATGACTGCCACGTGATTATGACACAACTGCTTCCGGTTGCATTGAGGGGGCTTCTACCGGAAAACGTCCGATTAGCCATTGTGAAGCTATGTGCATTCCTCAATGCAATCTCTTAGAAGGTGATCGATTCAGAAATCATACCAAGGCTAAGGAGTGATGTGGTGCAATGTCTTGTCAGTTTCGAGCTGGTGTTCCCACCATCCTTCTTCAATATCATGGCCTTGCGTCCTAGTTCATCTAGTTGACGAGATTGTCATTACGGGCCTCGTATTTCTACACAATATGTACCCCTTTGAGAGGTTCATGGGAGTCCTAAAGAAATATGTCTCGTAACGCGCTAGGCGAAAGGAAGCATCTCCATGGGCCATCAAGCGAGAGGATGTCATCGGGTTTTGTGTTGACTTCATTCCTGGCCTTAAGAAGATAGGTCTCCCTAAATCGCGGTATGAGTGGAGACTGACCGAAAATGCACGCTTGGAAGGGACTCAATAATATGCAGGGGCGGATATTCTTGGTCTCAAGCACACTACAGTTCAACAGAACTCTACCTTGGTGACCTCGTATGTCGATGAACACAAGAACGATCTGCGCTCCAAACACCCGGAGCGGTCGACGATCGGATTACATGTGAACACATCAGGACTTTCAACAGTTGGTTGGAAGCACGTGTCGAGGTGACAACACTGTTTGTGATGAGCTGTACTTGTTGTCCAGGACCATCTTTGACTGTATTGATTTGGAAAGGATCTGAGATAAATGGGAATACGTTTTACGATTGACCAAGATCAAAAGAGCACCAACCAGAACAGCGGTGTCCACTTTGATGCAACAACCGAGAGGGAAAGGACACATATTATGGTTACATAGTGGACATATGGGAACTTGACTACGGACATGATTTTAAGGTCCCTTTGTTTAAGTGCAAATGGGTCAATCTGTCGGAGGCGGGTGCAGTAGACCCACGATGCGGAATGACAACAAGGATCTGAAAATCTTGGGTACACTGACGAACCGTTCGTCCTAGCCAATGATGTGGCACAGGTTATCTATGTGAAGGACATGTCTACCATACCGAGAAAGAGAAAAGATAAGGAAGCGAATACATCATACGATGAGCCAAAGCGCCACATAGTTCTTTCAGGAAAAAGGGACATCGTGGGAGTGGAGGACAAGACAGACATGTCTGAAGATTATGAAAAGTTTCATGAAATTCCTCCCTACAAAGTCAAGACTGACCCCAGCATCCTGATAAACGATGAAGATTATCCATGGTTACGGCGCAATAAGCAAATGACACAAGCGAAGAAAAAGTGCGCAACTATTATGATGATACCATGCCAACTTTGTAACTGACGAGTATGATACCATTGTCCGTTTTGTACATGCACATGCTATGTGGGTGAAATTATGATACCATGCCAACTTTCAACTTTTTTAGAGTTAATTTGAAATGCTTTATTATGAATTTAGGTTGAATTTTCTCTATAGGCGCATCTATTTTCATTTTTTTAGTAAAGTTAATCACAAATTTGTGATTCACACAAATTCAAAGAATTCAAATTTTAATTATACAAATTTGAAAACTAATGGCACTAACAGAAAGTTTATAATTTTCTAAAACTAATGGCACTAACAGAAAGTTTATAATTTTGCTGACCTAAAACAAAAAGAATTAAAAATAAAGCAAAAACAAAAGAAAATAAATAATGTAGAAAACAAAACAAAAAACTGGAAACAAAATAAAAATAGCAACAATAAGTATTTTGTTGTAAGTAGAAACAAAATAAAATAAATAAAGCAACAAAGAAAAAAAGTATTTTCAAATTTGAAAACTAATGGCACTAACAGAAAGTTTATAATTTTTCTAAAACTAAAAGCAAAAATAATTAAAAAATAAAGCAAAACACAAAAGAAAATAAATAATGTAGAAAACAAAACAAAAAACTGGAAACAAAATAAAAATAGCAACAATAAGTATTTTGTTGTAAGTAGAAACAAAATAAAATAAATAAAGCAAAAAGAAAAAAAAAGTGTTTTCAAATTTGAAAACTAATGGCACTAACAGAAAGTTTATAATTTTCTAAAACTAAAAGCAAAAAGAACTAAAAATAAAGCAAAAATAAAAGAAAATAAATAATGTAGAAAACAAAACAAAAAAAACTGGAAACAAAATAAAAATAGCAACAATAAGTATTTTGTTGTAAGTAGAAACAAAATAAAATAAATAAAGCAACAAAGAAAAAAAGTGTTTTCAAATTTGAAAACTAATGGCACTAACAGAAAGTTTATAATTTTCTAAAACTAAAAGCAAAAAGAATTAAAATAAAGCAAAAACAAAAGAAATAAATAATGCAAAAACAAAACAAAAAACTGCCACCTATTGGGCCACCACGGCTGAATATGACTAGAAACCCAACTGGGCGAGATTCAGGCCCAGAAGGCCCAATAGGCCCACAGCAGCACAGTGTGAGATTAGGCCCGTAAGCTTGCATTTGAGAGGAGCTCGAGAGGGTAGCCGCAGTGGGGCTTATAAACCACCCCGAGCCCCTCTCAACTAGCGAGGTGGGACTAAACTTTTGGCCGTGGGCAGCGCAAGGCCTTTGGTCCCGGTTCGTCGCACCAACCGGGACTAAAGGGGGCATTGGTTCCGGTTCGTGGCACCAACCGGTACCAATGCCACCCTTTTTAGTCCCGGTTGGTGCCTAACCAACCGACCAAAGGTCGCTTCCGCCCCTTTGGGCTGTCGAAAGGCCTTTGGTCCCGTTGGTGCCACCAACCGGACTAAAAATGCATTAGTCCCGGTTGGTGCCACGAACCGGGACCAATGGCTTTGCTATATAAGCAAACACTTTGCAAAAATTCAGAATCTCATCGCCAGTTGCCCCGACGACGCCGACCCTCCTCGACGCTGCCAGGCTGCTCCACCTCGCCGTCGCCGCCGCCGCCGCCAAGGCCGTCGCCCCCCAACCCGCGCCGTCCTCGCCGCTGCCTCCCCGAGCCAGCGCTGTCCTCGTCGCCCGGCCTCCTGAGCCAGCGCCCGTCCGCCCAGCAGCGCCGCCATGAGCCCCTGCCCGTCGTCCCTGCCCGCCGCCAAGGCCGCCGCCCCAACCCAGCGCCGTCCTTGTCGCTGCCTCCCGAGCCAGCGCTCCTCGTCGCCCGCCTCCCGAAACCAGCGCCCGTCCGCCCAGCGCCGCCCGAGCCCTGCTTCGTCCCGCCCAGCCCAGCAGCCTCGCCTCGCCGCCCCCACCATCGCCATCGTCATCTAGCCGCCCCCGCTGTGAGCCGCTGCGCCACACCGGCTCTGTTTTTTTATTTTTATTAGTTTAATTTTTTTGTTCATATATATATATAATGTATATGTGTATGTATGTGGCTATGTGTATGTAGATGTTCAAAATGTATAAAAAATTGTTCAGAGCATGTTTTCTTCATATATGTATTTTTCGTTCATATGTGTATTAATGTTTTCATATATGCAAAAGATAGATTTTAGAAAAGTTAGGTTTTTTTCTGTTCATAGATTTTTTGGTGATATTGTAGAATATGCAAATGTTTGTATATTCATATGAATAATGCATTAGGCAAAACCTTTGTTTTTTTTCAAATTTTCTATTTGAACATTTTTTAAAACAAGCAATACTAAAAGAATGAGAGGAAAAGGAAAATAAGAAGAGGAAGAAAGGAGAAGAAGAGGAGAGGAAGAAGAGGAGAAATAAATAAGAAGAGGAAATAAGAAGAAAAATAAGAGGAGAAGAAGAAAGAATAGAGAATTTTCTAAAATAGAAATTTTCTATTTTCCTTTCTTCTTCTCCTCTTTTTCTTCTTCTTTTCTTCTTCCTTCTTCCTATTTTCTTCCTTTTCCTTATTTTCCTTTCTCGAGGGAGAAGAAGAAAAGAAGAGTAGAAGAAGAAGAAAGGAATAGAGGAGAAAGAAGAAACTTCAACACGAGGGGGTACCGATACCCCTCCCGATAACATTATTTTCCCATGTATATGTATGTCGCATCGTTGTCGATATAACCCCCTCGAGATAACTTCGACATGAGGGGCGGTCGATATATATACCCCCTCTCGACCGTGATAACTTATACAACGGCAGCACCCTCCTCGGCCCTCTTGCTCGACCAAAACTCTCGAGGACACCCAAACTCTAGAGAGAAAACGATGTTGGTCTCCTACCCCCTCCCGCCGCGCCCCTACCCGACAAATTAACTCTCTCGAGGCCACCCAAATTAACCCTTGAAGCGTTGTGTCGAGGCCACTAACATGATTCCTTATTGTGATTAGCTAGCTAGTTCTACGTTTGCCACTAATATATATATATATATATATATATATATCCATATGTACCATGTTTGAATAATAATTGACATGTTGTAAATATTTGCGAAAACTATGGAGCACTCGAGACGAAGAAACATAAGCGATGTTGGGGCACATAATCGCACAAGGAAGTGATGAAGTTGCGTCATTTCTCAATGACACCGTGGTCCCAAGGACTGGGTGAAGAAGAGGGCTATGTTCATGATGGCTTCACCAATTAATGCCGGTACAAGAAGAGGACTATGTTCATGATGGCTCCGTGACACAATGGAGGTACAAGAAGGAGACCGTCTTGATGCTCCGGTGACCGAACCGAGTCCGCAAGGTATATATATATTAGTTAAGCCCGTCTTGACTAGTTAATTGATGCATCCATTGTTTTGGTATATGTACACATATTAATTACTCTCGTCTTTCTTCCTTATAATTTCTAGCCCTCCGGATCGAGCACAACTTCGTAAGGAGACGAGGCCCAAGAAAAAGTTGAGCTCGGATGAAAAGTTTGAGATCATAGAAATCGCGCCGACGGCGAACCGATTGAACCCATCCGGACAAGGAAGGCATTTTCTGCTCGGTCACGGGGTTCTTGTTAGGGACAAGATCCCGATCAGCATCCATCAATGGTATAAGCCTAAGCAGGAAGACCACGAGGTGTCTTATGTCAATGATATGCGAAATAAGATCTTTGGACTCGCTTGAAGGAAAATTTCACCCTACCGCCAGAGGAGGCTCCGAGAAGCCGTTAAAGAGCAATTAATCAAGTCTTGTGCTCTTAAGAAGATGGCAACCCTAATGAGGAGGTGGAGGAAAGAGCTGAACCAGTTTGTCGAGAAAGAAAAGACATCAGAATTCATCGGCAAATATGAGAAGATCAAAGATCATCGCCCGCATTTGTGGCCCACAAGACATCGGAAAAGAGTAAGAAGATGTCGGTGACAAACAAGCAAAATGCTGCGAAGAAGAAGCTTCACCATCGCACGCGGGTCGGTGGCTACCTCAAAGCCCGCCTAAGTGGTCCAAGGCTGAGCATGATCTGCTTGAAAAAGGATCGAACCGAGACAATGTCTTGCTGCACCGTTGCGGACTTGGTTCTTGAGGGCTGGCGGAACCTTGGACCTATAATGAGGAGGTGCTAGTGGACGACGAGCAACTGCGAATACCAGTCAGAAGCTTGACACTATATCGATGCAGCGCAGCGAGGGCGTTCCTTCCAAGCAGGGAGAAGGGCGAGCTCACAATGGCCCTTGGGAATCCTGAGCACCACAGACGGACACGAGGCACGCCAGCTCCCTTTCGTGGAAGGTTGGTTTTCCGGACGCAGGGGTTACAAAACCCACGAGAGGAGGAAGAAACTGGAGCAGGACCAACTGCAGCGCTGCACGAAAGGGTAATGGGGCTAGAGGAACGAGAAGAGGAGCGAGAAGCAGCAGATCGCAGCAAGCGACCTGCGAAGCTTCCCCGGCTACCCCGCCATCTCAGCGAAGAAGCAGCATGGCTTCCACCGATCTGCTTCAGCGGAGCATGTCTTGACGGCTCCTGCCAGCTATCCGTGGATGGTATCACGGAGTCTCAAAATTGCCACATTATGGGCGATGTATGAATTTGAAGGTCAAGGCGGCTGTTGGCCAAGTTTATCCTAGTGGACCCGCACAACTTATCACTGCCACCGATTCGAAAGGATATGCTAAGGTGATGGTGGATGAAATAACGGAGGATTTGAGGACCTCCTGCTGACCACCCTACGGTGAAGGGGAGACTAGGCTGGGTTACTGCTCAAAGACTCCATGCCTATGGCGAAAGGAGCCCATCAACCTTTTGAACTGGGCGCCTCGCCTCCTCCTCCTCCTCCCGTGAGTCGGGGCACTCCGCCTCCTCCACCGCCTCCTCCTCCGGTGAGTGGCGATCAGGGACGCAGCGTGGCGGCACTCCGCCTCCTTCTCCGGCGCGTGGCGACACTCCGCCTCCTTCTTCTCCTACGTCGGCGCGCCCGAGCAGCCAGCCTCCTCCTTCTCCGCCTCGTCAGCAAGGGCGGAAGAGACCCGCCGTCGCTCCGGCTACTCCGGCGCGTCGTAGTCCTTCTCCTCCGCCTCGTAAGCAAGCAAATAAGACATCCGCTCCGTCTGCTCTGTCGGCGTCTAGCAGCACAACCAAAGGCGGGAGGAAATACAGATTCGGTCCTTCTCTGAAGACTCCAGAGAAGTTACCGTACGAGAGGACCGAGGAGGAAAACGCGAAGATCGCGCAGACCGAAGTGGATGACTGGTTTGCAGGGTTGAAAGCAAAGAGACATCCACCTCCGGAGGAGAAGGTAGATCCGTGAAAGCGAAGCGCACTCTGCTGCCCCGAGGAAACCGCAAAGTCTCCGCGAGAACCAACTATGGCGCATTACTAAGCAGACATATCTCCAAGCGGAGCGGTCGGGAAGTCTTGTCGGACATCAAAGAGCAAAAGAGCGAGCAGCTGCGAAAAAATTGACCAGCTCGGCGAACAAGCAAACCAATCGTGCCCCCCTCTCAATGTGTCTAGCGGCAACATCGCCGCTAATGTTCCGGGATGGTGGCCGGTTATGGCAATCTACAAGATTACCTGCCTGACGATGCACCTCCTGAATACTTGAAGGTAGAAGAACACAGATACGAGTACGGGAAGCCTCTCGTCAAAGATGAAAAATCTCTAACAACGATGATGCGAAGATTCCATACTTGGTACATGAAAACCTGCGAGAGAGTCCGGGGACGAATTGTTTGTATCTGAACATTAAAGAGGAGCACAACCTCGTTGGAACTGATCTGTTGTGTGTTCCATTTGAGGAGTTCTTCGTTCTTCAATCAAAAGGCCCTCGATAAATTAACGGTCTTTTGCTACTGCTGTAAGTACTATTTCTGTCATTAAGTCTCTATATATAGCTCGGCTCTTTCATTGCAATGTATTTATAATTAATTATCCTCAATATATTATGCAGATTGAAGATCGTCGAGTGCAAAAAAATGAAATCTATGATATTGGGTTCATTAACACAAATATCATAGATGTATTTCTGGTTGAAAAGCACGTCAAAGAGGCCGAGGACAACTTGCTACAATCGTTGATCAAAAATCAAAACAAAGATACCATACTCTTTCCTTACAACGGCAAGTGAGTGTTACTTGATCGTTTGCATATTCGGTTTCCCTTATTACTCGGCGAGGTTATAGTAATGTAATTGATGAGTTATGCATGCGCGCTATGTTCCACTATATTCTTACGGAGATTAAGCTTGGCGTGGACTAGTAACCGTCTTAGACTCGAGACGGAAAGATACCAGCACCTATGCGGACATGACTGAAATGCTCAGCAAGTAAGTTCAATTAATCGATCATTATCGCACCATAGCGGCAACTTTTGTTCATTTCCTGATATCTCAAGTAATAATAATTATTTTCTTTGTCTTGCAGGGTTTGGAAACAGTTCACCGCAAAAGCTCCGGGACTGCCGAAGGAGCTGCGATATACATACCCGAATGTAAGTACTACTGGCTAGCTAGTTGTGCGCATCTCCCGTTGATTCTATAGCTGTACTTTCATCAATGCCATTTATAATGCTTCATTATCAGTTTGATTGACCTCTATTTCTCGTAAAGTGCTTGTGGCAGGAACAAGGGAATGATTTCTGTGGATACTACGTGTGCGAGTTCATCTACAACGCGACTTTGGAAAATAAGCGGGGCTACTCTCAAAGACAATATGAAGTGCCTAAGCAATTAATAATATTCACAATTTCATTTTATTAGACCATCATTTCTGTTGAGTTTCATTCATATATATGTATTAATTAACCCCTTCTTCAAATTAGGCGTGGCGGATCGGAATGAACTCCTAGAACCAGATCACATTAAAGCAATTCAAGAGGAATTGGCGGGATTCTTTCTTGACCACGTCATCAATAAAGCGGAGAATACCATGTGGAAGTTGATTTCAAATGCTAGGGACTGTAATTGAGAGATCTTATATATTGTACATGTATGTAGCCAGAGGCGTCGGACGTACATGATCTGAAAACTTGTTGTTCGACCAATCTCTCGGAGAAGGAGAGGTCGATCGATCATTCTCTCGGTATGCATGACGAACTTCAGTACTCGATGGTTCCTTCATTTTCTTACTAGCTAGCGTGTCGAGGGCTATATGTATATAGTACGTAGCGTCGACCAAGCACGAACATAAGAGAGGACACTTCTCTCTATTAATTAGCTAGCTAACACAATATATGAAACACCTAAATTAACCCACAAAACCCCCAACCCCCCTTTAAAAAACAAAACCCCAGCCATTGGAATCTTGTGGACGTGGATGCCTTTTGGTCCCGGTTGGTGCCACCAACCGGGACCAAAGGCCCCCCTGTCTGGGCTCGGCACACCGGCCACATGGAGGACCATCTGTCCCGGTTCGTGTTAGAATCGGGACTAAAGGGGGGAGGCATTAGTAACGACCCATTAGTCCCGGTTCCTGAACCGGGACTAAAGGCCCTTACGAACCGGGACTAATAGGTGTTTTTCTACTAGTGATAGCGACCAAGACAACATCGCTATGCTAGGTAGGATAGCGCCTAGATCGTAGGTGCTACTTAACCACGGGTGGGCCCACCCTGGCCCCATGATGCCATGCTAGCAAGACATGTAGCGCATGTCAGAACAACACTACATCACAGAGCATAGCGCCTACGTGTAGGCGCTACCTGAAAGGGTTAGGGCACGTTTAGTTACCTGCACCTTTTTTTGACACTTTGCATACTTGTCCAATTGGGCCTGGCTAAGCATATGCAGCCAAGAAACCAATATCTGCATGTACATTGGTTGCCTGCATTGCATCAAGGCCCAGCTAGGTACATGTTGTTTGGTTGCCCGTGTTTGTGCTTAGGATGTGAGCAGATGCAAAGCACAACTGTTTGGTTGTGTGCAAGTGCTTGATCTTCTCACCCCTTTCAAATGTGGTGGACTCACCACCCATTTGGCAGTACACAACACACATTGATCATTAGCAACAAGAACAAAGCAAGAACAGAGCAAGAACACAACAAGAACAAACCAAGAATAGGCAGTAAGTACTACTAGGCATACATTTTAAAACAACAGGGCGTCCCATGCCCCTGCTGGACCCCAGGATGCTGCTCCCTGGGCAAAATATACACAAGTTCACAACAAAAGAGAGGATCAGACTTCAGTTTAAATCTACACTACTTCAGTTCAGACTACGAGCATGAGAGATCAGACTTGACAAACGAACTAAAGGGCTCGAGTGATGTTGGTGACACAGCTATGCTTTGAGCACCGGACCATGTAGATGTTGGAGTTGTTGGCGTTGAAGATCTGCACCTTCAACCCCAGGCCGGAGAGCTTCAAGACTACAAGGTCACCGTGGACGATCTTGTGCCGACCGTAGAAGTACTCCCATCCCTGCCCTAGCACCATGTGCCCCTTGAATATCTGCACATGGACCCAAAATTCGCACCATTTGTTGGCGGAGAGGCTGGCGACGTGAGGAGGGCCGCATACCAGCCATTGCTTCATCACCGGCCTGAATCTAGCAGGATGATGAGCATGGCGGTGTCCTCCTGGTCATTGATCTGCACGTAGAACCTCATAGCTTCCTGTGCACCCTCCTAGTGGTTGATCCTCGGCCTCCTACCAGCACCCGACGGCATCCTCATGTAGTCCATCTTGTCAGGGAGTATCACCGTCTTCAGCCACCAGTTGGTGGGGATGAGGTCCTCCGCCCCCTCCGCGCGGCAACGACCTGCACACCACCACCAGCTGTGTCCCACTCCGTCTTCATTATCTTGTCAGCAAGATGGACATCAGTTAGCAACATATGACACATGATCAAAGCTAACAAGTAGGACATCATATATGTTCACTGAACATAGCTTACAATGATCATTACTAAGACATGATCAGTGCTACTCTAATCAGTGCTTACAATTATTAGTGCTAACACTGATCAAATGAAGCCACCACTCACATGTCCTACTTGCACCCACTATTTTTGGCATTCAGGTATATCCTACTTGCATGCCACATGCACTCACATACCCTAGCAACAAGAGTAAGAGGAGCACTAAGAACTAACAACAACAGCAAGAACAGTAGCATATACACTAGTAATAGCACTAAGAACTAACAACAACAGCAAGAACAGTAGCATATACACTAGTAATAGCACTAAGAACTAACAATGTGGCGGTACAAAGTAACAATGTGCCACTACAAACTAACAATTTGGCAGTACAAAGTAACAGTGTGGCACTAAAACGATGCAAACTAACACTACATTATGAACAATCTAGCCATGTGTGATGAACAAAGTAAGCATGCACTCTGGTTCATCCCCAAAACAGTGGATTCTGGTCAAATCCGACGGAACCTGGTCCATTGTACGTGCCACAATCTAATCTAACACACTTAGAACTACCCTAAGAACCCTAAGTACAAAGCAGAGGGAGATTTGAGAGCTTGCAGTGGGGGTTGCCGATGTAGCGTACGCCGGTCGTGGTGAAAAACCCGACAGGAAGAGGGGAGCTACCGCCGCCAATGAAGAGGACCCGACCATTCCGAGGGCCGTGGCCGTGCACCTCGTCTTGCGCCGGATCGAAGATGACACCAGCGTCCTGGAGCTCCCCTCCCCTTGCATGGATGCAGAGGAGAAAACCCTCTTATGGGGGTAAAATACACCCATAAGAGGGGCCTGCAAACGACGAAGCTGGCGGGTATTGGATCCCCGCCAGGTTTGAGCCGATGGAGAGGACCACCGTCTCCGGTGGCGGAGCCGGAGCGACCGGTGCCAACATTGCAATGACCCGGGGCGGTGGCATGGTGCAGAAAAGGGAGGGAGCTCGTAGTGCCGCCGCCAGATCCACTCCGGCTGCGGAGAGGCCGGCAATCCACCTCTCTTGGATGGGATTACTGCCGGCGATGATCGGAGTGGGTGGGGAGTGTCCATCGGAGAAACCGAACGGGCAGTGAGGTGAGCGAGAGGGAGTGGGTGTGAACCGGCAAGAAAAGTGATGGGAGGGGGGCGTGGGGAGTTATGAGCCGACGCGTCGTCTCCCGCGCTTCCCCATACGTGCAGGAGCTCGCTACGCGTGGCTCGAGCAAGCCTGGCTCGCAAAAAACGCCCGATTCGGCCGTTCCTCCAGAGCCAGGCCTAGACCTGCTTTGAGGTTCGTGCGGGTCACGAATCACATGCGAGCCCGGCAACCTAACGGGCCACTTTCTGCCCGCGCGGGACTGGCCCGAACTAATGCAGCCTACCAAACGCGTCATTAGCCGAAATCACTAATTAAGGAGTACTCTTTGCGGAGATCACTCCAACTTCCCAGGTTGCGACAAATGGCGCACTACATGTGCGCCACTTGTCGCAACCTGGGAGTTTTCCCTTTTTTCGTAGATCCGTTTATTCAAAATGTTTTATCTCTTAAACCGTGCGTGCAAATCTCAAACTGCTTTCGCCATTGGATTCCTCGCGTCGAGATCTTCAAAACTAGATCCAATGTTGATAGGTTTTGACGAACTTTTTGTTCATGAAAAAACCGGATGAAAAAACTGAACCGGAACACGGGGTTTTTCCCCTTTTCGAAAGAGGCACGCCCGTGCCTCTGACGAAATCACAACCATGCCTCTCGCGGAAGCAAAACCGTGCATTTCGCGAAAGAAAAGAAAAACAAAAAATGTGTTTTTCCCCTTTCCGAAAAAGGCACGCCCGTGCCTCTCGCGAAAGCACAACCGTGCCTCTCGCGGAAGCAAAACCGTGCCTCTCGCGAAAGAAAAAAAAACAGAAAACGTGTTTTTTTTCGTTTCTGAGGAGGCACGGCCGTGACTCTCGTGAAAGCACAACCGTGCCTCTCGCGGAAGCAAAACCGTGTCTCTCGCGAAAGAAAAAAAACAGAAAGCACATTTTTTTCGTTTCCAAGAGGCACGGCTGTGCCTCTCGCGAAAGCATAACCGTGACTCTCGCGAAAGAAATGTGTTTTTTGCGCAAAAAAATATTTTTTTTTCGAATTTTTTTCTATCAAAAAGCTAGGGAAGATCGGTGGAAAACCAAAACGTCTAAAAACCGAAAAAAAACCCGTTTAAAAAGCCGAAAACGCGTGCGAAAAAATAAAAAAACAAAATCCGGAGGGAGCGCCCAAAGTGCGACACGTAGCGAATGGCTGAGAGGCGCGCCAAGTAGAGCTGATCGTTGCGAGCCTCCTGAAGGAATTGTTAATTAGTTGCTCCCGTCATTAGTTCCGTGAAATTCTTTCACCGAGAGTTGAATTTTTTTCCGCCTTTGGTTATTTTTATCCATTTTCCGCTGCAGCCCGCTTCCCGCTGGACCGCAGGTGTGGAACTCGCGAGCTCTCTTCTGGTTCAGGACATTGCGTATGGTCTGTCTACCGGCGACTATGTAGTGATACAGTATTATGCTTCGTCACGATAAATGAGCCGACGCGTTCACTCACTGGCTGCCTGCTCGATTTAACTGTTACAGAAAATGATGTATAGGTGCCTATGTTACAGGAACATGGACAGTGAACCCATATATACGGGAGATACAAAGATTGCAAACGAGTAAAAACGAACGGCCGGCCGGAGTAGTACATGCATGCGTAGGTTCGTGCATTGGGCATCCCATGCATGCCTTCCACGGACCGTAACAGGTGTGCCAGCTGGTGACTGCGTGCATATCATTGTGGGTGATGGGCGCGCAAGACGATGACGGTGAAAGCGTGCCGTCTGTGCGGCTGTCAACCTGACGTCGCATGGATGAGAGAGACCCATCAGACCGGCTCTATCTATCCATGGAACGGGGTTGGTGCAAGATGCAAGATGTGTCCACGCGTTCACTCACCGTCGATTGAATTTGTAGCCGCCTATGTGTTATACTCCAAACAGTGAGAACGACTGACCGGCTAGGTGTGGCGATCATTGTCGCACGCACATCTGCACCCTCCCATGCCGCGTACCAGCTGACCGCAAGCGTATCCTTCTTGGAGGGCGCGTCAAGATGATGACGATCAAAGCCTGCCGCCGGTTGGGCTGGCAACCTGACGTCGCATGGAGAGGACCGGCTTCATGCATGGAACGGTTGGAAAAAACTTATTATATGTGCAATGATGCATAGATGCCCTTTGTGTGGTTGATTTGGGAGCCGGATCCTCTAATTTAGAGAAGCAATGTCACTGTGCTACAGTGCTATTCTTGTGTAAAATGAAGAAGGAATGCAGAGAACATTAACAGATTATTTATTATTGATATTTATTGTAGATAAAAATATTTTTTAATTAATTTTATTTCATCATCAATTTGTTTGTATGTAATGATTACAAATGAATACATTAAATTTGTAATTTGCAAATTAATTGAAGTCATTTTAGCCTTGTCATATGGATTGAAAGAACGCAAGTTAGGGTATTATAGCTTCTCTAACATTCTTTCTTAATATTAGAGGATCCAGTTCCGTCGATTTAAACCGTTTGGACAGTCTTTTTTTTCTTGTTTTTTTAGGGGAGAGAGTCTTTTTTGTTGTTGCTAAATTTAGAGGTGAAGCTAGACACGTGTATAGTATAAACATTCTCTCAATATGTATGGATGGATTCCTCTCCTGTTTGCTAAGCATTTGCATGTTTCGGTGAGTCATATATTCATGCTGTCCATCTCACCATAACTACAGACTTTTTCAGTGGTGCACCACGCGAAACACAAGGGACGCGTTTGGTAGGCTGCATAGAGCCCAGCCAGGTCCGGGCGGAATGAAAATGGGTCATTTGATTGCGTGCAAGGAGGCCTGGCTCGCATCGGCACGAAACTTAAAGCACCCAGAGCCTGGCTCGCTGGGAACGTTCGAATCAACCATTTTCAGTGAGCCAGGCCGAGTCGGGTGCAAAAGTAAGCAGCCGTAGGGCGCGTGCAGGGGTTCGATCGGGCCGGGGGCAGGGTCGGCCGAGGCGGGATGGCACGAAATATACCCTCACCACCCCATTTACTCGCTCACCCCTAGCTTCAGGACAAGCACACCAATGTTATTGGCACCAGCGGCAACGGCGACTCAGATCTGTGGCTGCGACACGGCGTTGATGGCGGCAGCAGCAATCCCTGCAGCGGCAACATCACTACCCGACAGCGGCATCTGCTTCTCCCCTTCTTCTTCGACTCCGTCCGGCCATCCTCATCTCCGCCATGTCTCCCCGACCCCAAAGCTAGCCCCTCCCCTCCTCCGTTATGTGTTAGGCCGTTCGATAAGACCGTTTAGGGTCGATAGTGCCATTGCTCACCGCATCATGGATGTCACTAAGGTTGTGGATGAACGGACGAAGCTACTAGTTCAGGCAGCATCGCGGATAGCTCTAGTTCAGGCATGGATCCTGTTGGTCCATAAGAGAGTTGTTCGTCGGAATGAGAAACCTCTCATCCAGTATGGTTCGATGATAATCCGGGATCAGGAGAGGATAACGAATCTGAACTACATCTACAACTGCAACAACACAGAGGCTCTGTGAATACTTCAAATGAAAAGAGCACCTTTCGCCAGGCTTGTGTAGACGTTCAAGAGCAGGGCACAGCTAGAAGATAGCATCCACACCATTGTGGAAGAGCAAGTAGCCATGTTACTTCATGTTGTTGGTCATACCAAGAGGTTTAGAGTTGTACACAACACCTTCAAGAGATCAATGGAGACCATCTCCAGGTACTTCAAGCAAGTATTGTATGCTGTTGGGGAGTTTAGAGGAGAGATGATCAGGTCAGCAACCGGCCGGACTCCTACCAAGATTCGCACTAGCCCAAGATGGCATCCATTCTTCAAGGTGAGCACTAACAGTATGTAGCTCATGCCTAGATATGTTTTTATTGTTCTGCTGTAGCCATACTTCAAGGTGAGCACTAACAACATCTTGTAATGCCATTCCAGGATTGCATTGGAGCAATAGATGGTACTCATGTCAGAAGCTACAACATATAGAGGGAGGAAGCACTACACAAGCCAGAATGTGCTTGCTGCTGTTGACTTCGATCTGAAGGCCACATATGTGTTGTTTGGCTTGGAAGCATCATCACATGATGCTAACATTCTCAGTGACATCATGAGTTATCATGATGGCATCAACATCCGCGATGGCAAGTTCTACCTAGGTGATGCTGGCTATGCATGTCGGCCAGGTGTTCTTCCACCCTCCAGGCAAACCAGGTACCATCTGAACAAGTTCTCTGGCGGGAACTATCCTAGGACTCCTCAGGAAGTGTAATCTCAGACACCCCAGCCTTAGAGTAACGGTTGAGAGGGCATTTGGAGCTATGAAGAATAGGTTTAAGATCCTGGAGCAGAAGCCATTCCACCCTTACCCTACCCAGGTCAAGCTTAGTCTTGCATGTTGCATCATTCATAACTGGATACTACAATGGGGAATTGATGAACTTGTGCCGAAGGAGGAAGATTTGATTCCTGATGAGGTGATCATCTCCGGCCATGGTGTGGAGGCGTTCGACAATGAAGAATGGAAGAAGAAAAGGTTGGAGTAGGTTGAGGCAATGTGGGATAATAGAGGTCAGACAAGGATCTAAAGCAGAACAAGAAGAGGCAACAGCTAAAGTGACAAAGAAGAAGAGGCACGGCAGCAGCAGAAGCAGGGAAGAGGAAGAGGAGGAACTTCCACCTAGTTAGTGTTGTTGAACTTTCCCCTATCCAGCCTTATTGGCTCTTAATAACTTGTACTGTTGTAGGACCTTGAAGTATGTCTAGAGGGGGGGGGGTGATTAGAATACTTGACCAATTAAAAACTTAGCCTTTTCCCAGTTTTAGAGTTTGGCAGATTTTAGCTATCTTAGGACAAGTCAAGCAATCATCACACAATTCAAGCAAGCATGCAAAGAGTGTATGAGCAGCATGAATTAAAGCATGCAACTTGCAAGAAAGTAAAGGGAAGGGTTTGGAGTATTCAAACGCAATTGGAGACACGGATGTTTTTGGCGTGGTTCCGATAGGTGGTGCTATCGTACCTCCACGTTGATGGAGACTTCAACCCACGAAGGGTAGCAGTTCTTGTGAGTCCACGGAGGCTCCACCCACGAAGGGTCCACAAGTAGAAACCTTGTCTATCCCACCATGGCCGTCGCCCACGAAGGACTTGCCTCACTAGCGATAGATCTTCACGAAGTAGGCGATCTCCTTGCCCTTACAAACTCCTTGGTTCAACTCCACAATCTTGTCGGAGGCTCCAAAGTGACACCTAGCCAATCTAGGAGACACCACTCTCCAAGAAGTAACAAATGGTGCGTTGATGATGAACTCCTTGCTCTTGTGCTTCAAATGATAGTCTCCCCAACACTCAACTCTCTCTCATAGGATTTGGATCTGGTGGAAAGAAGATTTGAGTGGAAAGCAACAGGGAAGGCTAGAGATCAAGATTCATATGGTAGGAATGGAATATCTTGGTCTCAACACATGAGTAGGTGGTTCTTTCTCAGAAATGGTAAGTTGGAAGTGTAGGTTTGTTCTGATGGCTCTCCCCACGAATGAAGAGGAGGTGGAGGGGTATATATAGCCTCCACACAAAATCTAAGCGTTACACACAATTTACCAATCTCGGTGGGACCGAATCAACAAACTCGGTCAGACCGATTTTAGTAAACCTAGTGACCGTTAGGGTTTTCGGTGGGACTGACTTGCATCTCGGTAGGACCGATATGGTTAGGGTTAGGGCATAACGTAATCTCGGTGAGACCGATTACACAAACTTCGGTGAGACCGATTTTGGTAATTAGCTAACCAGAGAGTTGGTCGAGTAAACTTCGGTGGGACCGATTAAGCCCTTTCGGTGAGACCGAAGCGTTACGAAAGGGAAACAGAAAGTTTACATTGCAATCTCGGTGGGACCGATCCGCTCTTCGGTGAGACCGAAAAGTTCTGAAAAGGAAGCAGAGAGATTACAATCCCATCTCGGTGAGACCGAGATCCCTATTAGTAGAACCGATTTGCCTAGGGTTTGTGGCGGTGGCTATGACATTTGGAATGGGTGGCGCGGATAGGAAGAATCGGTGAGACCGATTTTGGCTTTAGGTTTAGGTTATATGTGGATGTGAGAAAGTAGGCGAGGGTTTTGGAGCATATCACTAAGCACATGAAGCAAGAGGCTCATTAAGCAACACCTCATCCCTCCTTGATAGTATTGGCTTTTCCTATAGACTCAATGTGATCTTGAATCACTAAAATATAAAATGAAGAGTCTTGAGCTTTTGAGCTTGAGCCAATCCTTTGTCATTAGCATTTTGAGGGATCCACTTTCATCATCCATGCCATGCCATTCATTGAGCTTTCCTGAAATGTTCATCTTGGAATAGCATTAGCTCAATGAGCTATATGTTGTTATGAATTACCAAAACCACCTAGGGATAGTTGCACTTTCAACTGTCATTTGCTAGTAGTTCGGATAAACTACCATTTGCTTCCTAGCTAGGGCAGTGCAATGTTCGGTGTGTGCGGTAATGTCACCACTAGTGAGAAGTGACGACCACATCTCTAGCCGTTTGCAACGAAACAACATGTTTGTCTAACAACAGCGGCGTAGCTAGGCAACCAAACGCGTGCTAACTAATTGCTCCCCTCTGGCATGGAGCCTAATGCAGGCAACAAACTACATGCAGATGTTGGGTTTTAGCCTGCATTTGCCCAACCAGATCCAACCGGGACAAGTATGCAAAATGCCCTAAAACAGAGAAGTGAACCAAACACATCCAAGGCAATCGAAGCAAAACGGAAGAGATGAGTTCTGGTTAAATCTCATCTAAATAAGTGTTTAACGTACCATTAAACTCAAGAAATTACCATTCTTTAAAATAGCTTATGTCATTCTTTGGGGGCACATTATGCAAGTTGTCTTGAAAAAAACGAAGCAAATGGATTGAAATCCATTGACTGTTCTTCTTCCTCCCGAGCACCCTCCTATCTGTGCATCTTCTTCTGTTGTGTCCCCGCGCCCTAATGATGCCGCCGCGACATCCCCGCCTCCGGCGAGGTCGCTATCTAATCATAGCGGAGGTCGGACTTAAAAGCCCCCCTGCACCGATAAGTTTTTACTCCACATATGCCGGAGACATCGCAGCGAGTTGTGTCGTCCCGGTCTTCGGTGTTGTCCAAGTTCGTCTTCAGCGGCATCCCTGCCACCTAGCTGCCACTCCAAGCGGCGCTCTAGTCTCCGACTCAGGGCTATGCCTCTTCCTCTCTCCCAAAATCTGTTGGCCGAAAATCTATATTAAAACGTATATATAGCAAACATGTTCTCCTTTACACTTTGTTATTAATCCCAAAAGGCTGTGGTGGTGAACTGAGCCTTACTCAGGTGGTTAGGTTCTTTGTGGCCGAACGAGCCCAACAGGGTTTAGGTCCTAGATTTAGCATTGGCACTCTCATTTTTCTGGATTTATTTCAGGTTTTCAGCGATGCTCATTCATTGGGATGAGACATTTCCTTTGACTACGAAGGCGTCTATGGTGGCTTCGTCAATCGCAAAGATGTGACAGCTCAGTCTCTCGGAGAGGCTCATAGGGGTAGGGAATGCGTATGTACGTTCATAGAGGTATACATGTACTGTGTTAGGGAAAATGGTTTTTCTATTTCTCAGGTGCCTGAAATTTTGTTTTTCGTCATTCACTTCTTCCTTCTTCCTTCTTCCCAACCTCACGGAGAAGAACAACCCAACTATCTATATTAGGGGGAAGCCATGCCGTCACTACCTATCTTAGGGGAAAAGCCACATCCCCATTATCTATCGTAGGGGTGGGGTTACAGGGCTTCGCCGGAGGTTTTCGCCGTGGTGCGGGGCTTTAGAGGGATGGTCGTGACGGTGGCCAGCACCGACGGTGGGGTGAGCTTGAGGGGAGGGCAGGGCGGAGAGGAGGCACACGGTAGCACCCACCATCCGCGCCTGGTGAAGCCAGGCGAATGTAGTGGGGTAGGCCTGTGGCAGAAGGATGGATCAGATTGGGGATGTAGGAAGAAGACGGTTGGGAGGAAGAAGATGATCTGTGAGCTGTTAGATGCAAATCGGACGAACAGGAAATAAAGTGACGGATGAAACGTTTTTTAGACACATGTTAAATTGAAGGTCCCTAGAACAAAAAGGCTGTGATGGCCATTATTAACCAGACCCCAATATTGGTTAAGACTTAGAGCAACTCCAATATGGGGCGACCCATTTCGTCCGCCCGCGTCCGTTTTTCGTCCGCGGGCGATCCATTCCCGGCCCAATTTTGAGCCTGATTTGCGTCGGCGCAGACACAAGACGGACGCGCGCGCGCCTACTCCTCTCTCCGGGCCCGCTGGTCGGTGGCAGCCACCACCATTTTCCCCCATTTTTCCCAGAAACACTCCCGCCGCGCGCGCTCGCTCCCACCCCAACCATGGACGATGCCATCGACCTCGACCTTGACGCTGCTGCCGGCCTTGCCTCCCTCGCCTCGTCCGGCGCCGTCGCCCCCTCCGGGAAAGGCAAGCCTCGTGCCCCACGCAAGACCGCCGCCGCGACCTAGCCGAAGAAGGCGCTGACGCCCGAACAACGGGCAAGGGAGTCGGCCAAGAGGAAGGGCCGGAGGCACGCCGCGGAGGCGAGGGATGAGGCCGCCGCGCAGGCCACCGTCGCCGCCGCCGCGCAGCAGGAGTTCACCAATGCCCGCGTCGCGGAGGCAACGAGGGAGGCGCTGTACATGCTAGGGGTAAACCCTAGCCAGCATAGCCTCGTCCAAGCCGCCGTCGCTGCGGCCAGCATTGGCTCATCGACGTTTCCTCGGATGGTGCTGCCCAAGTCACCCCGCGCGTCGGCTTGCAACCCGGTCCCTGGCTTCCACGTCTACCCGCAGGCCTCCCGCCTCTCCGGGGAGTGCTCACCCGACGTGAACATGGTCGCGCCTTCCACGCCTGCGCCAGCGCCCATCGACCTCAACGCCACCCCGGTGGTCGGTGGCTCGTCGTCCGGCGGCACAAGGAAACACACGCGGCAGACGCCGGCCGGCGGGCTCCCAGACGCCCGTAACCTGTTCGAGGGAATGCCGTCCGCCATCGACGAGGACTTCATGCAAAACCTCATCTTCGAGGGCGGTGCGCCGGGCGCTGGCTACGATCCCGACGAGACACAAAGCCAGGACGGCCGCGGGGCGTTCACGCCGGCCGCTGGCTATGATCCCGACCAGACGGCCTTCATGCGCGATCAGGTCGGCATCGACCTGGACGGCTTCCCCCTTGAGCACAAGTTCCCGGATGACTACGGGCTAGAGGAAGAGGACGAGTGCGACATCGACGTGGAGCCTTTGTTCGAGGACGAGCTCGCCAACCAAGCCGCCGGTCCTAAGCCGAAGCGCAAGAGCAAGCGTACGAAGGCGTACACGGCGGCCGAGGACAAGCTTCTTTGCGAGTGTTGGCGAGACATTGGACAAGACTCGGACGGGTGCCGAGCAAAAGCATTCGACCTTTTGGACTCGTGTGCACCGAGAGTTTCATGAGCGCAAGAAGTTTCCACCTTACCAATTTGTGAGCACGCGCGGGTGAGTCTCCATTTCCAAGCGGTGAAGGGTGATCCAACAAGAGTGCAACAAGTTTTGCGCCACCCTTGAGAGCGTCAAGGCCCGCCCCGTGAGCGGCATCGGCATGCAAGACATGGTATGATAGCAAGCAAGCCGCCCTCTTTTGTGTCATCAAGATCATCCTTTTACGTCTTCATTTGCTATCACTTGCCCATATGCTTGCATGGAAACATTTTGTAGGCATTTCAAGCTTTGGAGGCATTCAAGGTTCAACACAATGGCAAGTGCTTCAACCTCTCCCATTGCTATCGGGTCATCAAGGACGAAGAGAAGTTTAAGGCACAATATGCCGCACTCAAGACACATGGGGGGAAGACCAACTCCAAGAAGGAGGACAAGCGAGATGCGGCCACCAACGCCTTGATTGCAAGCGTGGACGGCATGATGAATAAGGACTCAAGGGAGGAGGAGCGCCGCCGTTTCAAGGCGGAGCAAATGGATGCTTTCATGGAGATCTAAAGGAGGAGGCTTGATCTTGACGCCGAGAAGCAAGCCAAGATGTTCGAACTCGAGGCGGAGAAGCAAGCCAGGAGCTAGAGATCGAGGCCGCAAACGCCAAGACCAAGGCGAAAGAAGTGGCTCTTGCGAGCATGATGACCGTGGTGGAGATCATGAAGGTTGATCTCAACACCGTGTTGCCAAGGAAGAGGCCGTGGTTCGAGGAGATGCAGGCCGACATGCTCAAGTTCGACGACGAGTGATCTATGGCGGCGAGGGCCATCTTTTTTGTATGCCGGCAGGTGTGCCGGCATGACCACGAGAGCCGAGATGGCGTGGTCGAACTCAAGTCACACCATTTTTGTGTCTTGGCATGTGTGCCGGCGGTGACGAGTCTTGCCAAAGATGAACTGTGATGATATTTTACGAAGCCGCCTTTGTATGCGGCGCTAGCATGATCTTGGCATGAGACATGGCGGCGGCATGATCGACATGGGCCCTTTTATTTAAAAGTTAAATGCGGGCATGAAATGGGTCGGTGTATTGGACGTCTTCGGCCGAATCTGGCAAATCGGGGCGGCGGCGAAATGGCCGACCCAAACGAACAAAAAACGGATAAATACACCGTCCGTTCAGGTCGGCCCGTTGGAGTTGCTCTTAAGACGCAAAAAATGCCATCCCGATGGCCACGGTACACGTTCCATCAAGCACTGTCTTGTGGCACACCGACCACGCTGCCGCGAGGAATGCCAGGCGTACAAGTACAACACTCCATCCATTTCCGTGGCACGGCGGGCCGGCGTGGGAGAAATTAGGGCAAATATTTTTTGTCTTTTTTGTGCAACAAGTACTAGCCAATAATGAGACACTGATTCCATTTCGTGACTTTGACCGGGACGGGACCATCGGCGGCAACGCGACACAATACGGCGTACGGCAAAGCTGCAGAATGCAACGGCCGGTCGACGACGCACGCCGTCCTCCTCCTCCTCTTTATACCTCCACGGACACCGTCCTTCTCCACCTCCACGCGCAGACCGGAACGCTTCTCCTCCCTTCTACCACCAAGCACACCGCCCACTTCGAAGCTTTCCTCCCTTGCCATGGCCGATAAGGGTGACGGAGGGGCTCCGGTTCCGGCGGCGCCGGCGCCGGCCGTGGGGCTGGGAGCACAGCCGGAAGAACCTGCCGGGGATGCAGGTTTGTTTCAGCGGACGACAGCCCCCCTCCTTTCCTTGGTTCTTGGATTGCTTTGCTGTCCTGCAACATGAAAGCCCCTCCTTTTCTTTCAGGTGTGGAGGAGCTGCTGGCAGTGCACGATGCTCCGGTGCCCGTGGTTGGTGAAGGTGAGTTCCCGGCCGGCGCAGTCCCTCCTCGTTCTAACTTTATTTTCTTCCACGGCTTCTCCCACTTTCTTTTTTGCTTTTGGTAGACGCGAGCGCGTCGCGGCAACTCCATCTGCTATTTCGTTTCGTTTCGATTTCTAGCTAGTTTTTTTTGGTTCGTCGTCAGTTTTGATGCATGTTTCTCTTGCGCTGGGTTGTTCTTGGATTTAATGTTCTTCTCCTTTGTGTTTCTTGATGATGCGCCGGTGAAGGCAAGATGGAGCTCTGTTGGAAAATTTTCCTTGCAGCGTTTCATGCATGCGTACGTGCCGGATCCGGATGTATTAGGCCGCAGATCGTAGCTCGAGTGCCTGAGGCAGCTTTGTGTGGCTGATCGATGAGCACTTGGTGCGAGATCTTCTGGTTTTTTCGGTCACACCTGTTCTTGTTTCCCTCCTCATGTGGAGGCTCTTGCGTTTCAACTTTCTTTTACCGGACGCTGGCAAGACGACGTACGGGCGTGGAGACGAGGTCCAAGAACCGGTTGGTCTACACACCCGCGCGGCTCATGTTCCAGATCTGTATGCTGTTCGAAACCCTGTACGTACGCTCCATCGTTTGCTCTGTGTTTTTCTTGAGTTTTTTTTCCCGTCCGGAGTGCTGCGCGCTAGCTCATCCGCGGCTCTTCTCGTTCGGGATGGTCTCGCTCCCTGATGAATCGTGTTTCTTACGACCGTACATACGCTTGGCACAAGTGACAGCATATATAGGAGCATATATTTGAAGATGTGCTTGGCACAAGTGACAGCAATCAATTTCTCAAGAGGCGCCGTCGTTTCTCAACCTGTTGGTTTCTTTCTTTCTTGTGGTTCATCTGCACGTCCGAGATCTGTGTGCTGTTCAAGAACCTTCATGTTCCATCGTTTCCTTTCCTTAGGCGTGGAGGACCCGCAGGAAGAAGAGGCTTTGGCTGGAGGCGACGATCAGGCGCCAGCTGTGGGTGAAGGTGAGTCCCCGGCGACTGCTTGGCTGCTTGCTCGTTCTTCCACCGCCTTCTGTGTTCCTCTCCTTCTGGACATGCAAGTCTGACAGATCCGGTTGTTCATTTTTTACTTATAGGAGTGGTGGACCTGCTGACGGAGCTCGTGGAACTGGATGAACCCGAGCCGGAGGATGTGGACGAGTCAGCTGTTCGCAACCTGATGGAAGAACTGGCGCAAGGGGAGATCGACTACACGCTGGTCACACAAGGACCGACGACTGGTGAGTACAGGGAGAGTACTCTCGATTCTCTGATTGCGTAAGATGAAATCAGTTGCTCATGCCTCGAATCCTGCAGCTGGCGGATCCGGCGCCGGTGTTGCAACCCTCCCCATCGTAGCCCCTTCCATCCTGAACTACACGCTGCCTTCCATGGTGCCGCCGGCCGGTAATGACCTACTATAGCTTTGTTTCTTCTCGTACTGTAAGCTGGGATCTCATACTCTGCGATTGACTAAATTGAGATGACTTTCTTTGCGGCAGGAGCAGCTCCTCCCGTGATCATCCCGGGCCTGCCTCCCGTGGGAGTGCCACCTGTGGGGGCTGGCGGGAGGCCACCATTACCAGTGCTGGCTACCGGCCCTGGTACCGGGGCGTTACAGCCGTGTCCCGCCTGCCACACAGCAACCAGGCAGCCAAACCAGGCTCGCCTGGGCATGCCCCCACCCAATCGTCTAAACCCGCACATCTGCTTGTGCCTACGGTGCCAAGAGTGGCTGGATCGGAGGATTCTTTACTGCCAGGACTGCCGCGCTTTCTATGCGATGAATCCAGGTTTGAGGAGGTATGTACAATACTCCAACTTTCTACGCTACATATTACCACGTCCCAGAGATAGTACAGTTGTACGGATTTGCATATAGCAGGGCTGATTACAGATCTATCAAGTTGCATACAATGTTCTGTTTCTGTTTTTTAGCAAAGGAGAAGCAAGTTTTAATCTGCTACGTAGATCAAATTCTTATGGAAACGCTAAAAATCTGATGTCGGATTTTTATGCATGGCAAAACTATGTTTTCTTAGGCAATTTATATTCATGTGAGCATGACAAATTCAGTTTGCAAGCACGCCAATTTTCTGACAAAAAAAATGAATTGAGTCGGATTTTTAGCAAAAGAAGCAAGTTTTAATGTGCTACATATGTAGATCAAATTCTTAAGTACTTTCACGTAACACAAAAATGCTCCCTCCGTCTCAAAATAAGTGACTCAAGGCTGTACTAACTTTAGTACAAAGTTGAGTCACTTATTTTGGGACGGAGGGAGTAGTATTTGTTTTTGAAACGGGAACAACAGTTTTGGTCTTTCATTATTTTAGCTGCATAACATAACATATTCTAATATATATTGTTCCAATGGCAGGTGAAGGACATGGCCCCTGGACAAACTTGGAAGCCTTTTACCTACTTTGTTTATCTCACCTTATTTTGCTTCGTGGAAATTTGATCACGGCGTCTGAATCTTGTGATGGTCTATGCTGAATGCCCTGTTGGTTGAAATTTGACGTTGGATTATATTTGAGATGAATCTAAACAACTATTGCACATGTTTGAAGAATTTAAATTGTGAGAGATATTCTGCACATAGTTTATATCTTCGATTTGGTTTGAACTCTTCAAACATTTGTGATTGTCAAACCGTTCGCGCATTGTTGGAATTTGCTAGTGGGCTTTTGGCCCAAAGCCCAACTAAAATTTTGAAATTCTCTTGGCCCATTCATGCACACATGTGAGTGAAGTGAGTGAGGCTAAAGTTTAGTCCCACCTCATAAGTTGAGAGAGAGTTGCACCTCTTTATAAGGTGAGCTCTTCTACCACTTGTATGAGCATGAGAATAGGAGACCTACACGCGCGCTCCTCCTCCTCACTCGCCGCGCCACGGGTTGCGAGATTGAGCTGATCCTCGACGACATGGGCGACAACGTCAATGCCGGCGGTGCTGCTCCCGCTGCACCGTATGTGATTCTATCTTTCCTGTTCGAGATCGTGGTAGAATTCATGTTTCGGTGCTGCACCGTATGTGATTCTATCTTTCCTGTTCGAGATCGTGGTAGAATTCATGTTTTTAGTATGTGCCCTAGATGTGATCTGTTCATCTGCTATGCTAGTTCGCATGATTAGTTCAATCTTTGCTACTGTAGTCATGATTTATCTTCTGTTTATTCGGATTAAATCTCATAGTAATTTGCTCATATTTCCAACAATCAAAAAACCTGATTATAGGCAATTTACTCGAGTGGTTTTGCTGCTTGTCTGAAGCCGCCTTTGCCTTTAAGGGGCGCAATATAAGAGGTGGCGCGAGAGCAGTCTACTGGTTTCAGACCATGGGCTGCTATGGCGCCACTAAGCGCAAGCTGAGGCGATCTTAATCCAGCACAGCAGGAAGCTTTTGAGAAGATCGATACTCTCTTTAAATGCGCTCTTCGGGTGTTCTTGATGATTCCATTATGGATTCGTATATGTCGTTTGACAACGGCAAGGACATGTGGGCTGCGCCGAGGCCAAGTTTGGTGCCTCGGACGCCTTGATAGCGAGTTATGCGTCATGGAGCAATTCTATGACTACAAGATGACTGATGAGCGCTCTGTTGTATAGCAGGCTCATGAGATACTGATCGCTTCATAAAGAACTTGAGCACTTCAAGTGTGTGTTGCCAGACAAATTTGTTGCCGGAGGCATTATTGCCAGGCTTCCACCTTCATGGAACAATTTTGCTACTTCCCTGAAACACAAGAGACCGGAGTTCTCCGTTGCGGATCTCATTGGTACTCTTGATGTTGAAGAGAAGGCGAGAGAAAAGTACACACATGCTCGAGTTGCCGAGGGAGATTCTAGTGCCCACATGGTACAGAAGAAGAACTTCCAGCCCAATAAGTTCAAAAACAACAAGAACAAAACTCAGGGGAAAGGCAAGTTTGATACAAAGAACAAGCCATCACATTCTACCAACTTCAAGAAGAATTCTCATAAGAAGGGGAAGGGACTTTGCCATGTCTGCGGTGATCCTAATCACTGGGCTCCGAAGTGTCCTAACCGCTTTGAGGAGCGCGAACATGAGAAGGGTGGCAAGTCCGCTAATATTGTCATCGGTGATACTGATATGAAGGAATCAGGGCCACAGGGACTTCTCCCGTGCTGATGGGGAACGGGTCACATGCCATCGTTCGAGGTGTTGGTACGGTCGATCTAAAGTTTACTTCGGGGAAGACCGTGCGTCTGAAGAACGTTCATCATGTGCCGTCCATCAATAAAAATCTCGTTAGCGGTTCCCGTTTATGTCGAGATGGTTTTAAGTTGGTTTTTGAGTCCAATAAAGTTGTAATTTCCAAGTGTGGACAATTTGTTGGAAAAGGCTATGAGTGCGGAGGCTTGTTCCGCCTATCTTTGTCAGATATTTGCACTAAAGTTATTAATAATGTTTGCCACAATAATGACTCGGATATTTGGCATTCACGACTTTGTCATATTAACTTTGGTTGCATGATGCGGCTAGCCAATCTGAATTTAATTCCAAAAATCTCTACTGTCAAAGGCTCTAAGTGTCAAGTATGTGTGCGAGCTAAACAACCTCGCAAGTGCCATAAGACTGCAGAGGCAAGAGACTTGGCGCCACTAGAGCTTATACATTCTGATCTTTGTGAGATGAATGGCGCGTTGACAAAATGTGGAAAGAGATATTTCATGACGTGGATTGATGACTCCACTAGATATTGTTATGTGTATCTTCTGAAATCAAAAGATGAGGCTTTAACTTTCTTCAAAAACTATAAAGCTGAGGCAGAGAACCAACTTGATCGAAAAATTAAACGACTTAGGTCCGATCATGGTGGAGAGTATTTTTCCAATGAATTTGATCTGTTTTGTGCGGAACATGGTATAATCCATGAGAGGACGCCTCCCTACTCACCTCAGTCTAATGGGGTGGCCGAAAGAAAGAACCGAACTCTAACTAATTTGGTTAACATAATGTTATACACATCGGGTCTTTCCAAGGAATGGTGGGGGGAGGCGCTAATGACCGCGTGTCATGTCCTAAACCGAGTTCCCACAAAGCATACGACCATGACTCCATTTGAGGAATGGGAAAGGAAAAGGTTGAAACTCTCTTACCTACGTTCTTGGGGTTGTTTGGCGAAAGTCAATATACCAATTCCCAAGAAGCGTAAGCTTGGACCAAAAACCATGGATTGTGTTCTTCTGGGATATGCTTTTCATAGCATTGGCTATAGATTTTTGATAATAAAATCTGAGGTATCCGACATGCATGTTGGTACGATTATGGAGTCTAATGATGCAACTTTCTTTGAGGACATATTTCCTATGAAGGATATGTCAAGTTCATCAAATCAGGAGATACCTATTCCATCTAGTGAGGAACTCACTGTAATTCCTGAACCCACCATTGCGATGGAACACGTTGAGAATCCTGTTGAGGGTGACAATGAAGCTCCTATAAGGAGTAAGAGACAGAGGACTGCAAAGTCATTTGGTGATGATTTCATTGTGTACCTTGTGGATGACACACCCAGACTATTTGAAGCCTATGCATCTCCGATGTCGACTCTTTGGAAGGAAGCTGTTAAATGGCGAGATGGATTCCATCTTAGCTAACGGAACCTGGGAGATCACTGACCGTCCTTATGGGTGCAAACCTGTAGGATGTAAGTGGGTGTTCAAGAAGAAGCTTAGACCTGATGGTACGATTGAAAAGTACAAGGCACGACTTGTGGCTAAGGGTTATACCCAGAAAGAAGGTGAAGACTTCTTTGATACTTACTCACCCGTGGCTAGACTGAACACAATTCGGGTGCTACTATCACTGGCTGCCTCACATGGTCTTCTCGTTCATCAAATGGACGTTAAGACGGCTTTCCTCAATGAAGAGTTGAAGGAGGAAATTTACATGGATCAGCCAGATGGTTTTGTAGTACATGGTCAGGAAGGAAAGGTGTGCAAGTTTTTAAAGTCTTTATATGGCCTTAAACAAGCTCCTAAGGAGTGGCATGAGAAGTTCGAAAGAACATTAACTGCTGACGGCTTTGTAGTAAATGATGGTGACAAGTGTGTGTACTATCGCCATGGTGGGGGCGAAGGAGTTATTCTTTGTCTGTATGTCGACGACATATTGATCTTTGGAACCAAACTTGATTTAATCAAGGAGGTTAAGGATTTCTTATCTCGTTGTTTCGAGATGAAGGATCTAGGAGTAGCTGATGTTATCTTAAACATCAAGCTGTTGAGAGATGAGAATGGTGGGATCACACTACTTCAGTCTCACTATGTGGAAAAGGTCTTGAGTCGTTTTGGGTATAGCGACTGCATGCCTTCTCCAACTCCATATGATGCTAGTGTGTTGCTTCGAAAGAATCGACGGATTGCTAGAGATCAACTGAGGTATTCTCAGATTATTGGCTCGCTTATGTATTTGGCGAGTGCCACGAGGCCTGACATCTCTTTTGCTGTGAGCAAGCTGAGTCGGTTTGTGTCAAAACCGAGATGATCATTAGCGTGCGCTTGAGAGAGTTATGCACTACTTGAAGGGCATGCGAGCTATGGGATTCACTACACGGGTATCCAAGGTACTGGAGGGTTATAGTGACTCGAACCGGATATCGATCTTGATGAGATTAAGGCCACAAGTGGTTATGTTTTTACACTTGGTGGTGGCACGGTTTCCTGGAAGTCTTGCAAGCAGACCATCTTAACGAGGTCAACTATGGAAGCAGAACTCATAGCATTAGACACTGCCACTGTTGAAGCAGAGTGGCTTCGTGAGCTATTAATGGACTTACCTCTGGTTGAAAAACCAATACCCCCTATCCTGATGAACTGTGATAATCAAACTGTGATAATCAAACTGTGATCATCAAGATAAACAGTTCTAAGGACAATAGGAAGTCCTCAAGGCATGTGAAGAGGAGATTAAAATCTATCAGGAAACTGAAGAACTCCGGAGTTATTACGTTAGATTATATCCAAACGTCGAAAAACTTGGCAGATCCCTTCACAAAGGGTCTATCACGTAATGTGATAGATAATGCATCAATGGAGATGGATTTGAGACCCACCGCATGAGTTGTCCATAGTGGTAACCCACTCTATGTGATCGGAGATCCCGTGAAGTAGAAGTGGGAGACAAGCTGTTGGTCAGCTGAGAGGAGAGTATCCTTATTTTAATTATCCCACTCCGTGAAGATGCAATACTCTCCTGATCTGCATGGTAGGTTGATATCTATCTTAATGTGTTCCAAGTGGCTTATTTGAGTAAGCAGAGATGTTTTCCTGCAGAGCATCTCCTGAGGAACACACCTATATGAATTTGACTATTAACGTCGCAGTCTGTGAGAAGTGGGTGCTCTCTAATAAATTCATGAAAGGCCCTGGAGTACGACGTATACGCTCCACCCGCGGGGAAGCCTTGCGGCAGCCAAGTATCGGTCAAGAATTTGTGTGAAACTAATCTCGCAGAAAATTTGTAGTTCAAGGCATAGTCCACTATTCAAGTTGTGATCTAGTGTAGCATAAATCTCTAAGTGGAAGTTCAACTTCATAGTCTCCACTAAGCACCAGTATATAAACAATGTTTTGGAAACAAATGGTGAAATGTGCCAATGAGACTTTGTGGGGGATTGTTGGAATTTGCTAGTGGGCTTTTGGCCCAAAGCCCAACTAAAGTTCTGAAATTCTCTTGGCCCATTCATGCACACATGTGAGTGGAGTGAGTGAGGCTAAAGTTTAGTCTCACCTCATAAGTTGAGAGAGAGTTGCACCTTTTTATAAGGTGAGCTCTTCTACCACTTGTATGAGCATGAGAAGAGGAGACCTACACGCGCGCTCCTCCTCCTCGCTCGCCTCGCCACGCCACGCCTCGCCTCGCCTCGTCACGACGCGCCGCGCCGCGGGTTGCGGGATTGAGCCGAGCCGAGGACAGAGCTATTTTCCGATTCTTTTGGATCGTGACGACTCGGACGTGGGGTTTACTCCCACGACCTACCCGACCCGCATTATATAGTCAGGCAGACGTCTATCCTAGCTGCCGCCACTTTGTATGGTTTCTCACCACCGTTCCAGTCCATTGCGCCGCCAAGCAAGTCTTCTCCATCCCTCCTTTCGGCGTGCACCGGAAGAGGGGACAGCAGGCCTCCGGAACCCCGCCTCTCGTGATCCTGTACGGGAGAGGGGCGACCAGGTTTTTGGGGAGCGCACTCGCGCGACTGCTGGCAGCGAACTTCGCGAACGACGACTTCTTCCCCGACCTCGGCAACCTCATCCTCGACGACATGGGCGACAACGTCAATGCTGGCGGTGCTGCTCCGGCTGCACCGTATGTGATTCTATCTTTCCCGTTCGAGATCGTGGTAGAATTCATGTTTCTATGATGTGATCTGTTCATCTGCTATGCTAGTTCGCATGATTAATTCAATCTCTGCTACTGTATTCATGATTTATCTTCTGGTTATTCGGATTAAATCTCGTAGTAATTTTCTCATATTTCCAACACGCATAAGTGTTATGCCGTAACTATGTATGATAATGCACACATGATTTCAGAGTTGTAAACGCGTGGGCTTGGTGTTATCATCGCAAACGATTTGGTTATAAGAAATACTTTGGGATCTCGCCTAAGATCAACTTATGCCATCTATCACTCTCGATGTTTCCCGAAACCCACGATAGTTCTCTCTGCGTGCCCCATGGATGGCCAACGTATAAGGGCATGTACTATGGTGGCATCACCATGGTGCTGCCCCATGCATTCCATGTAGGATTTTTATTTGAAGCCACCATCCAAACCAATAATCACACAATGGTGGCATTGGTCCTTTTCCTAGGCTGTCATCACTAGTTCTTTCCCTTTTTTTCCATTGACCTCTCCCAGCAGAAAAAACACACTATAATGAAGAGTAGAACTTGGTCCAGCCACCGCTTTTGTCAGTGAGGAACTATGCTCCTTTGCAAAAGCCCGTCCGCCTCTGCAAGCAACACTTTTTACTTGAGCTGGACTGATTGCGCCGATGTGGCAACTGGGCAGCCGTCCAGCATGTAGCGTTGGCCATGCCCTAAAAGGCCCCCACACCGATGACACATCTCTCACTTACTTGTCAAGATAGCCGACGAGATGCCTGACAATGATTCGCCTGTCCATCTTGTGCTCGCGGAGTCCCACGTGGCGGCTAAAGAAGCAGACCGCTGCTGCGCCAAAGTCATGTCACGCTAATCCCAGCATCGCAGCCTTACCCTTAGGGAAACCTGGAACAGTCACCGCACAACCCACCAGACTTCAATGGCAAAATGATGTCTGGTTAAATATAGCATGCAAATGAGCTTTTTCTAGTTGGAAACTTGCCATGGGTTCATCATATGACCCGGATAGGGTGTGGTAAAAAATTAATAGTGTTACGGCAAAAACTTGATGCACTTCATGTACTAACTAAACACTCTCTAACGAAGTATCAGGGTTTCGAACGGAAACCACCGCCGACCACACAAAACTCATTTTTTTCACATTAGTTCTTTTTCAACCTTTTTCTATGTTGTCTACACAGCATTGGAGGTGACATGCGTACATTTTGCCACTTTATGAGTTGGTTTTCTATTTTTAAAAGTATTATTTTATTTTGCAGCAACTAAAAAGGGCAAAACGCTCTTTGGTTCAACATAACATGCAAATAACCCCAGAAAGGGATGAAACTTGGAATATAGTGTCATCATGGGACTCCTATATTGCACATATAAACCCTGCTGGGGTGCTAGGCAGACTCGCGCTATCCACGTAGGCTGTGAATAGTTCAGCGACGCGAGGGCGGCAGCGAGCGAAAGAAAAAGCAGCGAAGGCGGCAGCGAGCGAAAGAAAAAGGCAGCCCGCGTAACCCTAGCCGCCGCCCCTCCTCCAGCTCCCACCTCACCCCTCCCCCAGGGCGCCTGCTCCTCCTAGCCACCGCCCCTCCTCCTCCTCCCACCTCAGCCCCCCTCCTCCCCCCACCCCCGCGCATCTCATCCGCCCCGGGTGCTGAGGCAAGCATCCCGGCGACGGCGGCGGCGCTGGATTCGATCTGCAGGAGAGAGAGAGGGAGGTGCGCCGGTGTCGGTTTTCCCCAACCCCACAGCTGTCGCACGCCGCGCCACTCCGCGCCCCCTCTTTGCTCCACCACGCAGCTTCCTCCTCCCCGCTCACCTCCGGCGCAGCTCATCGTAGTGGAGAGCATGAGCAGCAAGGTCTTCATGGTGGGTGGAGCTGCAGCGGAGGGAAGGATGCTTGACGGATCCGGCGCATAAAAAATTCTACTCATTGTTTTATTGTGTGTTGTTTGGTTGTTGAGCTAGAAAGCAATCATAAGTCTATAGTAAAAACGGAAATTCCATATTCACGGAAACAAAAAGTTCCGTTTTCATGCCTATTCCACCGGAAAACACCGTTCCTTTTTTGTTTCCGTTTCCGCATAAAAAATTCCATTTCCACTTCTGTTTTGCAAATTTCCTTTTCCATTTTCATATTTTCTTTCCATTTGCATTTTTCCTCCAGAAAAGCGGAAAGTTTCCACCCCATTTTCATCTCTACATTTTCCCAGTCTAACTTTTCCTATGTTGTCTACACACCATTGGAAGTGTCATTTTCAAATTCTACCACTTTATCAGTTGGTTTGCTATTTTTAAAACATCATTACTTCATTTTCTGGTAACTAAGCAAGGTAAACGCTCTTTGGTTCAACATCACATGGAAATGACCTCGGAGTGGGGTGAAACTTGGCAGGGTGTGATCGTATGACCCCCATATGGTGTGGTAAAAATTTGACAGTGATACGACAAAAACTTGATACACTTCGTGTACAAACAAAACACTCTTCAACGAATTATCAGGGTTTCGAACATATATCATTGCCTACCATGCAAAACTCAAAAATTTTACATCATTTGTCGTTCAATTTTTTACCAATGTTGTCTAAACACCATTGCAAGTGCCATCCTCAAATTTTAGAGTATCCTGGTTTTAGAAAAATATGCTTTAAAGCAGTTTCCTTACTATATATGTGGCGGATACTAGTAGAGAACCCGTTAGCCACAACTTTACTTGGTGGTGCGCCATTTTGAATCAACCCCATCCCTATTTATCTTAAAATAGTGGTGTCGTTGGTATATTTGGACGTTGGCTTTATAAGGTTAGTGATGGTGTTGCTTTTTTTAACATGCCACAAATTGGTGGGCCCAGCTGTAGTTACTAGTTGGAAGGTAGTGGTGGCGTAGATTTCTATGCACGCCGTAGTTAATTCGTCTAGTGCTAGCGTGCTAACTTCTGTTACGCCAGAAATAAAATTTCCTTTTTATCATATGTTTTAAGTATTTATTAATTATTATTAGTAAAAAACCATGTTATTACTATTATTAAAGTAATAGTATCATTTGGTAAATAGTGAACAATTTATATTATATTTTGAGTGTTCCATTATTTTTATTCTTTTATTATATTTAATATTTTTATACTTTTGAGTCTTTATTATTTTTAGACTTTTATTATTTTTAGTCTTTTATTATTATGATTTTATATTATTTTTAGATTTTTTTAATCATTTTGAGTCTTTTATTATTTTGTGTCTTTTATTATATTGAGTCTTTTTTTATTTGGACTTTACTTAGTTATAGCTTGGCGTTTTAGGCTCAAGCCACCACTGGTTCATGTCAATTCACTCCCTAAGTAAAAAACCTAGACACCTCTCTTCTCTATCTCATTTCACCCACTCTCTCGTCCATCTACCACTAGTCCATCTCCATTCATTCCCTGGGTAAAAATCCTAGGCACCTCTCTTCTCTATCTCATTTTCACCCACTCCCTCGTCCATCTGCCACTACCACCTCTGGACCTCGCTGCCCATCGCCACCGGACCTACACGCACGCTCATCGCCACACCGCCGGCAACAAGTGTGATCCCCTCCCATCGCGCATCTCCTTCCCCTTGCCTCGCGCCTCCTTCCTCCGCGGATGCCATGGTGATTCGTGGAATGAGGTGATTTGTGTAGAATTGAAGTAGTGTTGAATTCGATTTTAGTGATGTAGAATCCAATGTTTGTTTCTTTGAATTTGATTGTAGTTATGTAGAATTAGGTTTTAAACTTAGTACAATCCGATTTAGTAGTGTAGAATTAGATTTTATACTTAGAGAATCCGATCTAGTGGCGTAGAATCCATGGATTGCTTTGTGTAGAAATTTTAGTAGTGTAGAATCTCATTGCTTTTGTATATAATCTGATTTTAATAGAGTATTTAGTGTAGAATTGTTTTTACTTTAGAAAAGATCGGATTATATATAGTCTTATTGTGTTGAATCATCAAAATATATAGCCATTAACTATGTTCACTAATAGGGAAAATGATGCCACTACCATATGACAACAACACAAGTCAAGGTGTGGCAGGAGCATTGCAACTGGCACGTTGTTCAACATCTATTTCCAACCGAGTTTTGTTCCTACAGAAGTAAAAAATTATATAAACCTGCCAACCGTTATTTCTTTTGTTTCTATTGCTATTACCATTAATGCATTGTATGTGTGTTTTTTGTTACAAAGATCGTCAATGAGCTGACCAAAGATAATGTAATCTTTGAGGCTCCTGGGGCACCTACACTGTGATATCTGAGAGGGATTTCTTATACTATAGGCGAGCAGGACCTCAAAGAATGACAAACTGAGCTTGAAACACACAAAATGCCGTCTCATTATCCTTTTGGCAATGCTTTGGGAAGACTTGGGTGAAGTCTATGTGATCTTGCTGTAAAAACAGAAATTTTTGCGCTCACGAGATTAGCTGCCATTTTTTACTGGAGAGTGCTTTTAGGTTGATTCTTTTTGCAGATGATCAATAGACACATTTCCTTTCCTCATATGTTGAAGCTCCGAGCAGAATGGATCTATTATTAGTAGCATCGTCACATTCAAATCCCATGTTTTTTGAGACCACTCATGTGTTTGTCTCCTCTTCCAAACTGAATCTGGTTTTAACAGTAGATCATTACTGTTTTACCTACTTGATGCTTAATGCTTGTATTTCGTAAATTTTCCTGGGAGAATGGAGTTATATCTAGAGCTACAGTTTGTGATTTAAGGATCTACTAGGCATATCATGGCAAGTAATTTTACTCGCCAATTGCCATGCTCCAGCATAAATCATGTTCTGTTGCAGCACCTAGCATTTAGATACCTTTGGTTCATGGATGTACGATATGCCTGAAGCTTGAGCAGTTCATATTCAACATATCCATTTATTCCCCGTCCATGACACTTTTCGAGGTTCGACTTTCAACTTTACTTGATGGCGCGTCATTTGGAATCAATGCCATCACTATTTTATTTTTTCAAATAGTGGTGCCGTTTGCATATTGGACAACCATATAAGGTTAATGTTGGTGTTGCTTTTTTTAACGCGCCACAATTGGTGGGCCCATCTATACTGACCAGTTGGAAGATAGTGGTGGCGTTAGATTTCTATGCATGCCGAAGTTAATTAGTCTGTGCGCTCAGTGGTGTCCATGTATTCAGTTTTGCACTCAGTTTCGAATCGTGCTCACTTTTGCCCCTAGTCTGTGTGCACCAACTCGTTCCGTCAGTATTGGCCATGACTAGGGAACTCACCGCGGAATCAATTCGTCGCTTGCCGCTAAAATCTGAAATCAAACAATAGTTCCTCTAAATTTTCTTGTACTTTGATCAAGAAATCAAATCAGAAAAAAGGAAAAATCATAGCCAAATTAATCAAAGCAGAAGAAAGAAAAAAATTACAGTCAAAAGCAAACGTCCAGGCATACTCCAGTAGGGATTGAAATTTTTCTCGCATTTTCATTGTACTCACAGTTTAGGGAGACGAGCGGAGCCGCTGTTGGCCGTGACTTGAAAACTCACTGAGGAGTCAATCCGTCGCTTCCCGCTACTGGTCGGCGCTGCGCGCCATTGCTTTTTCCTCTACTTGTTGTTATCCTCTTGACCTTTCTCATCCGAGGGAGCAAATGAAAGTGAAGATCGAAATGAGATGGAGATGACTTTAGAAGGTTGGGTTGAGCTTGGGAGAGGAGGACATGGTCCATGGGCAGATGGAGGCCGTGCCACGGATCAATGAGGTGGCACAATCAGGACCGCATGATGATGATGGCAGGAGTCCGTGCCACGGATCAATGAGGTGACACAAGTCAGACTGATCCTTGCTATTTCCAAGAAAGGGAATTAATTGGCACGGTTACCTCGTTTATTTTATGACTTGGAAAAAGGATTACTTGCCTTAAAGTGGTCTCTTTTTTTTAGCAAGCTAACTTTTCCAAGTTTGTCCATTTTATTCTTATTTCTTTGAGAATGTCAAAAATCAATTGCTCTGGAGTTTTTAGTTTATCTATCAAATGTTCAGACCATCCTTTTCTCTTATTCCAGTTGAGAAGAATAACAAAGAAAATGGATATGGTAACACACGTCCAAACAAGAATAGGCATGGATACCAAGCTAGGATAAGAATTCCAATAAAAAAAGAAGTGTAACTTAGTTTTATACTTGCATAGTTTCTGTAATTACTATATATATTTGCACAAACGCCTCGACGCTTTCCAACTGTTAATCGCCCGATACACATGTCTTGCTTTGGTAGGCAAATAGGACCACCAATAGCAGGAGATATGAGCTTAATATGAGAAAACATAAGTAAATGGGCTTCCGCCAGAGCTCAAACAAGGACAAAGAGATTATGCATGTGATCAACAAATCATCGTTTAGATAAATGCTCAAAATAGACACATTTGGTTTCATTGCATCTTTTGAGCAACAATAATTCTCATCAACCTGTACATACAAGGCATGCATACATATATTCATTGGCTGGCTGATGAGTACATCTATCCACATGTCCACAACAAGGCATGATGGACCAAAAACATATGTATACACAGAAGGCACTCTTGTTCTACAACTAAATCACCGACTCAATGGCCAGGCCATCTGAGATCCAAGAGAGAGCAACAAGACAGAGAGGAGTCCAAGGACTCTCCTCAAGCAAGGACAAGGCTACCACCACTGCCACTGCCGTGGTGACGTCTCCCTCCCTTCGCATGGAGTGCTCAGTCACTCACATTGACGGAAGTGAAGGGCAGAATCAGCTACTGCTCTCAACAAGTAATGGGATGGAAGCCCAAGACTGAATGAGGCCAACGGTTGCTGGACTCTAGCCGAACTATCCTGCCCCGCTGTCGACAACTTGCATGGCAATCACATCTTAGGCCTCATAGATCCAGTTGTGCTGGCAATCGCAACTTCCATGGAGAGAAGACTTCAGCTCCAGGTGGCCCTTGACCTTGAGCATATCAAACTTCCCTTCGGTTTGGCTTCCCTTTGGTTATTTCTTTTCTTTTTCTTTAGATATGCTCTCGTCCCCTGTAATAACAATACGAATCCAAAGAATCGAGTGAGTTAGGTTTCTCTAACACAAGACAAGACAAGGCAAAGATGTTTAACAAAACAAATGACACCAGGGATTGTACAACATCAGTCTAACAAGGACCAGACAAGTGAGTTGCTGCAAGTAACCACAAGCATTTAAAAAAACTCAAGCTTGATAAATCAGGGAATGCAAGACAGCAAGCATGAAAGGTATACACTAGATCAATACTTGAAATAAATTACACCAGGTCAAATTATACTGAACTGGTGCCATGTGAATTGCCGCCGTAGGTATTCACTGGCGAAGCGAATTTTATAGTAGTAAAGATATTCAACAAACAGAAAGAACGGAAGCAGCACTACAGCGTGGCAGACAGTAAATTCAAATTGATCGCATAGGCAAACATGCATGCATAATTTCAAGAACCACCGAAAATGCAGCAGGTTGTGTTCCATGCATAAAATATGTTCGACAAAAGCACTGATCAAACAATATATTGATGCTTTATTGTTCTGTAATGATGAAGGTGTTGTCTTTGATATATCTCTCCTTTGGGTAACATAAAAACAGTAAGAATCTTTCAACCAAGTGATCAGCTCGATCATGGTGAACACATCTTCATGATTTCATCCAAATGGGTTATCCCAGTTTAACAAACAACTAAATGAACAAAGGTACGCAACATTGTATATTCAATATTGGCACAACATAGCATCTCTAGGCCTACTAGTCTCGGCAACACCAACAGGCAGAAACCATGCCAAACGATGCCAAACGAATCCCAAGATCCTAAAATGGTCTATGTATAACTATAGCAATGTACCTGGGCGAGAAGGTAGCCCCAATGATTGGATGAGGCCAACGGTTGCTGGACTCCGGCCGAGCTCTGCTGACATCACAAGGATTGCGGTACTCATGTTCACCTGGTGGAATTCATTTATTAAACGATCAGCAATGACTACTGCAATAACCAGATAAGTAGGTTTGGGAAAGCAAACAGTAACAAAGGAACTCACACGGTCCATGTTGCAGGAGCAGGAAGGAGAAGAAGCAGAGGACAACGATGGTCCAACGCTTGGGGAACTGCTGCCACCAAGCGGGAGAAGAAACAACCTCTCAATTCGCACCACCAACTAGAAAGGCCGCCTAGGCGGGGACGTCGCCCAGCAGTGCCCCGGTCATCTCGTATCGCTGGGCCCTGAAGTCGGCACGCTTTTGGATTGGTACCCCGTACTCCGGTTGCAGCATGCTGGCCCTCTCCAGACCGGTGAGGTTCTTGGGCTTGTGCCATCTGTTATCGATGCTTGCAAAAGCCACCGTCGACAACTTCCATGCGATCACATCGTAGACCTCACAATTTTTTTTACAAATTAAAGTTTGATGGGCTGCAAAATAAAAATGAACTCCAATTGTAATTCACGGATGACTCCAAAGAGAAGTAAAAAAAAGGAATGTAACTCCAGATCACCATAAGTAGAATTTACATTCAAATTCAAAGTGTAAACTAGTAGTTTAGAACTAAATGCTAGTTCTCAAGAAATAAAGAACAAATCTTTGCGATTGTAGCAGTGAACTGAAGCTATGATATCAGGTGCATCAAGCACAAGTTTGGGGGTTTACCTGGAAGAGGACATCAAAGATTATTCACAGATCAGAAAAATCTTCCTTATTCCCTCCAAAATCTGATATCAAAACAATAGTTATTCTCCATCTTCTTTGTGTCAACTATGTCGTAAGACCTGTACAGTCCAAGTGTTATTCAAGTTTTCAATGAATTTTCTTGTACTTTGATCAAGAAATCAAATCAAAAGGAAAAATTACGACCAAACCAATCAAATAACAAAAGCCACCACAGAAAATACTAGCAGCTCCCTTAAAATTATAGTGTTAGATAACAACAATTACAACAAATATTTGAATTAGATAATAACAATAATATATATACCAGCAGGAAACTTCCGAAATTACAAGAAAATTTTCATGTAAAGCATATATAGTGCGGACTCTAGTGATTGCAGTAACTTAAAAAAATCATAACATGTACTATGGTGGCATCACCATGGTGCTGCCCCATGCATTCCACGTAGCATTTTTATTTGAAGCTACTATCCAAACCAACAATCGCCCAATGGTGGCACTGGTCCCTTCCCTAGTCTGTCATCACTAGTTCTTTCCCTTTTCTTCCATTGACCTCTCCCAACAGAAAAACACACTATAATGGAGAGCAGAACTTGGTCTAGCCACCGCTTTTGTCAGCGAGGAACTATGATCTTCTGCAAAAGCCCGTCCGCCTCTGCAAGCAACACTTTTTACTTGAGCTGGAATGATTGTGCCGATGTGGCAGCTGGGGCAGCCATCCAGCATGTAGCATTGACATGCCCTAAAAGGTCCCCACACCGATGACACATCTCTCACTTACTTGCATGGGATGACAAGATAGCCGACGAGATGCTCGACAATGATCCCCCTGTCCATCTTGTGCTCGCAGAGTCCCATGTGGCGGCTAAAGAAGTAGACCGTTGCCGCGCCAAAGTCATGTCACACCAACCCCAGCATCGCAGCCTCACCCTTAGGGAAACCTGGAATGGTCACCACACAGCCCACCAGACTTCAATGGCAAAATGATGTCCGGTTAAAAATAGCATGCAAATGAGCTTTTTTTTAGTTTGAAACTTGCCATGGGTTCATCATATGACCCCGATAGTGTGTGGTAAAAACTTAAGAGTGTTACGGCAAAAACTTGATGCACTTCATGTACTAACTAAACACTCTCCAACGAAGTATCAGGGTTTTGAACGGAAACCACCGCCGACCACACAAAACTCATTGTTCAAACTTTTTCTATGTTGTCTACACAACATTGGAGGTGCCATGCGTACATTTTTCCACTTTATGAGTCGGTTTTCTATTTTTAAAAGTATTATTTTATTTTGCTACCACTAAAAGGGCAAAACACTCTTTGGTTCAACATAACATGCAAATAACCCCGGAAAGGGATGAAAGTTGGCATATAGTGTCATCATGGGACTCCTATATGGTGTGTTCAAAATTGAGAGGTTATAGCAAGAACTTGATGCACTCGTGTACAAACTAAACACTCTTCGGCGAAGTATCAGAGTTTCGAACGGAAACCATCGCCTACCACACAAACTCAATTATTTTACATCCTTTCTCGTCCAAACTTTTTCTATGTTGTCTACACACCACTAGAAGTGTCATTATCAATGTATTTTTCACTTTTTGAGTTGACTTGGTATTTTAGATGTATTACTTCATTTTCTGGCCACTAAAAAGGGCAAACCGCTCTTCGGTTCAATATAATTTACAAATGACCTTGGAACGGGATGAAACTTGGCATGGCGTCATCATATGACCCCTATATGGCGTGGTAAACATTTGAGAGTGTTACATAAAAAATTGATGTACATCGTGTACGAACAAAACACTCTCCAGCGAAGTATTAGGGTTTCAAACAAAAACCACCGGCTACCACACAAAAATAAAAAAATTACGTCGTTTTTCATAAGTATGGAAACGAAGCGAAAATGGACAGAAACAAGTTCTACCATATTTGTTTTCATATATTTTTGCAGAAGCAGAAACGAATACAGAAACCCCGAAAATGAATACGGAAACAGATACTACCGGAAACAGACATGGAGCGAATACAAAGTGGACACGGAAACATAAGTGGGAGGCGACCGGAACTTAAAACCCCTTGAATCATAAATAAATACACACGAAAAACAAAAAAAAAGTATTGAGTTGTTAACATGGCTACAAAATAATATCATTGTGTTAGCAACTTAGTAGTAGTACTAGACAATTTCCTATAAGGTCAAGCTGAGTGCATGTGTGATAGTAGAAGTTGGACCTCAAATGATCCATTCTACTCATTGTTTTATTGTGTGTTGTTTGGTTGTTGGGCTAGAAAGCAATCATAAGTCTATAGTAAAAACGGAAATTCCATATTCACGGAAACAGAAAGTTCTGTTTTCATGCCTATTCCACCGGAAAACACCGTTCCTTTTTGTTTCCATTTCCGCATAAAAAATTCCATTTCCACTTCTGTTTTGCAAATTTCCTTTTCCATTTTCATATTTTCTTTCCATTTGCATTTTTCCTCCGGAAAAGCAGAAAGTTTCCACCCCATTTATATCTCTACATTTTCCCACTCTAACTTTTCCTATGTTGTCTACACACCATTGGAAGTGTCATTCTCAAATTCTACCACTTTATGAGTTGGTTTGCTCTTTTTAAAACATTATTACTTCATTTTCTAGTAACTAAGCAAGGCAACCACTCTTTGGTTCAACATCACATGGAAATGACCTCGGAGTGGGGTGAAACTTGGCAGGGTGTGATCATATGACCCCCATATGGTGTGGTAAAAATTTGACAGTGATATGACAAAAACTTGATACACTTCGTGTACAAACAAAACACTCTTCAACGAAATATCAGGGTTTCGAACATATATCATTGCCTACCATGCAAAACTCAAATATTTTACATCATTTGTCGTTCAATTTTTTTCCAATGTTGTCTACACACCATTGCATGTGCCATCCTCAAATTTTAGAGTATCCTGGATTTAGAAAAATATGCTTTAAAGAACTTTCCTTACTATAAATGTGGCAGGTACTAGTAGAGACACTAGTAGAAAAAGGGCCATTTGTCCCGGTTCATAAGGCCCATGTGTCCCGGTTGGGGAACCTGGACTAAAGGGCCTTTACTAATGCCCTAGGCCTTTAGTCCCGGTTCTTATACTAACTGGGACAGATGGGCCTCCACGTGGCCGCTCTGGCGAGCCCAGGCACGAGGGCCTTTGGTCCCAGTTGGTAGCACCAACCGGGACCAATAAGCTTCCATCGTCGACATTTCAGAGCTTGTTTTTTTGAAAGGATGTGGTTTAGGGTTTTGGGGTTAATTTAGGTTGGTATAGGTAGCTAATAGAGATGTGTCCTCTCTTATCTCCGTACTACTGCTATCGCTATGCCTAAACATGACTTAGATTGAAGTGAGGCAACATGTGGTGCATGTAAAGTAATACTAATCCAAACTTGATCAAGTTTGGATTGTACTACTTTCGACATGCACCACATGCATGTTGCCTTCACTTTAATCCAATCCATGTTCATTTCACCCACAGATATATAATAACTCTTCATGCTCGCATCATGCATCATCATAATAACAAGTCCTAGTAATCATCATCATACAACTTCTATTCGTTATTAATAAAAAGTCATACGATCATCATCCTGATAGTCATCCAACCAACCCTACTTAATTGTTCTTAGCACATGATCGTCAATATTAGGTAGGACCTAAATACCCTCTTTAAGGTAAAATAGCATAAAACAATATAGACCCTGACTCTCCATTATGGAGAATGGAGACCATCCTGTCTCCAATTCTTGCGCTTCGCTTCCTTTTGCTTCCAAGAACCTCCTTACGACTGTCCATACATTTTTTCCATTTTTTGATTAGCATGTCACCACTTCTTTGAGAAATCCGGTATGGACAGTTGAGATTCGTAGGATGACCTGGATATATGTTCAAAACACGAAGGCTGCCTCTGGGATTCTCTGTTGAAAAACATAGTAATAACTTCATAGTTAGCAATGATGTACTAGTTTTAGAAGTATGCAAAAGATGCACGGATGTCGTAATAGTAAAAAATCTTACCAGGGTATCTCCATGGTAGTTACCATAGTTCAACACGTGCACTAGTGGCACGTAATGACCATAATGTTGAGGAGTTTGATTGTAGATATTGTAATTCTCAATATCAGTACAAAATCCGACTAGATGATTTTTCTCCTGATAAGTTAATTCGGAGCCATCGGTGTAGTGGATTTTGTCTACCATGTTCCGCACATTGTTTGAACAATCAAAATAAGCTGTCAATGGAAATAAGCTGTCAAGAATTTTGAAATAAACAATATAAATTAGCTAATAACTATGTTTGAGAAACTCACATAGCGGTAGAATTGGAGAAGTATCAACAAGGACCCAAATGTCCATATTGTCTTGCTCGATTTCAGGATCACCAAGATCCATGTTGACAAGCATACCCTCATCAAAACCATACATCTTGCAAAGTGCTTCCCATTTTTTGCAACCAAAATGGGTTACGCTCTTAGAATTGTACAGCTTTACTTCAAAATCCACACCATGATGGGCCCTTAGGTGAATTTTCTTTGTTTCGAAACTTTCATGGTCTTCAAAACCCATCCTCTCCGATTCATAGCGTCTTGCATGGCATGGGATAAGCTAGTCGAATTGTAAAAGATGAAAAGTACACGTTGAAATATTTGAAGTCGTGCTTAATTACGAAAAAATAACACTTGTCGTCGTTGCATACCGTTTCAACATCGAAGGTCTTCTCCAGCTTAATGTGATCTTCGTCCAGGTGAGGCCTGTCGCACTGACCTCGGTCGTCATGGCACCAGTCGCACTCCCCCGGGAGACTTTCGTCGTCGGAGTACGACATTTTCTATGTTCATAATTCAAATATTAAACATCTAAAATTAAATATATGTACTAAAAAACCTAAGTTAGATCATTATTATTCATCACGGGAACGAAGGAGAAGCTACCCCCACGACAACAGTCGGGATTCTTCATCCTTTCATATATTGTGGAGACTCGACAGACTTAAAGTCAACCCGAGGACTCATATTATAGGACTCATATTGACATGGAGATTTGGCTGGTCTCACCTTGAGGCCGGAGGGGGTCGGTGACGGGGAAGACGGCGGGGATGATGGAGGGGGGCTCCTAGATTTCTGCGAAAACAAAAACCCTATAAGCTATCAACTAATCATATGCATACGCCTTACATAGTTCTATCTAATTTTAGCATTCAAAGTAGGAATATTTTTCCAATTTGAGCATTCAATAAGCAAAATCAAATCGCAAAATAAAGTAGTATTCAAATTAGGATACATTCAATTATAAGCAAAACTACATCATCTCTTGCGTTCGTACATCGTCGAATATTATCACTAATACACCTCGAATACTATCATACATATAGCATCGCTAGTACAACTAGAACCGTAGCGCCCGACGAATATCGGCGCGGGCGGTAGACACCCAAAGAGAAGGAACCATCACAGGATCACTCCAATGAGATCCCTGAAGAAGCTGCCAGGTATTGTCGAACCTGCCCTCCAACGCAACCATGTAGCGGCGGACGTGCTCGTCCTCCTCGCTGACACGGTGATGTACCACCTCCCCGGTGTCCGGAAGCCTCGGCACCATCACTGGCCCACACGACCGCCACCAAACAAGGATCGGGTCAACGACGGGCTGGCTCCTCACCAACCTACGCCCACCGGAAGGTAGCATCTCCCAATACCAGCCCGGCGGAGCACAATTCCGGACATGGCCCCTCTGATCAAGCTGGCCTCCTCCGCCGAGTCGAAGACGAGGATGCGGTATAGGCATCGTCGATGTCGATGCGGGAATAATTGCTTGAACTAAAAAAAATAAACTAGTTCTATTAATTTTCTTGCTAAAAATAAACTACTTCTATAGTAAAATAAAGTAGTTTTATTAAATCAACTAGTTCAACTACTAATTAAGCACTTACTATAAATAAAATAAAGTGGTACTTACTAAAAATAAATGACTTCTCTATATAGTAAAATAAAGTAGTTTTATTAAATCAACTAGTTCAACTACTAAGCACTTACTATAAATAAAATAAAGTAGTACTTACTAAAATAAACTGCTTCTATATATAATAAAATAAAGTAGTTTCATTAATTAATCAACTAGTTCAACTAAAATAAACTAACTTTAAATGCAGTAACATTAGAACTAATAAACTAAAATGCACTAAATCAACTAACCTTAAATGTAACTTTTGCAACACATTTTTTCCTCTCCTCTTCTAACCATAAACATTGAACAAAAACAAAACTATACAACCTAAAAATGCTATGAACAAAAAACTATGAACAAAAAAAAACTATGAACAAAAGAAACTATGAACACATACACATACATCCATCCATATACATGCATATCCATCCATCCATACAAACATACATCCATATACATACATACAAAAACAGGGCGGGCGGCAAGCAAGCAGCCAAGCAGACGGATCGGGATGGGAAGGGGCTCACTGGGGATCGAGGCGGGGCGGCAGCGAGGCACCGACGAGGACGACGACGAGGCCGGCGACGAGGACGGTGGGCTCGTGGGGGAGGGTTATACGCGCGCGGCGAGGGCTTGGGGGGGAGCGGCTCAGGGGTGGCGACGGCGATGGCGATGGCGAGGACGACGTCGACGGCGGGTCAGGGGCGGGGCAACGGCGTCGGGGCAGGGGCTCGGTGTAACGCCCCGGATCTGATGCGCCAGGTGTCCGTCAGTTATTCGCCGCCGTTGCCATGTCATGTGCTTGCGTGTTGCACTTTTCCATGTCATCATATGCATTTCATATCATGTCATCATGTGCATTTCATTTTGAATACGTGTTCGTCTCATGCATCCGAGCATTTTCCCCGTTGTCCGTTTTCCAATCCGGCACTCCTATGTCTCACGGCGCCCTCTTTTACCTCTTTTCGTGTGCGGGTGTTGAACTTTCTCGGAATGGCCCGAGGTTTGTCAAGCGGCCTTGGTATAGCACCGGTAGACCGCCTATCAATTTTCGGATCATTTGGAGGTCGTTTGGTACTCCAATGGTTAACCGGGTAACCGCAAAGGCCTCTTTAAGTCGCAGCCCAACACCCCTTTCAAAGTGGACCAAAACCCAGCAAACTCCCCTCCATGCTCTCGGTCGTTCGATCACGATCGCGTGGCCGAAAACCGCACCTCATTTGGACTCTCCTAGCTCCCTCTACCTATAAATATGTCTTCCTCCCAATTCCCGGTCAAACCCTAAAATCATGCCGTCGCCCACGGACATGTCCGTCCGCGCAGGACGCGTCCGCCGCCAGCAGCCACGTCGCCGGACCAATCCCGGGCGACACCTCAGCGCCGCCGCCTCCTCCACTCTCCGCTTTGCCACGTGGCCGCCAGCCACCGTGCCCGCCGCCGGCCCGGCGAGCTCAGAAGGGCCCGCCGGCCCATCCGCCGCCGCCGCCATGCAGGCCAGCGCCCGGCGGCCATGGCGCTGCTGACCCCGCCGCCGCGGAGCCCTCCGCCGCCGTGCCCAGCAGCGCCCGCCCGAACGCCCGCTCGCCCATGGATCCAAGCGCCCGGCCACCTCGCTGCCCGGCGCCAAGCGACCTCGCCCGCCGCCGCCGCCCACCTCGGCTCCCGCCGCCCGCCTCGCCCAGTGCCGCCCCGACCGGCGCCCTCCCCGTCGTCCTCCGCCTGCCTTCCTCGTCTCCGGCGACGCATCTCCGGCGAGATCCGCCTCGCCTCGTAATCCGTGCCATGAGGTTGACTTTTCCCCCTCCAAATCCACTAGGTCCCCGTTTTCTGTAGTAATTTTGTTGCATATTCATCGCATCATATCTTTGCACCCGTGGCTCCGTTTTGGGCGTGTAGCATGTCAAATTGTTCGCCTCGATGAGTACATCATTTCATCTCATTGCATAATTTTAATTTGAGCTCATCTTAATGCCCGAAATGCTGTTGGAAGAGGGCAATGTGATGTTAGTTTCAGATTCTTATCAGAACATGCACTTTTGTCATTTTTGCCATGATTGATGTGTGCACCTTATGAATTTGAGTCCTAGATGTGTTTTCTAATATGCCATGCCATCTTTACAGGGGTGTATGCCATGTATTTTTGTGATCTCTGTGGTGACTAGCACAAGCATGCAAACTAGGCTTCATGATGTTGCTGATTTCAGCCCCTGTTCTGCTGATATTTTTATGCCATGTAAACTTGATGCTACCGAGAGATCCTTGCTTATTTTGAGATACTTCAGTAAGGATGTTTTGTTATACATGTCTTGCTCTATCCATCCATGCCCTTTTTTGCAATTATGAAGTGCCATAGCTTGAGTCAATCGAGCTCTACTTTTGCTATAAAATGTTTCCTGGCAGGTTGTTTACATGTTATTCAATTTTGCCAAGGTTGTTGTTAGTGATCCATGCACCCTATGATGTTGTTCTTGCCATTTATAGCTTCTATGCCATGTCTTCTTGCTGTTGGTGGCCTTTCCATGCAATGTATTGCTCTGTGTTGAGTGGTTCAAGCTCACCAACATGCCTACTTATCGTTGTTCCTGCCATGTTTGAATCTGTCATATAACTTGCCATGTTTACGTGGGTGCCATCATATTTTCTGATCCTTTTTGGCTCATGGTCAGTAAGGGACTTTTGTTCTATGCAATTAGTAGATTCATGCCATGCCTTTTTTTGCCATGTTAAGTTCCTGTAGCATGTTGTTTGATAGCTCTAAACATTGCAACCTGATGTTATTTCCTGATAAGTCTGAAACTGTTATTATTTGCAATCTTGCCATGTGTTTTTGAGCATGTTCTAGTGATTTCTGGAAATAGCTCAGTGTTCATGTTTTTTCATGCTGTACCTGTACATCGTGCCCATGCCTTTTGTTATTGCGTTGAGATGCTGTAGCTTGTTGTTTTGATGCTTGCAATATGCCTAGTTGCTGTTCTGGACAGATTGTTGTCATGACTTGTATAGTGTGTATGTGTTGAACCGTTGCTCCGTTTTGAGTGTGCTCTATATGAAATTTGCTTGATTTTGCATGTAGTTTCATATTATCATGTTGCATCCTTGTTTTGAGGTGTTTGCTTGATGTTTGTATGCATTTTGCATCAATGCCATGTTTAACTTGTTTTGCTCATATCTTCTAGGCCGTAGCTCCGAATCTAATGAACTTTATATGTAACTTGACTAGAATTTCGTGTAGATCATCGTGGTGCATCTTAACTTGCTGCTTAACAACTTGAACATAAGGTTTATTCAGATCTGGACCAATTTCTAAATTTGCATATGAGGACTTACCGGAATTGTTATATGTAGTTTCCGGCCTCATTTAAACTTGCTTTGATGTGTTGCTCTTGTTTGTATCATCTCTTGCCATGAGTAGCTTCATGTAGCCTTGTCATGCATCATGCGTGGTTGTGCATCATGCCTTGTTCATGTGTGGTGTGTTTACTATGTTGTGTGCTTCTTCTTGTTAGTTCCTGTTGCGTTGCGATCGTGAGGATTCGTTCGTCTACGCTTGGTTCGGCTTCATCCGTTTGTCTTCTTCATGGACTCGTTCTTCTTCCTAGCGGGATTTCAGGCAAGATGACCGCTACCCTGGATCTCATTACTATCATGGCTATGCTAGTTGCTCCGTTCTATCACTATGTTGCGCTACCTATTACCTGTTTATCAAGCCATCCCAAATTGCCATGTCAGCCTCTAACCTTTTGCACCCTTCCTAGCAAATCATTGTTTGGCTATGTTACCGCTTTGCTCAGCCCCTCTTATAGCGTTGTTAGTTGCAGGTGTAGATGAAGTTTGTTCCTTGTTGGAACATGGAGATGTTGTTCCTTGTTGGAACATGTTTACTTGTTGGGATATCACAATATATCTTATTTAATTAATGCATCTATATACTTGGTAAAGGGTGGAAGGCTCGGCCTTATGCCTGGTGTTTTGTTCCACTCTTGCCGCCCTAGTTTCCGTCATATCGGTATTATGTTCCCGGATTTTGCGTCCCTAACGCGGTCGGGTGATTTATGGGACCCCCTTGACAGTTCGCTTTGAATAAGACTTTTCCGGCAAGGCCCAACATTGGTTTTACCATTTGCCTCACCACCACCTACTTTTTCCCTTGGGAGTCGCTCTCTCGAGGGTCATCTTTATTTAGCCCACCCCGGCCAGTGCTTCTCTAAGTGCTGGTTCGAACCGAGTAGACTGCGGGGCCCCCTCGTGGCAACTCGAGGTTTGGTTTTACTCGTAGGATGTCTCATCCGGTGTTGCCCTGAGAACGAGATATGTGCAGCTCCTATCGGGATTGTCGGCGCATCGGGCGGCTTTGCTGGTCTTGTTTTATTGCTGTCGAAATGTCTTGTAGCCGGGATTCCGAGACTGATCGGGTCTTCCCGGGGAGAAGGAATATCCTTCGTTGATCGCAAGAGCTTATCATGGGCTAAGTTGGGACACCCCTGCAGGGTATAAACTTTCGAGAGCCGTGCCATGTTATGTGGCAGATGGGAATTTGTTAATATCCGGTTGTAGTAAACTTGAAGCAAACTCTTCTAAAATACACCAACCGTGTGCGTAACCGTGAGTGTCTCTTTTCGGGGTTGATCAAGAGGAGAACACGTTTTCTGGGTTATGTCTGACGTAAGTAGGAGTTCAGGATCACTTCTTGATCATTACTAGTTGACGACCGTTCCTTTGTTTCTCTTCTCGCTCTCATTTGCGTATGTTAGCCACCATATCATGCTTAGTCGCTGCTGCAACCTCGCCACTTTACCCCTTCCTTTCCCTTTAAGCTTTGCTAGTCTTGATACCCATGGTAATGGGATTGCTGAGTCCTCGTGGCTCACAGATTACTACACCACCAGTTGCAGGTACAGGTGCGATGATCATGACGTGAGAGCGATGTTTGCTTGTGTTGGAGTTCTTCTTCTGCTTCTTCTTCGATCAGGGGATAGGTTCCAGGTCGGCAGCCTGGGCTAGCAGGGTGGATGTCGTTGGAGTTTCTGTTTATGTTTCATCCGTAGTCGGATGTTGTTGTTATATTGTTGTATTCATGTGACGTTGTATGTATTGGATGTATCCCCATCTATTATGTAATGTTGATGTAATGATATCCACCTTGCAAAAGCGTTTCAATATGCGGGTCTATCCTTGGTGGGACCTTCGAGTTCCTTTTGGATAGGGTCGCATATTGGGCGTGACAAGTTGGTATCAGAGCCTCGACCGACCCTATGAGCCCCCTTGATTGATCGTGTAGTTTGGCCGTTGTTGAGTCTAGAATAAACTTTTCGGAGTCTAGTTATATCGGAGAGTAGGGATTCTTTTTACTCCTCAGCCCCTTCGTCGCTCTGGTAAGGAATCTTGACGTAGGTGTTTTGAATTACTTCTCTTCCCCTTTAAATTTTTCTTTAGGATCACGTGGTTAGTTTCGTGAGTTGTCCATCTTCTTTTATCCGGTGCATTTCTCGTCAAGTTGACTCGAGCCTCGTCATCTTTGAGTTCAATCCCCAGTTGTTTTCTTTTCCCACCCGCCCACCCTTTTCATCTCAGAGTCGAAGTCCGTAATCGAGTATCCATCCTACTCGTGCGAAGTATTTGCCTTTCTTTCCTCAATTATTTCAACCGGTGTTTTTCTATTCAAGATATTCGTCGGTTTCCCCTTCCAAGTTGTCTTTGTTTTCCCGCCCTCCCACCCTATTATTCCCGCAGTTCGAGTTTCTTCCGACCATCAATTCCATTCGTGTGGAGCCTCTTCAGTTTTCCCTCAATTATTTCAACCGGTGAATTCTCGTTTTGTACGACATTCTTCATCTCTTTTCTTCTCCGGTGGACTCAATTCAAGTTTTGAGGTTGATCATATTCTTTTCCTCGAAGTGTTTTTCCAGCTCGTTCGTCTCTCGCCAGTTTATCCTTCCGGAGTGCTCTAGTCATCTCAAGAGATTCGTCTGTGTTCTAATTAATTCGAGGCTGTCACCTCATTCAAATATTTCATTTGTTCCGGTGCATCATCTATCTGTTCGTCATCCCTTTCCGACGGTGTTTTCTCTTCAGTGGGCCCTAACCCACAGGTCTTTTCCCAGGATCTTACCTGACTCTTTTAATTTTCCCGGAGTTATTCTCAAATCCTTTTCGAAGTTTGACGTAAGTATGAATTTCATCAGTCAGACACCTTTCCAAGGTCGATTCCAAATCTTTTTCATCGTCGGCTCAACCTCTTCGCTTTTCGTTCTCCCGGAGTGCCTCAACAAATTTTGGCGGTGTTTCTCGTCATCATTTGAAGACCGTCGTAGATTTTTTCTCTTAAATCTTGTCCGTTCTCCCGGAGATTCGCGGTGCTAGCTCGATGTTATCATATCTAGTTGTTTCCAGTTGTGCAATTCTTTTCACCCATCCGGAGTATTTCAGGAGTTGTTTTCTATTTCTTTTCACCCGAGGCCATCATTCCAGTTATCGGTCTCTATTTATCCCGGTGCTTCGTTCGAGTGTTCGTTAATCAGCTCATTGTCTCTTTGTTATTTTGCATCTAAATCCCCTCTAGCTTATTTGTTCTTCTAATTTTTCCCGGCGATTCTTCCATCAGTCATTTCGAATTCTTACGGTGGTTCGTGCAAGATTCTTTTTCTTTGATTATCACACTAATCCATTCGTTCTTTTCAATCCTACCGGTGGTTCATGAAGACCTTCTCAAATTTGCAATATGACACTTCTCAATCCTTTTCAAGAAGAATAAGTAGTATGCAAATCCATTGCTTCTCATCAATTTAATTGGTGGAGGATAAGCATAACATAATTCTTATTCTCATTTCATCGTGGTCAAGTTGATTAATTCTTTCTTTGGAGATTGTTCGTGATGAGTGTTTTTCTCGGATCTAAGTCGTTCATCTTTTCTTTTCCGGAGTTCAAATTTCCTCGGCCATTTCGTCGGAACCTCCATCTAAGTCACCGCAAGGCTCATCTTATTCTTTCTTCCTCCATTCTATCTCACCATCCTTTTGTTACCGGAGTTCTTCATGGTGGTTCTTCATGACTTATTTCATTCTTCAAGTTTTCATCAAGATTTAGTTGCTGGAGTTCAAGTACCTTTTCTTCTTGCATCTCGAAGTGCAATTAATTCTCCGTATTCTTTGGAAGTGGAGTTTTGCATTTCTTCGTTCTTCTCAGCTATTTAATCTTTTCCGTTTGTGGTCGGTGATCAGCTCATAATTTCTGAGATGTTATCCGTAAGTCCACGACAAGGTTATTCTTTCGTTGTTGGTTTTCTCAACAACTACATTCAATCCTTCTAAATTCTTTTCATTCAATTCTCTTTCAATTCTTTCCGGAGGTTTTGTGTCATGTCTTCATCAAGTATCATTCCATCCTCTCAAGTTCAAGTTCTATTCCTCCATGTTTTAGCCGGAGTGCTGTCTAAATCCCTTCAGTCTTATCCGTTTCTTTTCTCATGCTAACCACTCCGGTTAGAACGAGTGGTTTCTAGTCTATCTGATTTCGTGAGCATTTGATTCTCGTCATTCTCGTCGTTCCTCTCTTTTTTCTCGAGTGCTCTCGATTCTTTGCTTCTTCTCTTCAGTTCTTGTTTCACCTCTTCCTTTTCCCTTCCGTCTCGGTCCTAAGATCTCGGGACGAGATCTCTTGTTAGTGGAGGAGTGTTGTAACGCCCCGGATCTGATGCGCCAGGTGTCCGTCAGTTACTCGCCGTCGTTGCCATGTCATGTGCTTGCGTGTTGCACTTTGCCATGTCATCATATGCATTTCATATCATGTCATCATGTGCATTTCATTTTGCATACGTGTTCGCCTCATGCATCCGAGCATTTTCCCGTTATCCGCTTTTCCAATCCGCACTCCTATGTCTCCGGCCGCCTCTTTACCTCTTTTTCGTGTGCGGGTGTTGAACTTTCTTGAATGGCCCGAGGTTTGTCAAGCGGCCTTGGTATAGCACCGGTAGACCGCCTGTCAAGTTTCGGATCATTTGGAGGTCGTTTGGTACTCCAACGGTTAACCGGGTAACCGCAAAGGCCTCTTTAAGTGGCAGCCCAACACCCCTTTCAAAGTGGCCCAAAACCCAGCAAACTCCCCTTCATGCTCTCGGTCGTTCGATCACGATCGCGTGTTCAAAAACCGCACCTCATTTGGAGTCTCCTAGCCTCCTCTACCTATAAATATGTCTTCCTCCCCGAATTCCCGCAGTCCAAACCCTAAAAATCATCCCCGTCGCCCGCCGGACATGTCCGTCCGCGCCGGACGCGTCCGCCGCCCCGCAGCCACGTCGCCCGGACCAATCCCGGGGTGACACCTCAGCGCCACCGCCCCCTCCTCCACTCTCCGCCTGCCACGTGGCCGCCAGCCACCAAGCCCGCCCGGCCCGGCGAGCCGTGAAGCGGCCCGCCGCCCATCCGCCGCCGCGCCGCCCGCCGCATGACCGCCGCGCCGGCGCCCATGGCGCCGCCGACCCGCCGCCGTGCCATTGCCGCCCGAACCACCAGCTCCGCCGCCGCCGACCCAGCATCGCCAGCGCCGCCGACCGCCCGGCTACGCGCTCACGCTCAGCCCGCCACCACGCCCGCCGCCGCCGCTCGACCTCGCCGGTTCCCGCCGCCCGCTCCGCCCAGCGCCGCCCCGACCGGCGCCCTCCCCGTCGTCCTCCGCCTGCCTTCCTCGTCTCCGGCGACGCATCTCCGGCGAGATCCGCCTCACCTCGTAATCCGTGCCATGAGGTTGACTTTTCCCCCTCCAAATCCACTAAGTCCCCGTTTTCTTCAGTAATTTTGTTGCATATTCATCGCATCATATCTTTGCACCCGTCGCTCCGTTTTGGGCGTGTAGCATGTAAAATTGTTCGCCTCGATGAGTACATCATTTCATCTCATTGCATCATTTTTATTTGAGCTCATCTTGATACCCGAAATGCTGTTGGAAGAGGGCAATCTGATGTTAGTTTCAGATTCTTATCAGAACATGCACTTTTGTCATTTTTGCCATGATTGATGTGTGCACCCTATGAATTTGAGTCCTACATGTGTTTTGTAAAATGCCATGCCATCTTTACAGGTGTGTATGCCATGTATTTTTTTGATCTCTGTGGTGACTAGCACAAGCATGCAAACTAGGCTTCATGATGTTGCTGATTTCAGCCCCCGTTCTGCTGATATTTTTATGCCATGTAAACTTGATGCTACCGAGAGATCCTTGCTTATTTTGAGATACTTCAGTAAGGATGTTTTGTTATACATGTCTTGCTCTATCCATCCATGCCCTTGTTTGCAATTATGGAGTGCCACAGCTTGAGTCAATCGAGCTCTACTTTTGCTATAAAATGTTTCCTGGCAGGTTGTTTACATGTTATTCAATTTTGCCAAGGTTGTTGTTAGTGATCCATGCACCCTATGATGTTGTTCTTGCCATTTATAGCTTCTATGCCATGTCTTTTTCCTGTTGGTTGCCTTTCCATGCCATGTATTGCTCTGTGTTGAGTGGTTCAAGCTCACCAACCTGCCTACTTATCGTTGTTCCTGCCATGTTTGAATCTGTCATATAACTTGCCATGTTTACGTGGGTGCCATCATATTTTCTGATCCTTTTTGGCTCATGGTCAGTAAGGGACTCTTGTTCTATGCAATTAGTAGATTCATGCGATGCCTTTGTTTGCCATGTTAAGTTCCTGTAGCATGTTGTTTGATAGCTCTGAACATTGCAACCTGATGTTATTTCCTGATAAGTCTGAAACTGTTATTATTTGCAATCTTGCCATGTGTTTTTGATCATGTTCTAGTGATTTCTGGAGATAGCTCAGTGTTCATGTTTTGTCATGCTTTACCTGTACATCATGACCATGCCTTTTGTTATTACGTTGCGATGCTGTAGCTTGTTGTTTTGATGCTTGCAATATGCCTAGTTGCTGTTCTGGACAGATTGTTGTCATGACTTGTATAGTGTGTATGTGTTGAACCGTTGCTCCGTTTTGAGTGTGCTCTATATGAAATTTGCTTGATTTTGCATGTAGTTTCATATTATCATGTTGCATCCTTGTTTTGAGGTGTTTGCTTGATGTTTGTATGCATTTTGCATCAATGCCATGTTTAACTTGTTTTGCTCATATCTTTTAGGCCGTAGCTCCGAATCTAAAGAACTTTATATGTAACTTGACTAGAATTTCGTGTAGATCATCGTGGTGCATCTTAAATTGCTGTTTAACAACTTTAACATAAGTTTTATTCAGATCTGGACCAATTTCGAAATTTGCATATGAGGACTTACCGGAATTGTTATATGTAGTTTCCGGCCTCATTTAAACTTGCTTTGAAGTGTTGCTCTTGTTTGTATCATCTCTTGCCATGAGTAGCTTCATGTAGCCTTGTCATGCATCATGCTTGGTTGTGCATCATGCCTTGTTCATGTGTGGTGTGTTTACTATGTTGTGTGCTTCTTCTTGTTAGTTCCTGTTGCGTTGCGATCGTGAGGATTCGTTCGTCTACGCTTGGTTCGGCTTCATCCGTTCGTCTTCTACATGGACTCGTTCTTCTTCCTAGCGGGATTTCAGGCAAGATGACCGCTACCCTGGATCTCACTACTATCATGGCTATGCTAGTTGCTCCGTTCTATCGCTATGCTGCGCTACCTATTACCTGTTTATCAAGCCATCCCAAATTGCCATGTCAGCCTCTAACCTTTTGCACCCTTCCTAGCAAACCACTGTTTGGCTATGTTACCGCTTTGCTCAGCCCCTCTTATAGCGTTGTTAGTTGCAGGTGAAGATGAAGTTTGTTCCTTGTTGGAACATGGAGATGTTGTTCCTTGTTGGAACATGTTTACTTGTTGGGATATCACAATATATCTTATTTAATTAATGCATCTATATACTTGGTAAAGGGTGGAAGGCTCGGCCTTATGCCTGGTGTTTTGTTCCACTCTTGCCGCCTAGTTTCCGTCATATCGGTATTATGTTCCCGGATTTTGCGTCCCTAACGCTGTCGAGTGATTTATGGGACCCCTTGACAGTTCGCTTTGAATAAGACTTTTCCAAAGAAGGCCCAACATTGGTTTTACCAGTTGCCTCACCACCACCTACTTTTTCCCTTGGGAGTCGCTCTCTCGAGGGTCATCTTTATTTAGCCCCCCCCGGGCCAGTGCTTCTCTAAGTGCTGGTTCGAACCGAGTAGACTACGGGGCCCCCTCATGGCAACTCGAGGTTTGGTTTTACTCGTAGGATGTCTCATCCGGTGTTGCCCTGAGAACGAGATATGTGCAGCTCCTATCGGGATTGTCGGGGCATCGGGCGGCTTTGCTGGTCTTGTTTTATTGCTGTCGAAATGTCTTGTAGCCGGATACCGAGACTGATCGGGTCTTCCGGGAGAAGGAATATCCTTCGTTGATCGCGAGAGCTTATCATGGGCTAAGTTGGGACACCCTGCAGGTATAAACTTTCGAGAGCCGTGCCCGCGGTTATGTGGCGATGGGAATTTGTTAATATCCGGTTGTAGTAAACTTGAAGCAAACCCTTCTAAAATACACCAACCGTAATGCGTAACAGTGAGTGTCTCTTTTCGGGTTGATCGAGAGGAGAACACGGTTCTGGGTTATGTCGGACGTAAGTAGGAGTTCGTGGTCACTTCTTGATCATTACTAGTTGACGACCGTTCCTTTGTTTCTCTTCTCGCTCTCATTTGCGTATGTTAGCCACCATATCATGCTTAGTCGCTGCTGCAACCTCGCCACTTTACCCTTCCTTCCCTTTAAGCTTTGCTAGTCTTGATACCCATGGTAATGGGATTGCTGAGTCCTCGTGGCTCACAGATTACTACACCACCAGTTGCATGTACATGTGCGATGATCATGACGTGAGAGCGATGTTCGCTTGTGTTGGAGTTCTTCTTCGCTTCTTCTTCGATCGGGGATAGGTTCGGTCGGCAGCCCGGGCTAGCGGTGGTGGATGTCGTTGGAGTTTCTTTATGTTTCATCCGTAGTCGGATGTTGTTGTTATATTGTTGTATTCATGTGACGTTGTATGTATTGGATGTATCCCCATCTATTATGTAATGTTGATGTAATGATATCCACCTTGCAAAAGTGTTTCAATATGCGGGTCTATCCTTGGTGGGACCTTCGAGTTCCTTTTGGATAGGGTCGCATATTGGGCGTGACACTCGGGGCGGCGACGACGATGAGGAACGGCCTGGCGGCGTCGGGGGGAATGGGAGCAGTTGGCGAAATTTTCGCAAGTGCTACCTTATATAGCAAAACCAATGGTACCGGTTCGTGGCACCAACCGGTACCAATGCCCACCTATGGTCCTCATTCGTGCCATCAACCGGGTCCAAAGGTCTCTTTTCGGCAGCCCAAAGGGCGGGAAAACTGAGGCCTATGGTCCCGGTTGAGGCACGAACCAGGACCATAGGTGGGCATTGGTACCGGTTGGTGCCACAAACTGGTACAAATGCCCACCTATGGTCCCGGTTGGTGGCACGAACCGGGACCATAGGCCTTGTGCTGGCACGGTGCGGTGGGAAGTTTAGTCCCACCTCGCTAGTTGGGAGGGGCTCGGAGTAGTTTATTAGCTTTGCTGCCGCCACCCTCTCGAGTTCCTCTCTATTGCAGGCTTACGGGCCTAATCTCTACTTTGCCATGCCTGTTGGGCCTATTGGGCCTTCTGCAGGCCTGAATCCTGGCCCACTGTAGGGTTTCTAGTCGTATTCAGGCTGTGGAGGTACAGTAGGTGGCATTTTTTCCTTTTTTCCTTTTTATTTTTTTATTTCTACTTAAAACTAAATACCTATAGTTTTTTAGCGATTCCTTTTTGCTTTTAGGTCACAAAAATTATAAACTTTCTCGTTAGTGTCATTAGTTTTAAAATTTGATTTTTTTAAATGTATGTGAATCACTAGTTTTATGAATAAATTTACTATAAAAATAGATTTTTGAGTGATTCCATTTCCTACTATTTAATATTAATATATTTTATCATTATACTCAATTTGGTAATTTTAGGTTATTTTAAATATCTGTTTTAATCAAAACCAGATTTTGTTTGCTTTTTTGAGCTATAAGACCCGAAAATTGAAAAGCATTTCAAATGAACTCCGAAAAGGTTGAAAATTGGCATGGTATCATCATTTCACCCACATAGCATGTGCAAGAAAGTTGAGAGGGTTACGGCAAAAACTAGATGCACTTTGTGTATAAAGCGGACAATCTCTTTCGAAGTATCAGGGTTTCGGACGAAAGTTCATCTGTTACAAAGGGATTTCATTTTTTTGAACTTATTTGAGTTCCAGACTTCTTGTGTGTTCAAGATGCACCATTCAAAGCAACATCATCAATTTTCAACCCTTTCTGACTTCATTTGTAATTTTTCATGCATTTACTGCTTTTTTGAGCTAGAAGACCCAGAAATTGAAAAGCATTTCAAATGAACTCCGAAAAGGTTGAAAATTGGCATGATATCATCATTTCACCCACATAGCATGTGCAAGAAATTTGAGAGGGTTACGGCGAAAACTAGATGCACTTCGTGTACAAAACGGACAATCTCTTTCGAAGTATCAGGGTTTCAGACGAAAGCTCATCTGTTAAAAAGGGATTTCATTTTTTTGAACTTATTTAAACTCCATAGTTTTTCTGTGTTCAAAATGCACCATTCAAAGCCACATCATCAATTTTCAACCCTTTCTGACTTCATTTGTTATTTTGCATGCATTTACTGATTATTTTGAGCTATAAGACCATGAAATTGAAAAGCACTACAAATGAACTCTGAAAAGGTTGAAAGTTGGCATGGTATCATCATTTCACCCACATAGCATGTGCAAGAAAGTAGAGAGGGTTATGGCAAAAACTGGATGGACTTTGTGTACAAAACGGACAATCTGTTTTGAAGTATCAGGATTTCATATGGAAACTCGTCTGTTACAACAGTCATTTCAAATGAACTATTAAAAGGTTGAAAGTTGGCATGGTATCATCATAATAGTCGTGGAGAGAAAGTCTTCACTTTTTTTTCGCTTGTGTGCTTTGCTTATTGCGCCGTAGCCATGGATAATCTTCATCGTTTATCAGGATGCTTGGGTCAGCCTTGACTTTGAAGGGAGGAATTTCATGAAACTTTTCATAATCTTCAGACATGTCTGTCTTGCCCTCCACTCCCACGACGTCCCTTTTTCCTGAAAGAACTATGTGGCGCTTTGGCTCATCGTATGATGTATTCGCTTCCTTGTCTTTTCATTTTCTCGTTTTGGTAGACATGTCCTTCACATAGATAACCCTCTTTCCTGCGGGGCTCGCCCTCAACATCACCAGGGTCATCTCGTCTGATTTTATACCGCAATGCACCATATACCGAGCATGTGTTCAAATCCTTGTATGCACCGCTGTAGAGGATGCAGTCATTAGGGCATGCATGTATCTTCTCCACCTCCAATCCTAGAAGGCATACGACCTTCTTTGTTGCGTACGTACTGTCGGGCAATTCATTATCCTTTGGAAGGTTCTTCTTCAATATTTTCAGTAGCTTCTCAAATCCTTTGTCAGGCACAACATTCTCTGCCTTCCACTGCAGCAATTCCAGTACGGTACCGAGCTTTGTGTTGCCATCTTCGCAACTGGGGTACAACCCTTTTTTGTGATCCTCTAACATGCGATCGAACTTCAGCTTCTCCTTTTCAGTTTCGCACTTTTCCCTTGCATCAACAATGACCAGGCGGAGATCATCATCGGTCACATCGTCTGGTTCCTCTTGATCTTCAGCTTCCCCCGTTGCAGCATCACCGTATTCAGGGGGCACATAGTTGTCATCGTCCTCTTCTTCTTCGCTGTCTTCCATCGTAACCCCTATTTCTCCGTGCTTCGTCCAAACATTATAGTGTGGCATGAAGCCCTTATAAAGCAGGTGGGTGTGAAGGATTTTCTTGTCAGAGTAAGACCTCGTATTCCCACAATCAGGGCATGGACAACACATAAAACCATTCTGCTTGTTTGCCTCAGCCACTTCGAGAAACTTATGAATGCCCTTTATGTACTCGGAGGTGTGTCTGTCACCGTACATCCATTGTCGGTTCATCTGCGTGCATTATATATAATTATGTTTGTCAAAAGTAAGAAAATTAGACAAGTATCTATCTAAAGTAAGATTTTTTTTCTTTTAGAAAGAAGATAAGAACAAGAGGCTCACCACGGTGGTGCTGGCGATGAGATCGGCGTGGGCGATCGACGGTGGTGAAGACGAGGACGGGGCGTGATGGACCGCTAAACCTAGACAAATCTCGGAAAAAATGGAGCTCGGAGGTCGAGCTTCAAGAGGAGAAAGCTCAACTAGTGTGGCTCGGGCATTTCATCGAACACCTCACATGCATAAGAGGTGAGCTAGAGCACCCAAATGCCCTTCCTCGCCAGCCAGCAAAAAATAGAGCACTATGGAGTGCTCTGCTCGCCGGCGATGGGGTATATATAGGCAACTCATTTGTCCCGGTTCGTGGCTGGAACCGGGACTAAAGGCCATCCTTGTGTCCCGGTTCCTGCCACGAACCGGGACCAATGGTTGTGGGCCAGGAGCGAGGCCCATTGGTCCTGGTTCGTGCCAAGAACCGGGACAAATGGGCCCAGACGAACCGGGACCAATGCCCACGAGGGCTCGGCCGGCCCCCTGGGCCCACGAACCGGGACAAATGCCTCCATTGGTCTCGGTTCGTGGCAGAACCGGGACTAATGGGCTGGCCAGGCCCGAACGAAAGCCCCCTTTTCTACTAGTGAGAACCCGTTAGCCACAACTTTACTTGGTGGTGCGCCGTCTTGAATCAACCCCATCCCTATTTATCTTAAAATAGTGGTGTCGTTGGTATATTTGGACGTTGGCTTTATAAGGTTAGTAATGGTGTTGCTTTTTTTTAACGGGCAACCGTGGCCCAGCTGTAGTTACTAGTTGGAAGATAGTGGTGGCGTTAGATTTCTATGCACGTCGTAGTTAATTAGTCTAGTGCTAGCGTGGTAACTTCTGTTACGCCAAAAATAAAATTTCCTTTTTTATCATATGTCTTATGTATTAATTAATTATTATTAGTAAAAAAACCATGTTATTACTATTATTAAAGTAATAGTATCATTTGGTAAATAGTGAACAATTTATATTATATTTTGAGTGTTCCATTATTTTTATTCTTTTATTATATTTAATATTTTTATCCTTTTGAGTCTTTATTATTTTTAGACTTTTATTATTTTTAGTCTTTTATTATTTTGATTTTCTATTATTTTAGATTTTTTTTTATCATTTTGAGTCTTTTATTATTTTGTGTCTTTTATTATATTGAGTCTTTTTTTATTTGGACTTTACTTAGTTATAGCAAGGCGTTTTAGGCTCACGCCACCACTGGTTCATGTCAATTCACTCCCTAAGTAAAAAACCTAGACGCCTCTCTTCTCTATCTCATTTCACCCACTCTCTCTGTTGGGGAACGTAGTAATTTCAAAAATTTTCCTACGATCACGCAAGACCATGGTGATGGCATAGCAACGAGAGGGAGAGTGTCCGCCCACGCACCCTCGTGACCGAAAGCGAAGCATTATAACAACGCTGTTGATGTAGTCGACGCGTCTTCACGATCCGACCGATCCAAGCACCGAACGTCACGGCACCTCCGAGTTCTGCACACGTTCAGCTCGATGGCGATCCCGGACTCGATCCAGCAAAGTGTCGGGATGAGTTCCACAAGACGACGGCGTGGTGGCGATGATGATGCTCCACCGACGCAGGGCTTCGCCTAAGCTCCGCGACGATATGACTTCACCGGCGCAGGGCTTCGCGTAAGCTCCGCGATGATATGACCGAAGTGGAATATGGTGGAGGGGGGCACCGCACACGGCTAAGGAACGATCCGTAGATCAACTTGTTGTATTCTGGGGTGCCCCCCTGCCCCCGTATATAAAGGATGGAGGAGGAGGAGGCCGGCCAAGGCATAGGTGCGGCCAGGGTGTGGAGTCCTACTAGGACTCCAAGTCCTAGTAGGAGTCCACCAAGAGGGGAGGAAGGGAGAAGGAAGTGGAGGAGAAGGAGAGGTGGCCGGCCCCCTTTTCCCTAGTCCAATTCGGACTAGAGGGGAGGGGGGGCGCAGCAGCCCCTTGGCCCTTTCTCCTCTTCCCACTAAAGCCCATCAAGGCCCATTGCTTCTCCCGTAACTACCCGGTACTCCGAAAAATACTCGAATCATTCGGAACCTTTCCGAACTCCGAATATAGTCGTCCAATATATCGATCTTTACGTCTCGACCATTTCGAGACTCCTCGTCATGTCCCCGATCTCATCCGGGACTCAACTCCTTCGGTACATCAAAACTCATAAACTCATAATATAAGCATCGCATCGAAACCTTAAGCGTGCGGACCCTACGGGTTCGAGAACTATGTAGACATGACCTAGAACTATTCTCGGTCAATAACCAATAGCGGAACCTGGATGCCCATATTGGCTCCTACATATTCTACTGAAGATCTTTATCGGTCAAACCGCATAACAACATACGTTGTTCCTTTGTCATCGGTATGTTACTTGCCCGAGGTTTGATCGTCGGTATCCAATACCTAGTTCAATCTCGTTACCGCAAGTCTCTTTACTCGTTCCGTAATACATCATCTCACAACTAACTCATTAGTTGTAATGCTTGCAAGGCTTAGGTGATGTGTATTACCGAGAAGGCCTAGAGATACCTCTCCGACGATCGGAGTGACAAAACCTAATCTCAAATACGCCAACCCAACAAGTACCTTTGGAGACACCTGTAGTACTCCTTTATAATCACCCGATTCGTTGCTGGCGTTTGGTAGTACCAAAGTGTTCCTCCGTAAACGGAGTTGCATAATCTCATAGTTACGAGAACATGTATGGGTCATGAAGAAAGCATTAACATACTAAACGATCAAGTGTTAAGCTAACGGAATGGGTCATGTCAATCAGATCATTCAACTAATGATGTGACCTTGTTAATCAAATAACAACTCCTTGTTCATGGTTAGGAAACATAACCATCTTTGATTAACAAGCTAGTCAAGTAGAGGCATACTAGTGACATACTGTTTGTCTATATATTCACACACATGTATTATGTTTCCGGTTAATACAATTCTAGCATGAATAATAAACATTTATCATGATATAAGGAAATAAATAATAACTTTATTATTGCCTCTAGGGCATATTTCCTTCAGTCTCCCACTTGCACTAGAGTCAATAATCTAGTTCACATCGCCATGTGATTTAACATCAATAGTTCACATCTATATGTGGTTAACACCCATAGTTCACATCGACATGTGACCAACACCCAAAGGGTTTACTAGAGTCAATAAACTAGTTCACATCGCTATGTGATTAACACCCAAAGAGTACTAAGGTGTGATCATGTTTTGCTTGTGAGATAATTTTAGTCAACGGTCTGTCACATTCAGAGCCGTAAGTATTTTGCAAATTTCTATGTCTACAATGCTCGCACGGAGCTACTCTAGCTAATTGCTCCCACTTTCAATATGTATCCAGATTGAGACTCGAGTCATCTAGATTAGTGTTAAAATTGCATCGACGTAACCTTTACTTATTTAACCTTTTTTCACTTCCATAATCGAGAAACATATCCTTATTCTACTAAGGATAATTTTGACCGCTGTCCATTGATCTACTCCTAGATCTCTATTGCACTCCCTTGCCAATCTTAGTGGTAGGGTATGCAATAGATCTGGTACACAGCATGACATACTTTATAGAACTTATGGCTGATGCATAGGGAATGACTTTCATTCTCTTTCTATCTTCTGCCGTGGTCGGGTTTTGAGTCTTACTCAATCTCACACCTTGTAACACAGGCAAGAACTCTTTCTTTGACTGTTCTATTTTGAACTACTTCAAAATATTGACAAGGTATGTATTCATTGAAAAAACTTATCAAGCGTCTTGATCTATCTCTATAGATCTTGATGCTCAATATGTAAGCAGCTTCACCGAGGTCCTTCTTTGAAAAAACTCCTTCCAAACACTCCTTTATGCTTTGCAGAATAATTCTACATCATTTCCGATCAACAATATGTCTTTCACATATACTTATCAGAAATGTTGTAGTGCTCCCACTCACTTTCTTGTAAATACAGGCCTTTCCAAAAGTCAGATAAAATCATATGCTTTGATCAACACATCAAAGCGTATATTCCAACTCCGAGATGCTTGCACCAGTCCATTGATGGATCGCTGGAGCTTGCACATTTTGTTAGCTCCTTTAGGATTGACAAAAAACTTCGGTTGCATCATATACAACTCTTCTTTAATAAATCCATTTAAAGAATGTAGTTTTGACATCCATTTGCCGATTTCATAAAATGTGGCAATTGCTAACATGATTCGGACAGACTTAAGAATCGCTTCTGCTTGAGAAAATCTCATTGTAGTCAACACCTTGAACTTGTTGAAAACCTTTTTGCGACAAGTCGAGCTTTGTAGATAGTAACACTACTATCAACATCTGTCTTCCTCTTGAAGATCCATTTATATAACATGGCTTGCCTGATCATCGGGCAACTCCATCAAAGTCCATACTTTGTTCTCATACATGGATCCCATCTCAGATTTCATGGCCTCAAGCCATTTCGCGGAATCTGGGCTCATCATCGCTTCCTCATAGTTTGTAGGTTCACCATGGTCTAGTAACATGATTTCCTGAACACGATTACCGCACCACTCTGGTGCGGATCTTATTCTGGAAGACCTACGAGGTTTGGTAGCAACTTGATCTGAAGTTTCATGATCATCATCATTAACTTCCTCACTAATTGGTGTAGGAATCACTGGAACTGATTTCTGTGATGAACTACTTTCCAATAAGGGAGAAGGTACAATTACCTCATCAAGTTCTACTTTCCTCCCACTCACTTCTTTCGAGAGAAACTTCTTTTCTAGAAAGGATCCATCTTAGCAACGAAAAACTTGCCTTCGGATCTGTGATAGGAGGTGTACCCAACATATTCTTTTGGGTAATCTATGAAGACGCACTTCTCCGATTTGGGTTCGAGCTTATCGGTGAAAACTTTTCACATAAGCATCACAACTCCAAACTTTTAAGAAACGACAGCTTAGGTTTACTGTTAAACCATAGTTCATACGGTGTCGTCTCAACGGATTTAGATGGTGCCCTTTTAAATGTGAATGCGGCTGTCTCTAATGCATAACCTCAAAACGATATTGGTAAATTGGTAAGAGACATCATTGATCGCACCATATCAAATAAAGTACGGATTCTGACGTTCGGACACACCATAACGCTGTGGTGTTCCGGTGGCGTGAGTAGTGAAACTATTTCACATTGTTTTAATGAAGGCCAAACTCAGAACTCAAATATTTTTCCTCTGCGATCATATCGTAGAAACTTTTATTTTCTTGTTACGATGATTCTTCACTTCACTCTGAAATTCTTTGAACTTTTCAAATGTTTCGAATTGTGTTTCATCAAGTAGATATACCCATATCTGCTCAAGTCATCTTGTGAAGGTCGAAAATAACGATACTTGCCACGAGCTTTAACACTCATCGGACCGCATACATCAAGATGTATTATTTCCAATAAGTCATTTGCTCGCTCCATTGTTCCGAGAACGAGTCTTTAGTCATCTTGCCCATAAGGCATGGTTCGTAAGCATCAAGTGATTCATAATCAAGTGATTCCAAAATCCCATCAGCATGGAGTTTCTTCATGCGCTTTACACCAATATGACCTAAACGGCAGTGCCACAAATAAGTTGCACTATCATTATTAACTTTGCATCTTTTGGTTTCAATATTATGAATATGTGTATCACTATGATCGAGATCCAATGAACCATTTTCATTGGGTGTGTAACCATATAAGGTTTTATTCATGTAAACAGAACAACAATTTATTCTCTTACTTAAATGAATAACAGTATTGCAATAAACATGATCAAATCATATTTATGCTCAACACCAAATAACACTTATTTAGGTTCCACACTAATCCCGAAAGTATAGGGAGTGTGCGATGATGATCATATCAATCTTGGAACTACTTCCAACACTCATCGTCACTTCCCTTCAACTAGTCTCTGCTTATTCTCAGAACTCCTGTTTGAGTTACTAATCTTAGCAACCGAACGAGTATCAAATACTCAGGGCTATTATAAACACTAGTAAAGCACACATCAATAACCTGTATATCAAATATACCCTCGTTCACTTTGCCATCCTTCTTATCCACCAAATATTTGGGGTATTACCGCTTCGATGACCATTTCCTATGCAGTGTAAGTACTCAGTCTCGGGCTTAGGTCTAGACTTGGGCTTCTTCACTCGAGCAGCAACTTGCTTGCCGTTCCTTTTGAAGTTCCCTTCTTCCTTTGCCATTTTCCTTGAGACTAGTGGTCTTGTCAACCATCAACACTTGATGTTTTTCTTGATTTCTACCTTCGCGATTTTAGCATCGTGAAGAGCTCGAGAATCTTTTCGTCATCCCTTGCATACTATAGTTCATCACGAAGTTCTACTAACTTAGTGATGGTGACTAGAGAATTCTGTCAATCACTATCTTATCTGGAAGATTAACTCCCACTTGATTCAAGCGATTGAAGTACTCGGACAATCTGAGCACATGCTCACTAGTTGAGCGATTCTCCTCCATCTTTTAGCTATAGAACTTGTTGGAGACTTCATATCTCTCAACTCGGTATTTGCTTGAAATATTAACTTCAATTCCTGGAACATCTCATATGGTCCATGACGCTCAAAACGCCTTTGAAGTCCCGATTCTAAGCCGTTAAGCATGGTGCACTAAACTATCAAGTAGTCATCATATTGAGCTAACCAAACGCTCATAACGTCTCAGATCTGCTCATATTGAGCTAGCCAAACGTTCATAACGTCTGCATATGCTCCTGCAATAGGTCTGTCACCTAGCGGTGCATTAAGGACATAATTCTTCTGCGCAGCAATGAGGATAAACCTCAGATCATGGATCCAATCCGCATCATTGCTACTAACAACTTTCAATACAATTTTCTCTAGGAACACATATAAAAACATAGGGAAGCAACAACGCGAGCCATTGATCTACAACATAATTTGCAAAATACTACCAGGACTAAGTTCATGATAAATTTAAGTTTAATTAATCATATTAAAAAACCTCCCACTTAGACAGACATCTCTCTAGTCATCTAAGTGATTACGTGATCCAAATCAACTAAACCATGTCCGATCATCACGTGAGATGGAGTAGTTTCAATGGTGAACATCACTATGTTGATCATATCTACTATATGATTCACGCTCGACCTTTCGGTCTCTGTGTTCCGAGGCCATATCTGTTATATGCTAGGCTCGTCAAGTTTAACCTGAGTATTCCGCGTGCGCAACTGTTTTGCACCCGTTGTATTTGAACGTAGAGCCTATCACACCCGATCATCACGTGGTGTCTCAAACGAAGAACTTTCGCAACGGTGCATACTCGGGAGAACACTTCTTGATAATTTTAGTGAGAGATCATCTTATAATGCTACCGTCAAACAAAGCAAGATAAGATGCATAAAGGATAAACATCACATGCAATCAATATAAGTGATATGATATGGTCATCATCATCTTGTGCTTGTGATCTCCATCGCCAAGCACCGCCATGATCACCATCGCCACCGGCGCGACACCTTGATCTCCATCGTAGCATCGTTGTCGCCTCGCCAACTATTGCTTCTACGACTATCGCTACTCCTTAGTGATAAAGTAAAGCAATTACATGGCGCTTGCATTTCATACAATAAAGCGACAACCATATGGCTCCGCCATTGCCGATAACTCGGTTACAAAACATGATCATCTCATACAATAAAATATAGCATCACGCCTTGACCACATCACATCACAACATGCCCTGCAAAAACAAGTTAGACGTCCTCTACTTTGTTGTTGCAAGTTTTACGTGGCTGCTACGGGCTGAGCGTTCTTACCTCGCATCAAAACCACAACGATATTTCGTCAAATAGACTCCGTTTAACCTTCTCAAGGACCGGGCGTAGCCACACTCGATTCAACTAAAGTGAGAGAGACAGACACCGCCGGTCACCTTTAAGCAACGAGTGCTCGGGCGGTGAAACCAGTCTCGCGTAAGCGTCTGGCGTAATGTCGGTCCGGGCCGCTTCATCTCACAATACCGCTGAACCAAAGTATGACATGCTTGGTAGGCGTATGACTTGTATCGCCCACAACTCACTTGTGTTCTACTCGTGCACATGACATCAACGCATAAAACCTGGCTCGGATGCCACTGTTGGGGAACGTAGTAATTTCAAAAATTTTCCTACGATCACGCAAGACCATGGTGATGGCATAGCAACGAGAGGGAGAGTGTCCGCCCACGTACCCTCGTAGACCGAAAGCGGAAGCGTTATAACAACGCGGTTGATGTAGTCGTACGTCTTCACGATCCGACCGATCCAAGCACCGAACGTACGGCACCTCCGAGTTCTGCACACGTTCAGCTCGATGACGATCCCGGACTCCGATCCAGCAAAGTGTCGGGATGAGTTCCACAAGACGACGGCGTGGTGGCGATGATGATGCTCCACCGACGCAGGGCTTCGCGTAAGCTCCGCGATGATATGACCGAAGTGGAATATGGTGGAGGGGGGCACCGCACACGGCTAAGGAACGATCCGTAGATCAACTTGTTGTATTCTGGGGTGCCCCCCTGCCCCCGTATATAAAGGATGGAGGAGGAGGAGGCCGGCCAAGGCATAGGTGCGGCCAGGGTGTGGAGTCCTACTAGGACTCCAAGTCCTAGTAGGAGTCCACCAAGAGGGGAGGAAGGGAGAAGGAAGTGGAGGAGAAGGAGAGGTGGCCGGCCCCCTTTTCCCTAGTCCAATTCGGACTAGAGGGGAGGGGGGGCGCAGCAGCCCCTTGGCCCTTTCTCCTCTTCCCACTAAAGCCCATCAAGGCCCATTGCTTCTCCCGTAACTACCCGGTACTCCGAAAAATACTCGAATCATTCGGAACCTTTCCGAACTCCGAATATAGTCGTCCAATATATCGATCTTTACGTCTCGACCATTTCGAGACTCCTCGTCATGTCCCCGATCTCATCCGGGACTCGAACTCCTTCGGTACATCAAAACTCATAAATTCATAATATAACATCATCAAACCTTAAGCGTGCGGAACCTACGGGTTCGAGAACTATGTAGACATGACCTAGAACTATTCTCGGTCAATAACCAATAGCGGAACCTGGATGCCCATATTGGCTCCTACATATTCTACGAAGATCTTTATCGGTCAAACCGCATAACAACATACGTTGTTCCCTTTGTCATCGGTATGTTACTTGCCCGAGGTTTGATCGTCGGTATCCAATACCTAGTTCAATCTCGTTACCGGCAAGTCTCTTTACTCGTTCCGTAATACATCATCTCACAACTAACTCATTAGTTGTAATGCTTGCAAGGCTTAGGTGATGTGTATTACCGAGAAGGCCTAGAGATACCTCTCCGACGATCGGAGTGACAAAACCTAATCTCGAAATACGCCAACCCAACAAGTACCTTTGGAGACACCTGTAGTACTCCTTTATAATCACCCAGTTACGTTGTGACGTTTGGTAGTACCCAAAGTGTTCCTCCGGTAAACGGGAGTTGCATAATCTCATAGTTACAGGAACATGTATGGGTCATGAAGAAAGCATTAACATACTAAACGATCAAGTGTTAAGCTAACGGAATGGGTCATGTCAATCAGATCATTCAACTAATGATGTGACCTTGTTAATCAAATAACAACTCCTTGTTCATGGTTAGGAAACATAACCATCTTTGATTAACAAGCTAGTCAAGTAGAGGCATACTAGTGACATACTGTTTGTCTATATATTCACACACATGTATTATGTTTCCGGTTAATACAATTCTAGCATGAATAATAAACATTTATCATGATATAAGGAAATAAATAATAACTTTATTATTGCCTCTAGGGCATATTTCCTTCACTCTCGTCCATCTGCCACTAGCACCTCCAGATGACGCCGCTCGTCGCCGCCGGTCTTACACGCGCGCACATCGCCACACCGCCTGCAGCAGGTTCGTTCCCCTCCCGTCGTGTCTCTCCTTGCCCTTCCCCTATGGTGATTTGTGGAATAAGGTGATTTGTATATAATTGAAGTAGTGTTGAATACGATTTTAGTGATGTAGAATCCAACGTTTGTTCCTTTGAATTCGATTGTAGTTGTGTAGAATCGGGTTTTATACTAATCCGATTTAGTAGTGTTGAATTAGATTTTATACTTAGTAGAATCCGATCTAGTGGCGTAGAAATTTTAGTAGTGTAGACTCTCATTGCATTTGCATATAATCAGATTTTAATAGAGTATTTAGCGTAGAAAATTTTGAGTGTAGAATAGCTTTTAGTTTAGAAAAGATCGATGATGTATAGTCTTTTAGTGTTGAATCATCGATTGATATGCTTTTGTGTACAATCCGATGAATGCATTTGTGAACAATCGAAGTTTTGTAGTCTATTTAGCCATTAAATATCTTCACTAATAGGGAAAATGACGCCACTACCATGTCAACTGTGCAAGTCAAGGTGCGGCAGGAGTATTGCAACTGGCACGCTGTTCAACATCTATTTCCAACCGAGTTTCGTTCATGTAGCGGTAAAAAATTATATAAACATTCCAACGGTTATTTCTTTTGTTTTTATTGCTATTATCATTAATGCATTGTATGTGTGTTTTTTGTTACACAGATCGTCTCACGCAAAGTGATGTTGGAATTCAATGAGGTAACCAAAGATAATGTAATCGTCCAGCCTCCTGGGCCCCTACACTGTGATATTTGAGAGGGATTTGCGAACTGGATCTCGAACAATGGCAAGCTGAGCTTGCAGCACACCAAATGTCGTCTCATTATCCTTTTGGCATGCTTATTGTGGTTGAGCAAAATAAGTTTGCTTCTTGCCTTTCCGCTTACTGGTGGTCTTCACGAATGTTGACCACGAAGGATAGATATCGCCAGCAAGATAATACCTCACTAGTGGTTGGGGCCCGCCATTGCGGGCCTCCTGAGAGAAAGCTGTGCGGTGCTAGGTAGGCAGTCGCCCCTTCTGGTTCCTTAATTATCTTCATTCTCAACTGATGTATATACATGCATGCTTGATTCTCCTATCAACGAATGGCATACGTACTTGGTGCTTGAAGGGTTGTGCAGATTGTTTCAACAGCTTGCCTGGCTGCATAATAAATCTCTAGTTTCTGACCTTGCAAAGACGTACAAATTCCAGTGCTGGCAAAAAGAAATGAAAAGGAGGTAAATTTGGTCTATATGATACATGGTGTATGTTTATCATACACCACCAGTTCACCATATATACAAAACGAAATTGCACTTAATTTATTCAAACATATGTATGTTTGCAATTTGCACTTCATACAGACTAATTTTTCATGAATTTTACCCGTACTATGGTGCACACGCAAACCATAGTAGTTTTGTAAGGGGTGTTGTATGACAGCAATCTACCATTGGCAAAACCAGAAACATGACTCATTAACTATGTCTAAAACACACTACTTTGGCCCAAGATATGCAAGAATCAGCAAGTTCAGGGGGGAATAGTAGCAGCATCAGAGAGCTAACAATATGTCACTTTTGCCGTGCAAATTGTAGCTGGCTCAACTTGTTTTCTTTCACCCACCTGTTGCAACAATGTATTTTTAAAAAATTTAAAAAAAGGAAGTTTCCATGACCAGACAACAGGCTAGCCAGATTACCTACCAAGATGCAGAAGTTCATCCTGGTGGATAGATTTAGAGAATGTGAAATCTTCAACAGCCAAAGAAAAAAGTTCTTGGTTGAGACCATATTGTCACGCCCAATATGCGACCCTATCCAAAAAGGAACTCGACGGTCCCACCAAGGATAGACCCGCATATAGGAACGCTTTTGCAAGGTGGATATCATTACATCAACATTACATAATAGATGGGGATACATACAATGTCACAAATGCCACAAGAATACATCTACATCATATACAAGATCAACAACCGACTACGGATGAAACATAAACAGAAACTCAAACGACATCCACCCTGCTAGCCCAGGCTGCCGACTGAACCTATCCCCGATCGAAGAAGAAGCGAAGAAGAACTCCAACACAAGCAAACATCGCTCTCGCGTCATGATCATCGCAAAACCTGTACCGCAACTGGTGGTGTAGTAATCTGTGAGCCACGAGGACTCAAAGAATCCCATTACCATGGGTATCAAGACTAGCAAAGCTTAAAGGGAAAGGAAGGGGTAAAGTGGTGAGGTTGCAGCAGCGACTAAGCATGATATGGTGGCTACCATACGCAAATGAGAGCGAGAAGAGAATCAAAGGAACGGTCGTCAACTAGTAATGATCAAGAAGTGATCCTGAACTCCTACTTACGCCGACATAACCCGAAACCGTGTTCTCCTCTCGATCAACCCGAAAAGAGACACTCACGATTACGCTTTACGGTTGGTGTATTTTAGAAGAGTTTGCTTTAAGTTTACTACAACCGGATATTAACAAATTCCCATCTGCCACATAACCGCGGGCACGGCTTCCGAAAGTTTATACCTGCAGGGTGTCCCAACTTAGCCCATGATAAGCTCTCGCGATCAACGAAGGATATTCCTTCTCCCGGAAGACCCGATCAGTCTCGGAATCCGGCTACAAGACATTTCGACAGCAATAAAACAAGACCAGCAAGACCTCCCGGCGTGCCGACACCCCGATAGTAGCCACAGATCTCGTCTCGAGCCACGACCGGATGAACACTACGTCGACAACCGACGATACCCCAAGTTGCCTAGGGCGGCACCGCAAGTGGCTCTGGTTTGGACCAACACTTAGACAAGCATTGGCCCGGGGCTGAATAAAGATGACCCTTGGGTTAATTACTCCCAAGGGAAAATAGGTGGTGGTGAGGCAAATGGTAAAACCAATGTTGGGCCTTCTTTGGAGGAGTCTTATTCAAAGCGAACTGTCAAGGGGTCCCATAAATCACCCGACCGCGTTAGGGACGCAAGATCCGGGAACATAATACCGATATGACGGAAACTAGGGCGGCAAGAGTGGAACAAAACACCAGGCATAAGGCCGAGCCTTCCACCCTTTACCAAGTATATAGATGCATTAATAATATACGATATATTGTGATATCCCAACAAGTAAACATGTTCCAACAAGGAACAACATCTCCATGTTCCAACAAGGAACAAACTTCATCTTCACCTGCAACTAACAACGCTATAAGAGGGGCTGAGCAAAGCGGTAACATAGCCAAAACAACGGTTTGCTAGGAAGGGTGACAACGGTTAGAGGCTGACATGGCAATTTGGGATGGCTTGATAAACAGGTAATAGGTAGCGCAGCATAGCGATAGAACGAAGCAACTAGCATAGCAATGATAGTAGTGAGATCCAGGGTAGCGGTCATTTTGCCTGAAATCCCGCTAGGAAGAAGAACGAGTCCATGAAGAAGATGAACGGATGAAGCCGAACCAAGCGTAGACGAACGAGTCCTCACGATTGCAACGTAACGGGAACTAACAAGAAGAAGCACACAACATAGTAAACACACCACACATGAACAAGGCGTGATGCACAAACAAGCATGATGCATGACAAGCTACATGAAGCTACTCATGGCAAGATATGATGCAAACAAGAGCAACACATCAAAGCAAGTTTAAATGAGGCCGGGGACAACATAGAACAATTCCGGTAAGTCTTCATATATAAATTTCGAAATTGGTCCAGATCTGAATAAACCTTATGTTCAAGTTGTTAAACAGCAAGTTAAGATGCACCACGATGATCTACACGAAATTCTAGTCAAGTTACATATAAAGTTCATTAAATTCGGAGCTACGGCCTAGAAGATATGAGCAAAACAAGTTAAACATGGCATTGATGCAAAATGCATATAAACATCAAGAAAACACCTCACAACAAGGATGCAACATGATAATATGAAACTACATGCAAAATCAAGCAAGTTTCATGTAGAGCACACTCAAAACGGAGCAACGGTTCAACACATACACACTATACAAGTCATGACAACAATCTGTCTAAAACTGCAACTAGGCATATTGCAAGCATCAAAACAACATGCTACAGGACCTCAACATGAAAAAAAAGGCATGGTCATGATGTACAGGTAAAGCATGACAAAACATGAACACTGAGCTATCTCCAGAAATGACTAGAACATGCTCAAACACACATGGCAAGATTGCAAATAATAACAGGTTCAGACTTATCAGGAAATAACATCAGGTTGTAATGTTTAGAGCTATCAAACAACATGCTACAGGAACTTATCATGGCAAACAAAGGCATGGCATGAATCTACTAACTGCATAGAACAAAAGTCCCTTACTGACCATGAGCCAAAAAGGATCAGAAAATATGATGGCACCCATGTAAACATGGCAAGTTGTATTACAGATTCATACATGGCAGGAACAACAATAAGTAGGCATGTAGGTGAGCTTGAACCACTCACCACAGAGCAATACATGGCATGGCAAGGCAACTCACAGTAAGAAGACATGGCATAGAAGCTATACATGGCAAGAACAACATCATAGCATACACGGATCAACCACAACAACCTTGGCAAAATTGAATAACATGTAAACAATCTTCCAGGAACATTTTATAGCAAAAGTAGAGCTCGATTGACTCAAGCTATGGCACTCCATAATTACAAACAAGGGCATGGATGGATAGAGAATAACCATATTTTCAAAACATCCTTACTGAAGTATCTTAAAATAAGCATGGATCTCTCTGTAGCATCAAGTTTACATGGCATAAGAATATCAGCAGAACAGGGGCTGATATCAGCAACATCATGAAGCCTAGTTTGCATGCTTGTGCTAGTCACCACAGAGATCACAAAAATAAATGTCATACACCCCTGTAAAGATGGCATGGCATATTACAAAACACATGTAGGACTCAAGTTCATAGGATGCACACATCAATCATGGCAAAAATGACAAAAGTGCATGTTCTGATAAAAATCTGAAACTAACATCACATAGCCCTCTTCTAACAGCATTTCGGGCAAAAAGATGATCACAAATGTAAATTATGCAATGAGATGAAATGATGTACTCATCGAGACGAAAAATTTGACATATTCCACGCCCAAAACGGAGCTACGGATGCAGAGTTATGATGCGATGAAAATGCATCATAAATACACAGATAATCAGGACTTAGCAGAATTTGGAGGGGGGGAAAGTCAACCTCATGTGGCACGGACTTCGAGGCGGCCGGAGTTCGCCGGAGATCGCGGGATCTCGCCGGAGATGGAGGAAGAGGTGGCCGGAGCTTGAGGAGAAGGGCGGTGCCGGCTCGGGGAGATGGCCCCGGACCGGATCCGGCCGGCGGCAGCACGGACGGGCGGGCGCAGGAGGCGGCCGGCGGCGGCGGCGGATGCGCCAGCGGCCGGACTCAAGGCGGCGGCGGCGGAGGCGCGCTGCTGCTCGGAGGCGCTGGCGGCGACGATTGCGCCGCCGGCCGGCGGGAGGGGAGCACGGGCGGGCGCTTCGCTGGCGGCGGCGGCGACGAACGGGCCCTGCAGGCCAGCCAGCCGGCCGGGCGGGCCTCGGTGGCGCTGGGAGCCGCAGGGCGACGTGGCGCCCCCGTTAGGCTGGAGCGGGCGGCGGCGGACGCGTCCGGCGCCGGGCGGACGTGTCCGGCGCGCGAATGAAGAAGGGGCTAGGGTTTTGGGGGGTTCATCCGCGAATTTCGGAGGGGGTCACTTATTTATAGGTAGAGGGAGCTAGGAGAGTCCAAATGAGGTGCGGTTTTCGGCCACGCGATCATGATCGAACGACCGAGAGCATGGAGGGGAGTTTGCTGGGTTTTGGGCCAGTTTGAAAGGGGTGTTGGGCTGCAAGGAGAAGGGGGCTTTTACGGTTACCCGGTTAACCGTTGGAGTATCAAACGACCTCCAAATGGCACGAAACTTGACAGGCGGTCTACCGGTGCTATACCAAGGCCGCTTGGCAAACCTCGGTCCATTCCGAGACCGTTTAACACCCGCACACGAAAAGAGGTAAAAGGGGGCGCCGGGAGACATAGGAGTGCCGGATTGCAAAACGGACAACGGGGAAAATGCTCGGATGCATGAGACGAACACGTATGCAAAATGAAATGCACATGATGACATGATATGAAATGCATATGATGACATGGAAAAGTGCAACACGCGAGCAAATGACATGGCAAAGACGGCGAATAACTGACGGACACCTGGTGCATCGAATCTGGGGCGTTACAACACTCCTCCACTAACAAGAGATCTCGTCCCGAGATCTTCGGACCGAGACGGAAGGGAAAAAGGATGAGGTGAAACAAGAACTCAAGAGAAGAAGCAAAGAATCGAGAGCACACGAGAAGAAGAGAGAAACGACGAGAATGACGAGAATTGAAAGCTCACGGAATCAGATATACTATGAAAGCACTCGTTCTAACCGGAGTGGTTAGAATGAGAAAAGAAACGGGTAAGACTGAAAGGATTTAGGCAGCACTCCGGCTAAAACATGGAGGAATAGACCTTGAACTTCAGAGGATGGAATGATATCTGACGAAGACATGACACAAAACCTCCGGAAAGAATTGGAAGAGTTGAATGAAAAGAACATAGAAGGAAGGATTGAACGGAGTTGTTGAGAAAAATCAACAACGAAAGAATAAGCTTGTTGTGGTCTTATAGATAACATCTCAAGATCAAGAGGTGATAACCGGCCACAAATGGAAATGATTGGATAACTGAGAAGAACGAAGAAATGCAAAACTCCACTTCGAAAGAATACGGAGAATTAATTGCACTTCGAGACGCGAGAAGACAGATACTTGAATTCCACCAACAAAATCTTGATGAACTCTTGAAGAATGAAATAAATCATGAAGAACCACCATGAAGAACTCCGGTAACAAAAGGATGATGAGATTGAATGAAGGAAGAAAGAATAAGATGAGCGTTGCGAAGATTTAGATGGAGGTTCCGACGAGATGGCCGAGGAAATAATTGAACTCCGGAAAAGAAAAGATGAAAGCACTTGGAAATAGAATTTATTCATTAAGAACAAACTCCGAAGGAAAGGATTACTCACTTGGATGAAATAAGAATAAGATTTATTGTATGCTTATCCTTCGTCAAATTAAATTGATGACAAACAATGGATTTGCATACTACTTATTCTTCTTGAAAAAGAATTGAGAAATGACATATCGCAAACTTGAGAAGGTCTTCATGAACCACCGGTAGGATTGAAAGAAGGAATGAATTAATATGATAACCAATAACAAAGAATCTGAAGGAACCACCGTAAGAATTCGAAAATGACTGATGAAAGAGAATGAATCACCGGGCAGAATTAGAAGAACCAATATGCTCGAGGGGATTTAGATGCGAAAGAGCGAAGAGATCATGAGTTGAATAAAGAACACTTGAACGAAGCACCGGGATAAGTAGAGAACGATAACTGGAAAGATGGCCTCCGGTGAAAAGAAATGGAAAGACAACTTCTGAAATACGCCGGATGGGTAAGAAAGAATATCTGACAAATGGAATAATTCGAGAGGATAGCATGAAGCTAGACCCACGAATCTTCGGGAGAACGGGCAAGATTTAGAGGAAAAATTCTATACAATCTTCATATGATGACGAGAAACACCACCAAAATTAATGAGATACTCCGGAAGAATGAAAAACAGAGAGGTTGAGCCAACAATGAAAAGAATTTGAAAGAGATCTTGGAAAGGCATCTGACTGATGAAATTCATTCTTACGTCAAACTTGAAAAGAATTGGGAATAGATCCGGGGAAATTAGAAGAGTCAGGTAAGATCCTGGGAAAAGACCTGTGGGTTATGGGCCCACTAAAGAGAAAAAACACCGTTGAAAAGGGATTGTTGAATGAGAAATGATGCACCAGAACAAATGAAATATTTGAATGAGGTGACAACCTCGAATAATAGAATGCGAACATGAATCTTCTGAGATGTCTTCAACACTCCAGGATAAAAGAATGGTAAGAGGAGGAACGAGCAAGGGGAAAACACTTGATCCGAGGAAAAGAATATAATCACTACCAAAATTAGAATTGAATCCACCGGATAAGAAAAAGGGATGATGAATGACGAACGAGACGAGAAGTCGGTTGAAATAATTAAGGGAAGACTGAAGAGGCTCCGGGAAGAAAAGGGTGGGACGGCGGGAAAACAAAGGCAACTTGGAATGGGAAACCGACGAACAATTTGAAGAGAAAATACCGGTTGAAATCATTGAGGAGAGAGAGCAAAAACTACACACGAGTAGGATTGATACTCGATTACGGACTCCGGTTTCGAGAAGAAGAAGGATGGGCGGGTGGGAAAAAGAAAACAACTGAGGATTGAACTTGGCAAAGATGAAGAGGCTCGAGTCGACTTGACGAGAAATGCACCAGATCAAAAGAGCTGAGAACCAACGATCGAAAAACCAACTACGTGAACCTAAAGAAAAATTTGAACGGGAAGAGGAGTAATTCAAAACACCTACGTCAAGATTCCTTACCAGAGCGACGAAGGGGCTGGGGAGTAAAAGAATTCCTACTCTCCGATATAACTAGACTCAGAAAACAGTTTTCTTCTAGACTCAACAACGGCCAAACTACACGATCAATCAAGGGGGCTCCTAGGGTCGGTCGAGGCTTTGATACCAACTTGTCACGCCCAATATGCGACCCTATCCAAAAAGGAACTCGACGGTCCCACCAAGGATAGACCCGCATATTGGAACGCTTTTGCAAGGTGGATATCATTACATCAACATTACATAATAGATGGGGATACATACAATGTCACAAATGCCACAAGAATACATCTACATCATATACAAGATCAACATCCGACTACAGATGAAACATAAACAGAAACTCAAAGACATCCACCCTGCTAGCCCAGGCTGCCGACCTGGAACCTATCCCCTGATCGAAGAAGAAGCAGAAGAAGAACTCCAACACAAGCAAACATCGCTCTCGCGTCATGATCATCGCAAAACCTGTACACGCAATCGGTGGTGTAGTAATCTGTGAGCCACGAGGACTCAGCAATCCCATTACCATGGGTATCAAGACTAGCAAAGCTTAAAGGGAAAGGAAGGGGTAAAGTGGTGAGGTTGCAGCAGCGACTAAGCATGATATGGTGGCTACCATACGCAAATGAGAGCGAGAAGAGAATCAAAGGAACGGTCGTCAACTAGTAATGATCAAGAAGTGATCCTGAACTCCTACTTACGTCAGACATAACCCGAAACCGTGTTCTCCTCTCGATCAACCCGAAAAGAGACACTCACGATTACGCTTACGGTTGGTGTATTTTAGAAGAGTTTGCTTTAAGTTTACTACAACCGGATATTAACAAATTCCCATCTGCCACATAACCGCGGGCACGGCTTTGAAAGTTTATACCTGCAGGGTGTCCCAACTTAGCCCATGATAAGCTCTCGCGATCAATGAAGGATATTCCTTCTCCCGGAAGACCCGATCAGTCTCGGAATCCGGCTACAAGACATTTCGACAAAGAATAAAACAAGACCAGAAGACCTCCCCTGCGCCGACACCACGATAGTAGCCACGTATCTCGTCTCGAGCCACGACCGGATGAACACTACGTACGGCCACCGACGATACCCCAAGTTGCCTAAGGGCGGCACCGCAAGTGGCTCTGGTTTGGACCAACACTTAGACAAGCATTGGCCCGGGGGGCTGAATAAAGATGACCCTTGGGTTAATTACTCCCAAGGGAAAATAGGCGGTGGTGAGGCAAATGGTAAAACCAATGTTGGGCCTTGCTGGAGGAGTCTTATTCAAAGCGAACTGTCAAGGGGGTCCCATAAATCACCCGACCGCGTTAGGGACGCAAGATCCGGGAACATAATACCGATATGACGGAAACTAGGGCGGCAAGAGTGGAACAAAACACCAGGCATAAGGCCGAGCCTTGCACCCTTTACCAAGTATATAGATGCATTAATAATATACGATATATTGTGATATCCCAACAAGTAAACATGTTCCAACAAGGAACAACATCTCCATGTTCCAACAAGGAACAAACTTCATCTTCACCTGCAACTAACAACGCTATAAGAGGGGCTGAGCAAAGCGGTAACATAGCCAAAACAACGGTTTGCTAGGAAGGGTGACAACGGTTAGAGGCTGACATGGCAATTTGGGATGGCTTGATAAACAGGTAATAGGTAGCGCAGCATAGCGATAGAACGAAGCAACTAGCATAGCAATGATAGTAGTGAGATCCAGGGTAGCGGTAATCTTGCCTGAAATCCCGCTAGGAAGAAGAATGATTCCATGAAGAAGATGAACGGATGAAGCCGAACCAAGCGTAGACGAACGTGTCCTCACGATCGCAACGTAACGGGAACTAACAAGAAGAAGCACACAACATAGTAAACACACCACACATGAACAAGGCGTGATTCACAAACAAGCATGATGCATGACAAGCTACATGAAGCTACTCATGGCAATATATGATGCAAACAAGAGCAACACATCAAAGCAAGTTTAAATGAGGCCGGGGACAACATAGAACAATTCCGGTAAGTCCTCATATGTAAATTTCGAAATTGGTCCAGATCTGAATAAACCTTATGTTCAAGTTGTTAAACAGCAAGTTAAGATGCACCACGATGATCTACACAAAATTCTAGTCAAGTTACATATAAAGTTCATTAAACTCGGAGCTACGGCCTAGAAGATATGAGCAAAACAAGTTAAACATGGCATTGATGCAAAATGCATACAAACATCAAGCAAACACCTCACAACAAGGATGCAACATGATAATATGAAACTACATGCAAAATCAAGCAAGTTTCATGTAGAGCACACTCAAAACGGAGCAACGGTTCAACACATACACACTATACAAGTCATGACAACAATCTGTCTAAAACAGCAACTAGGCATATTGCAAGCATCAAAATAACATGCTACAGGACCTCAACATGAAAACAAAAGGCATGGGAATGATTTACAGGTAAATCATGACAAAACATGAACACTGAGCTATCTCTAGAAATGACTAGAACATTCTCAAACACACATGACAAGATTGCAAATAATAACAGGTTCACAGACTTATCAGGAAATAACATCAGGTTGTAATGTTTAGAGCTATCAAACAACATGCTACAGGAACTTATCATGGCAAACAAAGGCATGGCATGAATCTTCTAACTTCATAGAACAAAAGTCCCTTACTGACCATAAGCCAAAAAGGATCAGAAAATATGATGGCACCCATGTAAACATGGCAAGTTATATTACAGATTGATACATGGCAGGAATAACAATAAGTAGGCATGTTGGTGAGCTTGAACCACTCACCACAGAGCAATACATGGCATGGCAAGGCAACTCACAGTAATAAGACATGGCATAGAAGCTATACATGGCAAGAACAACATCATAGCATACACGGATCAACCACAACAACCTTGGCAAAATTGAATAACATGTAAACAATCTGCCAGGAACATTTTATAGCAAAAGTAGATCTCGATTGACTCAAGCTATGGCACTCCATAATTGCAAACAAGGGCATGGATGGATAGAGAATAACCATATTTTCAAAACATCCTTACTGAAGTATCTCAAAATAAGAATGGATCTCTCTGTAGCATCAAGTTTACATGGCATAAAAATATCAGCAGAACAGGGGCTGAAATCAGCAATATCATGAAGCCTAGTTTGCATGCTTGTGCTAGTCACCACAGAGATCACAAAAATAAATGGCATACACCCCTGTAAAGATGGCATGGCATATTACAAAACACATGTAGGACTCAAGTTCATAGGATGCACACATCAATCATGGCAAAAATGACAAAAGTGCATGTTCTGATAAGAATCTGAAACTAACATCACATAGCCCTCTTCTAACAGCATTTCGGGCAACAAGATGAGCTCAAATGTAAATGATGCAATGAGACGAAATGATGTACTCATCGAGTCGAACGATTTGACATATTACACGCCCATAACGGAGCTACGGATGCAGAGTTATGATGCGATGAAAATGCATGATAAATACACAGATAATCGGGACTTAGCAGAATTTGAAGGGGGGGTAAAGTCAACCTCATGTGGCACGGACTTCGAGGCAGCCGGAGTTCACCGGAGATCGCGGGATCTCGCCGGAGATGGAGGAAGAGGTGGCCGGAGCTTGAGGAGAAGGGCGGCGCCGGCGCGGGGAGATGGCCCCGGACCGGATCCGGCCGGCGGCGGCGGCGGCCGAGGCGCCACTCGGAGGCGCGGGCGGCGACAGAGCCCCGGGGCGGCGGGAGGAACTTCGATCATGGCGCTCGTGCAAGCGGCGGCGGCGAACGACCTGCAGCGCCACACCAGGGCAGGCTGGCCTCGGTGGCGCTGGGGCAGCATGGAGACGTGGCGCCCCCGTTAGGCTGGCGCGGCGGCGGCGACGTCCGGCGCCGGGCGGACGTGTCCGGCGCGCGGAGGAAGAAGGGGCTAGTGTTTTGGGGGGTTCATCCGCGAATTTCGGAGGGGGTCACTTATTTATAGGTAGAGGGAGCTAGAAGAGTCCAAATGAGGTGCGGTTTTCGGCCACGCGATCGTGATCGAACGACCGAGAGCATGGAGGGGATTTTGCTGGGTTTTGGGCCAGTTTGAAAGGGGTGTTGGGCTGCAAGGAGAAGGGGGCTTTTACGGTTACCCGGTTAACCGTTGGAGTATCAAACGACCTCCAAATGGCACGAAACTTGACAGGCGGTCTACCGGTGCTATACCAAGGCCGCTTGGCAAACCTCGGTCCATTCCGAGACCGTTTAACACCCGCATTACGAAAAAGAGGTAAAAGGGCGCGCCGGGAGACATAGGAGTGCCGGATTGCAAAACGGACAACGGGGAAAATGCTCGGATGCATGAGACGAACACGTATGCAAAATGAAATGCACATGATGACATGATATGAAATGCATATGATGACATGGAAAAGTGCAACACGCAAGCAAATGACATGGCAAAGACGGCGAATAACTGACGGACACCTGGCGCATCGAATCCGGGGCGTTACACATATGGCCTAATTCGACAAAATATTTAAAATTTTAGTATGGTATCTAATTAAAATGATTTGTAGTAGTACTCTTTTTACAGAAATGAGAATCTTACAAATATTGTGTCTTCAGGATGTGAGAACCACTAGCATCAGAAGGTTTGATGTTCCTCTTGTGGTCTAGACATTCGAGCATGGCATAGAAGGGAAACTTAGGGCATAGTCCATCTGAAAAAACAAAAGCACAAAATTGGACATAACTTGGAACTACTAAGTAACATACACCTCTCGAAAGAGTAGCGGTTGGGGCACCGACATGTGGTGCCGCCTGAGAGTACTGGTATTTTATGTCACCTAACTTGAAGTATCCTATACAAGATTACATAAAAATGACATAAGTATGGTACTATTTTACAGGATGTGTGTGCGTCAAACATCAGAACTCATGTATGCAGGAGCATGCGTCTGACAGGAGAAAGTTGGGCCAACCATCTAAATCCTGATGTACTGACAATTCACCTAACTTTTCATGGTAATGAACTCACAACTGAGAAATTTGGGGCTGTCTATATACAAAACAAAGCAAAATATATCACAAACGTATGCCAGTAATGTCCTGAATGTATCTAACATGTAAAATAGTATATATTCTGAAGCATGACCATGTCAAACATAAATATGATCGATTATCTTATTGTTATGTGCACTAAAAACAGAATATATCTTAAAACTACTAAAACTATGCACCGTTGTCCTTCTGAACCTGTACTCGAAGAATTCAGGATACCTTTCTAAATTGGCAAAAACACCAAACTAACTGAACATTTTATAATTTCTCTGACAAATAAGTACTCACCTTTAAGCCAGTGCTGCAAAATCCTATAGCTCGCAAAGGAAAGAGTTCATAGTCTAAACATGTCTATGGTATAGCTAAGAACCAGCTAGAATTAGCTAGCTCGGATATGTTTCTTTTCCAATATTTTTTTAAATAGATAAAGAAAGTTGTAACAACACGAGAACTACCATAGCAAGTTAAGAACTAATAACGGAATAATCTGTAGTCCTACATGCGTCTACTATGGAGATCAACCAAGCATTTGATATCAGCCAAAAGAAGTTGTAATACAGTTATAATTGGATCAACCCCTATGGTTTGCAAGAACAAAAACAGTCACTCTAAATCCATAACTAAAAACAATATGGAAATAAGGTATGCTACTGATGATTTATTTCATACAAAATAAGGTCATGGATATAGCATTAGTAAATAATAACAAAGAAATTGTACTTCTGTGTAAATCTACATATGGCACTCGTATTGGAAAATAGAGAAAAATAGAACAAGTAGCAAAGTGAATAAAGAGGTTCCTTTGGCACAACAGCTGTGTCTTGTGGTTAGTAAGAAGGCTCAAAAACATTGTAAAAAAATGTAAACCAGTGACAAAAATGGAGGTACAGGACAATGGGAAATCGAAATATCAAAATAGCATTAAATACTAACAATTTTTTTAAAAACATGAAAGACAACTCTTGCAGACTACATTACTAATCTTATCGCAATTAAAGTAGAAGATTGCTACACTGGATGGTCAGCAAGACTAAAAGGCCGCCATACTTCCCTACCAGTCCTTTTCTAAAAATATACTTCCCTACCACTATAATCTATATATGAACCTATTACCAAAGTACAGGCCCTTATTGACACAAGCGGAATATGTACGAATAGCGTAACAAAATGATTTGTCAGGAACTTTCTAAAAATAGAGGAAAATCATAACTTGTACTAACTGAGAAATTTCATCAGAACGTGTACTGAACTGAAACTCACAAAAGCAAAGGAAAATCAGTCCTACTTTGACCACAAGCAGGAAGATATGTCAATTAAAAAAAAAGAAACATAAACTGAGAGAACTTAATTAGTGCATCTTGGACCATGCTGAATATTGTCAGGTTTAACCGTAAGCCGGGACGTGATTCAGCTAGTACAGGTTGCTTCAGTGGTTCAGCTAAGAACAGTCATAGTTATTGTTTGCTTCTGTCATTCAGCTGCATCACACAACTGGAAAAATGTGAGAGGTTATTGGTTGCAATGGACAGGAGACATTATCCCACGCGTCTAAATTAAACCAGCAAGTTGGCATGTAATTTATTTAGAAAGAAACACCACAGCAGGCTAATCAACAATTTTCCTTCTTCACTAATTTCCTTCTTCTCTGTAGCTCTTAACATGGCGCAATGATTTATCCCCTATTTTAATCTTACACCGAAATCTAAATTCAGCGTGTGGCACATATGTTTATAAAACCAGCCTAAAATCTGAGAAGAGCAAAAAAAACTGAGAAAGTTAACTTGGTCATTCTAAGCTTGCAGCCAAATGGAACATACATGACAAAATATGCATTGCTGGTTATCCAATATTTGTCCACATGACCTGCTTACTCACAAACCTGGAGATAGTATGGAAAGATAAAAGCATCAAAAAGTGATCCAGCACAACCGACTACCATGATCCATGTCGCCATGCCCATCTTATCCTCTCACACAAAGTACATACCAGCATGGTCATCGTTGTTGATTACTGGCCATTGTAATCCTAGAATGCAAAATACCGATTAGTACTATCTTGCAAGGACTTATTTGTCTATAAGCAACCAAGCATGCTCTCTGTGCACATGCCAAAAAAAAACCTTCAATCCATCGAATAGGCAAAATCATCTGTAGGAGAATGAAGTTTTACACCACCTGCAAGAAATCAACCTCCTCAGCAACATAATAAATGTAGGACAACTAAGGTAAGCAACAATGTTTCAAGGATGAAAAACATGCATATAGATACATGATTTGAAAAGGCACTATACACCTTCAGATTCAACAACTCAATTATTCCAGAAAGATCTTAAGATTGAAGAGCCCTTCAAACCAAACCAATACCAGTAAGCCTGCAAATCAACGAACACAAGAGGCAGTTTGTTACGACGGCGGTACGGGAGAAAGACAGAGAGGAGGGACTGGTGGTGCCACTGCAGGCTTAGACGCCGGGGCTGCGGTGCAGTGGCCGGAGGAACAATCTGGGCTTTCGCGTCCTTGGATAGCACGTTCCCAACCTGAAATCAAGCAAACTATTAGCCAAATTCCACAAATGAATATGACATCAAAGAGATTTCTTGAACTGGTGCATTTCAGCGAATTATCACACCTGGAGTCGGCGGTCTCTTGCCTCTCGATGTCGAAGAAGGATTAGAATGTTGATTAATTAGGTGGTTCTTCACATAAAAAGGTACTTTTCTTGTCTGTTAAGTACATACATCTCACAGGACCTTGCTACTCATAATTCACCAATCAAATTATCCTTAATTTGGTGCATTACCCAATCACAAACTGATAATAAAATAGGAAAAACTCTACAGCAACAGACAAGGCATGGTGATATGCGACAAAGTTCCAACTTATCTTGCAACCAATCAAACAATCACAAAAAAAGAAGAAAAAGGAAAGAAAATGAGCCTGTGGGAGAATTTCCAACACCTCACCTCATGGTCGCAACCAATGGCTTCTCGGAGACCAGCTCCATCTTGCCCATCAGCAGGTCCATGAAAACCCACAAAATCAACAAGTTCATGGATGGGGCACCGCACATAGTCGACTCGCCACCTCGTGCTAGGGCCGCCGTCAGAACCTCGATGCCATCCCCTTCCGCCCCTCCTCTGCAACCATCATGGCGGCATGGTGGAACGTGAAGACCAGAAGGTTTGGGGGGAGAGGCGGATCTGAGGAGAACGCCTTGTCCAGTGGCGGGTGGCGTTGGAGGAGCTGGGATGGGCTGATGCGGAGGCGGCAGCTGCGACGACGACGGCGACGGCGGCGGCAACCCTAGCTACACGCGATGGAGTTTGCTTAGTGGGGAAGGGGTCACGAGCAAAACCTGTTCAGGTAACACCTCCCTCAGCGATCGCTCTTCTGTATTTTTTTTCTCTCCCGTCGACACAGTGCGCGAGTCCAGCGCCGACGTGGCTAGCGCGGGCGTTCGCCCTTGATGCGCAGCTGAATGTGTTTAATGGTATATTCATGCCCATTGACGATATAGTTGTAAACCGGAGCATCTAAGCTAGCAAGCCGAGCAAAAAGATGTGATCTCTATACTACATTGATATCATTGAGTGGACCTGGCAAACCAAAGAAGAATGCCAAATTCACAAGTCGTGTGAAGCCACGGCTGCGAGCACAATAATGGAATCACGAGGATGACCTAAAAATGGTGGTTATTATAGCGGCCCAGGCGTTTTGGGGGATCTTCTAGAGATGTTAACCAAAGGTGACCTACATTGTGTCGTTCTATTAGGTTGCCACGTTACCGTGTTGAGTACATATTTATAGTATTCCCAAAAAAATGTGCAGATTATAGAGGAAATCTCATACCATTCTCGTTCAGGTATGGTGCGGGCCGTGCTTCAGGTGGGTGACTGTTTTAAGTTTTTTTTTTCTTAATATTTTTTGCGAGTGGTGTCTGTTCTAAGTTGATGAGGACCGTATCTTAACAAATCAGCTAAATAAAAGGCAAAACAAACCAATCTGCAAATCAGGGTTGACACTGCTACTGTATATAGAGTCAGTTGGATGAGAGAGAAAAGAAACTGCACCAAACATCCATTAGTCACCGTATATATCCGTCACGCACAAAGTAGCTTGCCATGCCGTCGCCGGCATGGGCAACAGCCGCAGCCGCTGCCGCTGCCTCTGCCGCCGCCGCTGCTGCAGCGCCCAGCGAGTTCCACCTGTTCGAGGTCGTCGGCTACTCCCGCGCCAAACATTTACCAACTGGCATGGCAATAGAGTCTTCCCCATTCATGCTGGGAGGTTATCGTTGGGTTATCGAGATCTTCCCCAATGGTAGAGTCCCGGAGGACGCCGATTTCATGACTTTCTCTTTCACCCTCATCCAGGATGTCCCGCGCCCTCTGAAAGTGCACGCCCTGTTCACTTTCATCGACCAGGTTGCATACCAAGATCCCAGAGTTGTTCGTACAAGTCCGATGACTCACGTGCCCAGCAGAGTCTGCATCGGCTCCCCCAGGTACATTGCGAGGGAGGCCTTCGAAAGGTCCGAGCATCTCAAGAACGATTGCTTCACCGTCCGGTGGGAACTCATTATCGTCGAAGATGGGCTTCAGCACTAGAGCTAGGTCAGATTACGCAAGATGCAACCGATCGATCGTCCATGCGCGCGTTGATTTCAGGGTTTAGGTCAATAATAATTTTATGTACATTAGGTTATAATGTTTGTGGAATTCATTCATCAGGATTTGTACAAACTGCAACAATGAAAGTATTGTCTGACTTGCAGCAGCAGTATTTCCCATCTCTTCTGTTGTAACTCAACAATTTGCTTGCTGTTACTGTATCATGTCTCTGTTTTCATATTTATGATGCAAATCTTGTCCACATTTACAGAGAAACTCATTAGAATACCAGTTAGTGGATGCCTTACGCCAACTCTAGCCGATCCGTTATAATTGTTCGTAATGCTTTACGCCAACTCTAGCCGATTCCCTATCCGGCGTTAGAGTAAAAATTCAGTCTTATTCGTCTAACCGGCACCTGGCCGATCCCCTAAACCGAATAGAGTAGTAAATTATTTACTCTGCCTCCTATCTGGCGCCTATGTTTACTGGGCCGCCAACCGCTGGAGGAAAAAAATCCCCTCCCCCAGTTGCCTCACCCACCCCACTCTCGCTGCATCTACGCCAGCGCCATCCTTCCCGCCCCCTACCAGCGCGGACGCTTCGTAGGTCCCGCCGCGGTCCTCTCACACCTAGATTTGAGCCTCTCCGTGCCGTCGCTGGCGCAAAAATGACAGATCTATGGCTGTTGCCGCCACCGTATTTGTCACTTTATGAGTTGGTTTGCTATTTTTGATGTATCACTTCATTTTCTGGCCACTAAAAGGTGCAAAAGCTCTTCGGTTCAACATAATTTGCAAATGACCTTGGAACGGAATGAAACTTGGCATGGTGTCATAATATGACCCCTATATGGCGTGGTAAAATTTTGAGACTGTTAGAACAAAAAATTGATGCACCTCATTTACAAACTACACATTCTCCAGCGAACGTACTAGGGTTTCGAACAGAAAACCACCGCCTACCGCACACAAAACAAAATTTTACATCATTTCTCGTTCAAACTTTTTATGTCTTGTCTACACACCATTGGAAGAGTCATTCTCAAATTCTACCACTTTATTAGTTGGTTTGCTATTTTTAAAACATTATTACTTCATTTTCTAGTAACTAAAAAAGGCAAACGCTCTTTGGTTCAACACCACGTGAAAATGACCTCGGAACGGGGTGAAACTTGGCATGGTGGCATCATAGGACCTCCATATGGTGTGGTAAAGGTTTGAGAGCGGTATGACAAAAACTTGATCCAGTTCGTGTACAAACTAAACACTCTTCGACAAAGTATCAAGGTTTCAAAGATATCATCGCCTACCTCACAAAACTCAAATATTTTACATCATTTGTTGTTCAATTTTTTTCAATGTTGTCTACACACCATTTGAAGTGTCATGCTCAAATTTTAGACAATCCCAGATTTAGTAAATATGTTTTTAAACACCTTCCTTATTATATATAAAATTGAAATGGTTATATGGCGAGCACTAGTAGAAAAATAGTTAGTCACAACTTTAGTAGAGAAATGGTTCGCCACAACTTTAGCTGGTGGCACGACATTTCCAATCAATGCCACCACTCTTTTTTAAAATAGTGGCGGCGTTACATATTTGGACGCCAGCTTTATAGTGTTAGTGTTGTGCTGGCGTTGCTTTTTTTAACGCGCCACAATTGGTGGGCCCGTCTGTACTGATCAGTTGGAAGATAGTGGTGCGTTAGATTTCTATGCACGCCGTAGTTAATTAGTCTTGTGCTGGCGTGCTAACTTCTATTACGCTGGAAATAATTTTAATTTTTATCATGTGTTTTAAGTATTTAGTAATTATGCTAGAAAAATAATGTTATTACTTTTATAAAAGTAATAATATCAATTTGTAAACAATGAACATTTTATATTATATTTTGAGTATTTTATTATTTTTAATCCTTTATGTGTATTTTACCCGTGACTTCTAAGACCTACTTGGCATACTTGGAGTACTTTGAGGACACACGGTGAATGACTTACACACATTTAGGACCTGTGGTAAATTGTTTCAAACTTTTAGGACCTACTTGACACACTTGATATTTTAGGACCTCCAGTGTATTTTACTCTTATTATATTGACTCTTTTTATCATTATGAGTTTTTATTATTTTGATTTGTTTATTATTTCTATTATTTTGTATCTTTTTATTATTTTGTGTCCTTTATTATATTGTGTCTTTTATTATTCTTAATCTTTTTGGGTTGTACTTAGTTATGGCGTGGCGTTTTAGGCTCACGCCAGCACTAGTCCATCTCAATTCACTTCCTCAGTAAAAAAAAAACTAGCCACCTCTCTTTTCTGTTTCATTTTCACGACTGCCTCGTCCGTCCACCGCTACCATCTTCAGACCTTGCCGCCCGTCGTCGCCGAACCTACACGCACGCTCATCGCCACACCGTCGGCAGCAGGTTTAGTTTCCTCCCCCGGTGCCACTCCTTCCACTCCCCTCACGCCTCATTCATCCGCGGACACCATGGAATCCATGGGTTTCATTGAATAAGGGGATTTTTGTAGAATTTAAGTAGTGTTGAATTTGATTTTAGTGATTTAGAATCCAATGTTTGTTCCTTTGAATGAGATTGTAGTTGTGTAGAATCGGGTTTTATACTTAGTGCAATCCGACTTAGTAGTGTAGAATCCGATTTAGTAGCGTAGAATCCATGGGTTGCTTTGTTTAGAAATTTTAGTAGTGTAGAATCTGATTGCTTTTGTGTAGAATCCAACTTTAATAGAGTATTTAGTGTCAAAAATTTTGAGTGTAGAATAGTTTTTAGTTTAGAAACGATCAGATGATATATAGTACTTTAGTGTTGAATCATCAATTGATATGATTTTGTGTACAATCCGATGAATGCTTTTGTGCACAATCGAATTTTTGTAGTCTATTTAGCCATTAAGTATTTTCAATAATAGGAAAATGACGCCACCACCATGTCAACTGTGCAAGTAAAGGTGCCGCAGGAGCCTTGTAACTGGCACGCTGTTCATCATCTATTTCCAACCGAATTTTGTTCCGGCAGCGGTACAAAATTATATAATCCTTCCAAAAGTTATTTCTTTTGTTTTTATTGCTATTACCATTAATGCATTGTGTGAGTGTTTGTTTACACCATAGTAGAAAAAAACCCATTTGTCCCGGTTCCAGAGGCCCATTTGTCCCGGTTCTGCAACCGGGACTAAAGAGTCGGGACTAAAGCCCAATACCTTTAGTCTCGGTTCGCCTATGAACCGGGACAGATGGGGCTCCACGTGGCCGCTGCGGCTTGCCCAGGCAGGAGGGCCTTTTGTCCCGGTTGGTAGCACCAACGGGGACCAAAAGGCATCCATGCGTCAGCAGTTCAGGGGCTAAGGTTTTTTTTTGAAGAGGGGGGGAGGTTGGGGTTTTGGGGGTTTGTAGGGTTAATTTAGGGGTTTTGTATATTGTTTTAGCTAGCTAATAGAGAGAAGTGTACTCTCTTATCTCCGTGCTTAGTCGACGCTACGTACTATAGGTATAGAGAGGACTCGACACGCTAGCTAGTAAGCAAATGAAGGAAACCATTAAGTACACAAGATCGTCATGAACATATACAGAGAGAAGTCATTGACCTCTCCTTCTCTGAGAGATTGGTCGAACAACAAGTTTTCGTATATCTATCCGACGCTACTGGCTACATATATACAATATAAGATCTCTTACAATTCCCTAACATCTAATGTCAAATTCCACATTGTATTCTCTGGCTTTGTTTATGACATGGTCAAGAAACAATCCCGCCTATTTCTCTTGAATTGCTCGTACGCGATCTTGTGGTAGGAGTTCACTCCGCATCCGCCACATCTAATTTGAAGAAGGGGGTCAATACATATATATGAATGAAACTCAACACAAATGATGGTAATAAAATAAAATTGTGAATATTATTGCTTACGCACTTCAAATTGTTTTTTAGAGTAACCCGCTTATTCTTGTCCGTCGCGTTGTAGATGAACTCGCAAACGTAGTATCCACAGTAATCATTCCCGGGTTCCTGCCACAAGCACTTTACGATAAATAGAGGTCAATCAAACTGATAATCAAGCATTATAAATGGTATTGATGAAAGTAGCTAGAATCAATGGGAGATGCGCGGAACTAGCTAGTAGTACTTACTTTCGGGTGTGTAAATCACAGCTCCCCCGGCAGTCCCGGAGCTTCTGCGGTGAACTTTTTCCAAACCCTGCCAGACAAAGAAAACAATTACTTGATATCAGGAAATGAACAAATTTGCCAATATGCTGCGATAATGATCGATTGAACTTACTTCTCGAGCATTTTAGTCATGGCCGCATACTCCTTGGGATCTTTTCGTCTTGAGCCTAAGACGGTTACTAGTCCCTTCTCAAGCTTAATCTCTAGGAGAATAAAGTAGAAGCTGCACACGCATGCATAACTCATCAATTACATTACTATAACCTCGAGTAATAAGGGAAACCGAATATGCACAAGACAGTACCACTCACTTGAAGTTGTAAGGAAAGAGTATTTTCTCTTTGTTTTGATTTTGAAGCAACGATCGTAGCAAGTTGGCCTCGGTTTCTGTGGCATCATATTTAACCGTCCATTCATCTATGAGATTTGTGTTAATGAACCCAATATCATAGATTTGTGCTTTTCTGCATTTGACGATCTTCAATCTGCATAATATAGTGAGGATAATTATATATACATAGAAAAAAAGAGCTGAGCTATATATAGAGACTTAATTACAAAAGTAGTACTTACAAACAGTAGCAATTGATGATTATTTTATCGAGGGACTTTTGATTGAAAAACTGGAAGAACTCCTCAAATGGAACAGACAACAGATCAATTCCAACGAGGTTGTGCTCCTCTTTAACTTTCACCGTCAAAGTATCCTTCCCAGACTAGCTGCAGGTTTTCATGTACCACTCATGGAATCTTCGCATCATCGTTGTTAGAGGAGGATGACCAGGTTTGACGAGAGGCTTCCCGTACCGGTATTTGAATTCGTCCACCTACATTGTATCAAAATGTGCATCGTCGGGTAGGTAATCTGCAGGATTGGTACCGGGCACCATCCCCTGATGATTAGCGATGATATCGCTAGACACCTTGAGCGGGGGGCACGATTAGTTCGCTTGTTCGCCGAGCTGGGGAATTTTTTTCCCACCTCTTCATTCTGTTAACCTTCGATCACTTCCAGTACTTCCCGACCGCTCCGCTTCCATATATGTCCTTTCAATAATGCGCTCATAGTTGGTTTGCGACAGAGACGGTGGTTGTCGCTTTAGGGCATCGATAGTGCGCTGAACTTTCACGAAAACTATCTTCTCCTACGGAGGTGGATGTTTCATAGATCTTTGAGTTTCAAAGAAGTCCTTCACATAGGCTTCACAGATCTCTGTGTTTTCCTCCACGGTCCTCTCGTGTGGTAACTTCTCTAGAGGCTTGAGAGATGGACCGAATCTGTATTGCCTCTCGCCTATGGTTGTACTGCCAGACGCCGGAGCAGCCGGAGCAGCGTTGGCTGTCTTCCTTCGTTGCTTATGAGGCGGAGAAGGAGGCAGAGTGCTACGACGCACCGGAGCAGCCGAAGCGGCGGCGGCTGTCTTGCGTCGTTGCTGACAAGGTGGAGGAGGAGGCAGACTGCTCAGACACACTGAAGCGGTCGGAGAAGGAGGCGGAGTGCCGCCACGGGCCGGAGCAGTCGGAGAAGGAGGCGGAGTGCCCTGATCACTCGCCGGAGGAGGAGGAGGAGGAGGCGGAGTGCCCTGACTAGACGGAGGAGGAGGAGGAGGCGGAGGCGTCCAGTTCGGAAGCTTGATGTGCTCCTTCCGCCATAGACATGGAGTCTTCAGAGCAAGAACCAATTGAGTCTCCCCTTGACCGGTAGGATGGTCAAGCTCGAGCTCCTCAAATTCGTCCATTATTTCATCGACCATCACAACAGTATAGCCTTGTGGAATTGGAAGGTAGTGAAAAGTTGCGCCGGGTTTAGGAGGTGCAAGAGAGCCGACAACCGCCTTGACTTTGAGGTTCTGCCATTGCGTCATAAGGTGGCAATCTTGAGCCTCCGTGATAGCATCCACGGGGTAGCTAGGAGCCGTGATAGCACCCACGAGGTAGCTAGGAGCCGTGATTGCATCCACGGGGTAGCTAGGAGCCGTGAAGTCAGGCTGCTGAAGGAGCTTGGTGGAAGCCACCCTACTTCTCCGCTGAGATGGCGGGGTAGCTCCGGCAGGTCGCTGGCTGTGAACTGCTTGTTCCTCTAGCGCTCGTACCCTTGCATTCAGCTTCTGCAGTTCGGTCTGCTCCACTTTCATCCTCCTCTCCCGGGTTTTGTCACCGCCTGCGCCGGGAAACCCAACCTTCCACACAATGGAGCCTGCCGTGCCTCGTGTTCGTCCAGGGTGCTCAGGATTCCCGAGGGCCTCTATGAGCTCGTCGTTCTCTCTGTCGGGAATGAACGTCCCTTGCTGCGCTGCGGCGATATACTTCTGAAGCTTCTTGACGGGTATTTCAAGTTGCTCCTTCGTCCAAACGCACTTCCCTGTTTCAGGATCCAAGGTTCCCCCAATCCCGAAGAACCAAGTCCTTGAACAGTCTGGCCAGTTCAATGTCTCCGGTTCGACCCCTTTATCAAGCATGTCATTCTCAACCTTGTCCCACAATGGCCGGACTTTGAGGTAGCCACCTAACCACGTGCGATGGTGATGCTCCTTCTTTGCAGCATTTAACTTGTTTGTCGCTGACATCTTCTTACTCTTCTCCGATGTCTTGTAGGAAAAAAATGCGGGCCAGTGATCTCTTACCTTCTCAAATCGGTCGGTGAATTCTGGAGTCTTCCCTTTGTCGACAAACTTTGTGTTCAACTCTTTCTTCCACCTCCTGAAAAGATCTGCCATCTTCTTAAGAGCGTGAGCCTTGATCAATGGCTCTTTAACTGGCTTATTTGGATCCTCCTCTGGCGGTACGGTGAAATTTGCCTTCAATTCGGTCCAAAGATCATCTTTCTATCTATCGTTGACATAAGACACCTGAGGGTCTTCGTTCTTAGGCTTATTACATTGGTGGATGCTGATCGGGTTCATGTCCCTAACAAGAACCCCACACTGAGCAGAAAATGCTTCCTTGGTCCGGCTGGGTTCAATTGGTTGGCCATCGCCCGCGATTGCTGTGATCGTGAACCTTTCATCCTGGCACAACCTTTTCTTCGGGCCTCGTCTCGTTACCGAAGTTTGGCTCGATCCGGAGGGCTAGAAAGAAGAAATAAGAGAGTTAATATGTGTACATACCAAAACAATTAATGCATTAATTAGCTAGTCAGCACAGGCTTAATTAATATATATACCTTCCCGGCCTCTATTCAGTCACCGGAGCCGTCATCACGGCCTCCTTCTTCCACCGGCATTCAGTCACCGGAGCCATCATGATCATGTCCTTCCTCCATTATTTGATCACTGGAGCCTGCTTCACCCTCTCCTTCCAGACCATCGGTGTCGTTGACATACGACAAGACATCACCTCTGCTCTTTGGAAGGCCTTTGGTGAAATTCGTACCGAAAGGCGAATTATCCTATCCAGGACTCTGTTCCAAAATAACTTTGGAGAGCTTCGTACCATCATGCCCCGGTTACTTCCGGCTAATGATGAAGCCATGGATTTCTTAAATACTTTGACACAAGGCAACGTGACTTATAGAACGTTACGTAGATGAGATCAGAAAAAAATGGATCAAATTATGCACATACATAATGGGGGCATTCTTGATAAATCTCTTACAAATCTCGACCCCCCCTCATGTCGAAGTTATCGGGGGTATATCGACCCCCCGTGCTCATGTCGAAGTCATCAGGGAGGGGGTATGTCGACAATGATGACATGCATACATGAAAAAAATATGTTATCGGGGAGGGGGTATATCGACCCCCCTCATGTCGAAGTTATCGGGGAGGGGGTATATCGACAACGACATACCCGGTAAAAAATAAGAAGAGAAAGAAGAAGAAAAAAAAGAGGAGAAGAAGAAGGAATAGAGTATTCTATTTTTTCTTCTTCTCCTCTATTCCTTCTACTTGTCCTCTTTTTTTCTTCTTTTTCATCTTCTTATTTATTTCTCGTCTTCTTCCTCTCGTCTTCTTCTCCTTCTCCTTATTCCTCTTCTTATTTTCCTTTTTCCTCTTGATAACCCACAAGTATAGGGGATTGCAACAGTTTTTGAGGGTAGAGTATTCAACCCAAATTTATTGATTCGACACAAGGGGAGCCAAAGAATATTCTCAAGTATTAGCAGCTGAGTTGTCAATTCAACCACACCTGGATAACTTAGTATCTGTAAAAAAGTATTTAGTAGCAAATTAATATGGAAGTAACGGTAACGATAGCAGAAGTAATATTTTTGGGTTTTGTAGTGATTGTAACAGTAGCAACGGAAAAGTAAATAAGTGAAGAACAATATGTGAAAAGCTCGTTGGCATTGGATCGGTGATGGAGAATTATGCCGGATGCGGTTCATCATGTAACAATCATAACATAGGGTGACACAGAACTCGCTCCAATTCATCAATGTAATGTAGGCATGTATTCCGAATATAGTCATACGTGCTTATGGAAAAGAACTTGCATGACATCTTTTGTCCTACCCTCCCGTGGCAGCGGGGTCCTAATGGAAACTAAGGGATATTAAGGCCTCCTTTTAATAGAGTACCGGAACAAAGCATTAGCACATAGTGAATACATGAACTCCTCGAACTATGGTCATCACCGGGAGTGGTCCCGATTATTGTCACTTCGGGGTTGCCGGATCATAACACATAGTAGGTGACTATAGACTTGCAAGATAGGATCAAGAACTCACATATATTCATGAAAACATAATAGGTTCAGATCTGAAATCATGGCACTCGGGCCCTAGTGACAAGCATTAAGCATAGCAAAGTCATAGCAACATCAATCTCAGAACATAGTGGATACTAGGGATCAAACCCAAACAAAACTAACTCGATTACATGATAGATCTCATCCAACCTGAGGGAGTCCTGGATTAGGGGGTGTCCGGCTGGCCGAACTATAACCTTTGGCCGGACTCCTGGACTATGAAGATACAAGATTGAAGACTTCGTCCCGTGTCCTGATGGGACTTTCCTTGGCGTGGAAGGCAAGCTTGGCGATACGGATATGTAGATCTCCTCCCATTGTAACCGACTCTGTGTAACCCTAGCCCTCTCCGGTGTCTATATAAACCGGAGACTTTTAGTCCGTAGGACGAACAACAATCATACCATAGGCTAGCTTCTAGGGTTTAGCCTCTCTGATCTCGTGGTAGATCTACTCTTGTACTACCCATATCATCAATATTAATCAAGCAGGAGTAGGGTTTTACCTCCATCGAGAGGGCCCAACCTGGGTAAAACATCGTGTCCCTTGTCTCCTTTACCATCCGCCTAGACGCACAGTTCGGGACCCCCTACCCGAGATCCGCCGGTTTTGACACCGACATTGGTGCTTTCATTGAGAGTTCCTCTGTGTCGTCATCTTTAGGCCCGATGGCTCCTCCAATCATCAATGATGATGCGGTCCAGGGTGTGACTTTTCTCCCCGGACAGATCTTCGTATTCGGCGGCTTTGCACTGCAGGCCAATTCGCTTTGAACTACACGGCCGACGTCCGTGGAGACTTGATCTTCGACGGGTTCAAGCCACAGCCGAGCGCGCCGCACTGTCACGATGGGCATGATCTAGCTCTGCCGCCGAACAGTGCCCTGGAGGCCGCACCCGTGTCCGCTCCGACCCTTAGCTCAGAGCCGACTGCGTCAATCGAGGACGGGTGGCTGGACACCGCCTCGGGGGCTGCAATTTCTACGGCAATCGAGCCGAACACCAGCCTTGTCCTCGGCGAAGCTCGTGACTCCAAGGTGTCGGACTCCTCTCCGGACTCCGAACCTTCCGCGCCCTTGCCGATCGAATCCGATTTGGCGCCGATCACGGAGTTCGCCGTCGCGGACATCTTTCAGCACTCGCCCTTCGGCGACATTCTGAATTCACTAAAGTCTCTCTCTTTATCAGGAGAGCCCTAGTCGGACTATGGTCAGCACGGTTGGGATGCGGACAACAAAGAAATTCAAAGCCCACCCACCACCCACTTCGTAGCCACTATCGATGATTTAACCGACATGCTCGACTTCGACTTCGAAGACATCGACGGTATGGACGCCGATGCAGGAGACGACCAAGAACCAGCGCCTATAGGGCACTGGTAGGCCACCTCGTTGTATGACATATACATGGTGGACACCCCAAAAGAAGGGAACGGCGATGGAACAACGGAGGATGATCGGTCCAAGAAGCAGCCTAAGCGCCGGCGTCAGCGGCGCCGCTCTAAATCCCGCCAAACCAAAAACGGCGATTCCGGACGGGAGATAATAACACCCCGGACAGTGCCAAAGACAACCCCCTCCAGCAGGATTCGGCACAGGAGGATGGAGTAGCCAGCCCTCATGAGAGAGCGACAGACAAAGAGGTAGAGGACGATAATTACATGCCTCCCTCCGAAGATGAGGCAAGCCTCGACGACGACGACGAATTTGTCGTACCTGAGGATCCCGTCGAACAAGAGCGTTTCAAACGCAGGCTTATGGCCACGGCGAGCAGCCTCAAGAAAAAACAGCAACAACTTAGAGCTGACCAAGACTTGCTAGCCGACAGATGGACTGAAGTCCTTGCGGCCGAAGAGTACGAACTCGAACGCCCCTCCAAGAGCTACCCAAAGTGCAGGCAGCTACCCCGATTAGAGGAGGAAGCAACTATACCTACATCATCAGTGCACGACGCGGCCAACCGGCCACCTCATGGCCGCGACAGAGAGGCCTCTTGGCCCTCCACTCAAACCACACCCCGGCGTCGTTCAAAAAGTACCAATGCGCGGGGAAATGCGCCAGACCTGCGAGATATATTGGAGGACAAGGCAAGTCAAACAAGATCGATCTACGAATCGCGTGGGCGCCCCACGACACGTGACGATAACCGTCATGCCAGATATGGAAAATCCGGCTGGGCCGAACACAGTAGACAAAGCTCATTTGATCTACGTCGTGATATAGCCCAGTACAGAGGCGCCGCACACCCACTATGCTTCACAGATCAAGTAATGGATCATCAAATCCTTGAGGGTTTCAAACCCGTAAACATCGAATCATACGATGGCACAACAGATCCTGCGGTATGGATCGAGGATTATCTCCTTCATATCCACATGGCCCGCGGTGATGATCTACACGCCATCAAATACCTCCCACTCAAGCTTAAAGGACCAGCTCGGCATTGGCTTAACAGCTTGCCGGTGAGTCAATTGGTTGTTGGGAGGACACGAAGCCGCATTCCTCGACAATTTCCAGAACGCACGTAAAGCGACCACCAGACGCCGATGACCTAAGCCATATAATTCAGCAGCCGGAGGAACCGCCGGACAATTCGACACGGTTCCTAACCAAGAAAAATCAAATAGTCGATTGTCCGGACGCAGAGGCCCTCGCAGCCTTCAAACATAACATCCGTGACGAGTGGCTTGCCCGCACCTCTGACGTGAAAAGCCGAAATCCATGGCAGCCCTCACAACACTCATGACCCGCTTTTGCGCGGGAGAAGACAGCTGGCTAGCTCGTAGCAATAACATGACCAAGAGTCCTGGTAATTTGGATACCAAGGACATCAATGGCAGGTCGCGTCGCAACAAGCATAAGCGCTGCATTAACGGCGACAATACCGAGGATACGGCGCTTAATGCGGATTCGAGGCTCTAAACCCGGTCAGCGGAAAAAGCCATTTAAAAGAAATACTCGGGCCCGTCCAATTTGGACCGAATACTCGATCGCTCGTGCGGATACACGACACCCCGAAAACCAGCCAATCACACCAACAGGATTGTTGGGTGTTCAAGCAGCGAGCAAGTTAAATGCCGACAACAGAGACAAGGGGCTACATAGCGATGACGAGGAGGAGCCCCGGCCGCCGAACAATAGTGGACAGAAGGGCTTCCCCCCACAAGTGCGGACGGTGAACATGATATACACAACCCACATACCCAAAAGGGAGCGGAAGTGTGCACTCAGGGACGTATATGCGATGGAGCCAGTCGCCCCAAAGTTCAACCCGTGGTCCTCCTGCCCGATCACTTTCGATCGAAGGGACCACCCCACTAGCATCCGCCATGGCGGATTCGCCGCATTGGTTCTAGACCCAATCATTGACGGATTTCATCTCACTAGAGTCCTTACGGACCGCGGCAGCAGCCTGAACCTGCTTTATCAGAATACAGTGCGAAAAATGGGCATAGATCCCTCAAGGATTAAACCCACAAAGATGACCTTTAAAGGCGTCATACCAGGTGTAGAGGCCAACTGTACAGGCTCAGTCACACTTGAAGTGGTCTTCGGATCCCCGGATAATTTTCGAAGCGAGGAGTTAATCTTCGACATAGTCCCGTTCATGATGGCTATCACGCCGCTTTGGACGAACCGCACTTGCAAAGTTCAATGCGGTGCCGCACTATGCATACCTCAAGCTCAAGATGCCAGGCCCTCGAGGAGTCATTACGGTCAATGGAAACACCGAACGCTCTCTCCGAACATAGGAGCATACAGCGGCCCTCGCGGCGGAAGTGCAAAGTAGCCTCTCAAGGCAATTCTCTAGTCCGGCTATTAAACATCCGGACACCGTCAAGCGTGCCCAGAGTAACCTACAACAAGTCCGCCTGGCACGTTCTGAGCAAGCGTAGCAATGCGGCCCCAACCCCAGCCCTCGCGGAATTGCGAAACCAGTACTACGCGTACATAATTATGCTCTGGAAATACCATGGGCATAGGGGGAGGGGCACGACCACGACATGACCAAAATGCGGCTTGACCGCAATAGGGGCTCCCGAGTTTGTCATTCTTTTTTTCTTACTTTCAGGACTCCACTCTCCGGAAGGCCTGTCCGGCAGTTCAATCGCCGAACACACGATGCAACAGCCAGGGAGGCAGAAAGCTACGTCGAGTGACCAGGTGGTCTCTATAACGAGCAGTATACTTGTTTCACATATCATCCCGCAGCTCGCCCCTGGAGGGGGACATGTCAGATAATCCCATATCTTGCTTATCGCACTATTTGTATCGTTCTGCTTTTACCGCAGACTTTTCGAATAAACAATACATAGCTTTTGTCTATTATTGCATTCCCTTTTTATGTAAAATTGTTTAGTTATGACATTATGCAACCGTACACTTTGGTACGGCCAATACACCAGGGGCTTAAGTACCCCAGAACATGGTGTGAGAAGTCCGAACACTCTCACGAGTGCGGCACCCCGAACTTATAGCATTATATGCATCGACTCCGAATCATGTCTTGGGTCAATAGTTGGGTTTTCTCGGCTCCCATGTTTTGGTACCTTACGTTCCGTTATATCGGCTAAGGTAGCGCTGGGAGAACCACTGCGATTGTGCCCCAGTTGAGCTGGGCTAAGCACCTCAGTGGAGAAAGCTAAAACTGACGTCATGATAGGGCGAGAGCTGGTCGCTGTTCGAGAGGTTTTTCAAGTCCCTAAAGACTTATGCCGCTTAGAGCGAGGAGTCGGCTTTGTCTGACCTAGGCGTGGATAGCGCCCCGAACTCAGTCTTCCGAATACTAGGGGCTTCGCCGAAATTTAAAATTATAGAATTCTATGGCTAAGTGAGAGTGTTCAAGCATTATAGTCCGATTGCCTTGTTCATTGTGTTGAGCGCCTCCCTCGAAGGACCCAAGAATGGGAAAAAGATCGCTCAAGTTTATCCCGAACACCATAGCACTCGTGGCACGGGGGTAGAAGCCGACGAGTCGCCATCTCTCAAATTTAATAAACGGCCGCACAGAAGGTAATATTTTAAATTCAAAAGCGTTGCTTAGCGCATATGAACAAGTTTTTAGCGTACAGGATCACAAATACGAGTTTACTCAAAAATTACATCTTTGGAGCATTCATCCGCTATAAGGCGGGCACCCTTCAGGACGCCCTCATAATACATCTCGGGCTTGCGATGCTCCTTCCCCTGCGGTGGCCCATCTGTCACCAGCTTATCAGCATCCATCTTGCCCCAGTGCACTTTAGCACGGGCAAGGGCCCTACGGGCGCCTTCGATGCATACGGAGCGCTTGATAACTTACGGCCGTGGACAGGTATCCGCCAGCCGCCTCACCAGCCCAAAGTAGCTTCCAGGCATGACCTCCCCAGGCCATAGCCGGACTATAAGGCCCTTCATGGCCTGTTCGGCCACCTTGTGGAGCTCGACCAGTTGCTTCAGCTGATCGCTCAAGGGCATCAGGTGTCCGGCCTCAGCATACTGAGACCAGAACACCTTCTCCGTCGAGCTCCCCTCCTCGGCCCGGTAGTAGGCGGCAGCGTCGGACACAGTGCGGGGCAAATCTGCGAATGCTCCTGGAGAGCTCCGGACTCGGGTAAGTAACAAGTAATTCACTTTCACGTGCTTGCTTTGCATAAAGAATGCCTTACCCGTCGCTATTTTCTTCATCGCCTCAATTTCCTGGAGGGCTTTTTGGGCTTCGGCCTTGGCAGATTTGGCGCTCTGAAGGGCCGAGGCGAGCTCGGACTCTCGAGTCTTTGAGTCACGCTCCAAACTCTCGTGTCTTTCCACGAGAGCCTGGAGCTCTTCTGCACCTCCGCCACCCGCGCCTCCTGCTTTTCTCGCTCGGTGCGCTCCACGGCTGGATTGTCTTTGGACTTGGACAACGCTTCCTTCAGGGTCGCCACCTCAGTTGTGGCCCCTGTAATACTCACGTTGGTTCTGTAATTTTTTGCAACTACATCTTTTCATACACTTACATAAGGTATTACTTACCTTCCTTGTCCTCGAGCTGCTTCTTGGCAAGGCCGAGCTCATTCTCGACCGCCGAGGCTCGCTTCAATGCATCGACCTCCATGATCGGTCTGGCAGAGGTCGGCAGCGCAACCTGCATTCCCATATTGACATACTTATGTTAGACTCCTGCGTATATCTTTTAGATCCTCAGTTCGGCTTTTCTTTCCGAACACCAAACTGAGCATCATGGGCTACTGTCTATGGGGTAATATTTTTACATATCTTAAATACATACCTCAAAGCCTGTTAGAAGGCTGGCATAGGCTTCCGTCAGCCCGCTCTTGGCGGACTGAACCTTCTGGATCACCGCACTCATAATAGTGCGGTGTTCCTCGTCGATGGAAGCGCCATTAAGCACCTCCAACAAATTATCCGGTGCCTCTGGTTGGATGGAGGTCACCAGCGTCGTAGGCTTGCCCTTCTTACTAGGGGGTCGCCTGCCGAATTCCGGAACCACTGAAGGTTCCGGTGCGGTGTCCGGCCCATTGCCGGACTTGGATCCCTTGGGGGTTTTGTCCCCCTTGCGCATGGAGTCCGGGAGGTCGCCTTGCGGCGCCTCCAGGACCACCTCCTCCTGGCTTGGACCCTTTTGGGACTCCACCTCGGCATCGTCCGTAGGATGAGGGGAGGTAGCAGTCGGGAGTGAAAGACTATTCACATCCGACGAATCCAGGGATTCGCTCGACGACACGCCGAACTGGGCTCGGGGCGGATTGCATGATTATATTTGGCGTCAGAAGATACTGTGCAATAAAGGAACGCCATGAGTTATTCTGGTATCCGGATACTTATGATTTTGCCAGGGGCTTGGCCCTGGATGGCCACTCCTCTTAGCTGTCATCGGCGTTGGTGGAGTAGTCCGGAGGAAGGGTTCTTCCCTTCTTGGACCCTCCGCCCCCCCAGTTGGGGCGGCCTTCCTTTTCTGTCCTCCCCCCGCTGGAGGGGGAGAGGCCTCTTCCTCCTCCTCGTCGTCTTCGTAGGAGGAATGCGCCTCGGAGTCATCGGACGATGAATCCGACTCCACCGGGTGCCGAGAACTCTTTCAGGTTTTCGTTGCCTTTTTCTTGGCCTTTTTCTCCGGCACCACGTAAGGTGCCGGAGCCAGCAGCCCCGCAAAGCGTGCATCTGCTAGGTCTTTGGGCAAAGGATCCGGACAGTCGATCTGTCCGGCCTTCTTCTGCCAGTCCTGTTAAAGGAACGGGAGCTTAGATCCCGCATGGAGTCAAACTATGAAAGACAAATATCCTGTAAGAGGTAGAAAACAGCTTACCGCGCTGGCTTGATGCTGCGCGCTGAATCCGTGATCCTCGATAGCCGATGCGAGAGCCTCGGCGCCCTTGAACAACACCTTCCAGGCATCTTCGTACGTAGTGTCGAAGAGCCTGCTCAGGTTTCGGTGCTGTGCCGGATTAAACTCCCACATGTTAAAAGCCCGTCGTTGACACGGGAGGATCCGGCGGTTGAGCATGACCTGGACTACGTTGACAAGTTTAACCTTCTTGTCCACCAAGTTTTGGACGCAGGTTTGGAGTCCGGTCAGCTCTCCCAGATTACCCCATGACAGGCCCTTCTCTTTCCAGGAGGTGAGCCATGTGGGGATGCTGGATCAGAATTCGGGGGCCGCTACCTATTCAGGGTCACGCAGCTCGGTGATGTAGAACCACCCCGATTGCCACCCCTTTATGGTCTCCACGAAGGAGCCCTCGAGCCATAGGACGTTGGGCATCTTGCCCACCATGGCACCTCCGCACTCCGCTTGGTGGCCGCCCACTACCTTCGGCTTGACATTGAAGGTCTACAGCCATAAACCGAAGTGGGGCTTGATGCGGAGGAAAGCCTCGCACACGACGATAAACGCCGAGATGTTGAGGATGAAGTTCGGGGCCAGATCGTGGAAATCCAGGCCGTAGTAGAACATTAGCCCCCGGACAAATGGGTGGATGGGAAGCCTAGTCCGTGGAGGAAATGGGTGAGTAACACCACCCTCTCATGGGGCCTGGGGGTGGGGATGAGCTGCCCCTCGTCTGGGCGCCAGTACGCGATGTCGTTGGACAAGTATACGGCTTTCTTCAGCTTCTTGATGTGTCCCTCCGTGACGGAGGAGGCCATCCACCTGCCTCCCGCTCCGGACATGGCTGGAGAAGGTTGAGGTGGGATGTGCGGACTTGGGCGCTGGAGCTCGAGTGCGCGAAAATGGATAAGCAAAGGAGGAAGAAGGCGAGATCAAAAGGTGGATCCTATCCCTTATATGGGCGGACCAAACTATGTGCCCCCACCAGCTGGTAAAACTCGCTTATCCCCAAGCGCCGAATTAATGGCACGGTTGGGTTACCCACGCCCGTATTGATGAGAATCCTGGAATAAGGGACACGATCTCGCTCGACAAGACGTGCCAAGAAACCGCTTCGCTAAGTGCGCTGAGGTGGGACAAGAAAACGATTCAATAAAGGCTTGGCCGTGGTGTGATGTCATGTCATGGAATACGTCGGCAGGTTGGATTTGTGTAAATATTATTCTCTCGTGGTATGTGGAACTTATTTTGCGAGCGGATACTATCCTTGTGTTCAAAATCTTCTATGAAGTATTACGAGGAGGAACCCGCCTTGCAATGCCAAGACAATTTGCGCGCCGGACTAAATCGTCATTGAAGCCTGGTTCGGGGCTACTTGAGGAGTCTGGATTAGGGGTGTCCGCTGGCGAACTATAACCTTTGGCGGACTCTTGGACTATGAAGATACAAGATTGAAGACTTCGTCCCGTGTCCGGATGGGACTTTCCTTGGCGTGGAAGGCAAGCTTGGCAATACGGATATGTAGATATCCTCCCATTGTAACCGACTCTGTGTAACCCTAGCCCTCTCCGGTGTCTATATAAACCGGAGAGTTTTAGTCCGTAGGACGAACAACAATCATACCATAGGCTAGCCTCTAGGGTTTAGCCTCTCTGATCTCGTGGTAGATCTACTCTTGTACTATCCATATCATCAATATTAATCAAGCAGGAGTAGGGTTTTACCTCCATCGAGAGGGCCCGAACCTGGGTAAAAACATCGTGTCCCTTGTCTCCTGTTACCATCCGCCTAGACGCGCAGTTCGGGACCCCCTACCCGAGATCCGCCGGTTTTGACACCGACACAAACCATCACCGTCCAGCAAGCCTATGATGGAATTACTCACGCACGGCGGTGAGCATCATGAAATTGGTGATGGAGGATGGTTGATGATGACGACGACAACGAATCCCCCTCTCTGGAGGCCCGAACGGGCTCCAGATCAGCCCTCCCGAGAGGTTTTGGGGCTTCAAGGTGGCTCCGTATTGTAAAACGCGATGAATCCTTCTCTCTTATTCTTTTCTCCCCGAAAGCAAATATATAGAGTTGGAGTTGAGGTCAGAGAAGCTCCAGGGGGCCCACGAGGTAGGCGGGCGCGCCCTAGGGGGGCAGGCGCGCCCCCCACCCTCGTGGCTAGGGTGTGGGCCCCCTGGTCTTCTTCTTTTGCAAGGATTTTTTATTATTTCCAAATAGACGTTCCGTGAAGTTTCAGGTCATTCCGAGAACTTTTGTTTCTGCACATAAATAACACTATGGAAAGTCTGCTGAAAACAGCGTCAGTCCGGGTTAGTTCCATTCAAATCATGCAAGTTAGAGTCCAAAACAAGGGCAAAAGTGTTTGGAAAAGTAGATACGACGGAGACGTATCAACTCCCCCAAGCTTAAACCTTTGCTTGTCCTCAAGCAATTCAGTTGACAAACTGAAAGTGATAAAGAAAATTTTTTACAAACTCTGTTTGCTCTTGTTGTTGTAAATATGTAAAGCCAGCATTCAAGTTTTCAGCAAAGATTATAACTAACCACATTCGCAATAACTCTCAGGTCTCATGTTTACTCATATCAATAGCATAATCAACTAGCGAGCCATAATAATAAATCTCGGATGACAACACTTTCTCAAAACAATCATGATATGATATAACAAGATGGTATCTCGCTAGCCCTTTCTGAGACCACAAAACATAAATGCAGAGCACCTTTAAAGATCAAGGACTGACTAGACATTGCAATTCATGGTAAAAGAGATCCAATCATAGTCATACCCAATATAAATTAATAGTAATGAATGCAAATGACAGCTGCGCTCAAGCTAGTGCTCTTTAATAAGAGGGTGATGACTCAACATAAAAGTAAATAGATATGCCCTTCGCAGAGGGAAGCAGGGATTTGTAGAGGTGCCAGAGCTCGGTTTTGAAATAGAGATAAATAATATTTTGAGCGGCATACTTTCATTGTCAACATAGCAAACAAGAGATGGCGATATCTTCCATGCTACACACATTATAGGCGGTTCCCAAACAGAATGGTAAAGTTTTATACTCCCCCTCCACCAACAAGCATCAATCCATGACTTGCTCGAAACAACGAGTGTCTCCAACTAGCAACAGTCCTAGGGGGAGTTTTGTTTGCAATTATTTTGATTTAGTTTGCATAAAGCATGGGACTGGGCATCCCGGTGACCAGCCATTTTCTTGTGAGTGAGGAGCGGAGTCCACTCCTCTTGAGAATAACCCGCCTAACATGGAAGATAAGGGCAGCCCTAGTTGATACATGAGCTATTCGAGCATACAAAACAGAATGTTTATTTGAAGGTTTAGAGTTTGGCACATACAAATTTACTTGGAACGGCAGGTAGATACCGCATATAGGAAGGTATGGTGGACTCATATGGAATAACTTTGGGGTTTAAGGGATTGGATGCACAAGCAGTATTCCCGCTTAGTACAGGTGAAGGCTAGCAAAAGACTGGGAAGCGACCAACTAGAGAGCGACAACAGTCATGAACATGCATTAAAATTAATAAACATTGGATGCAAGCATGAGTAGGATATAATCCACCATGAACATAAATATCATGAAGGCTATGTTGATTTGTTTCAACTACATGTGTGAACATGTGCCAAGTCATGTCACTTAAATCATTCAAAGGAGGATACCACCCCATCATACCTCATCACAACCATTTTAATAGCATGTTGGCACGCAAGGTAAACCATTATAACTCATAGCTAATCAAGCATGGCACGAGCAACTATGATCTCTAATTGTCATTGCAAACATGTTTATTCATAATAGGCTGAATCAGGAACGATGAACTCATCATATTTACAAAAACAAGAGAGGTCGAGTTCATACCAGCTTTTCTCATCTCAGTCAGTCCATCATATATCGTCACAATTGCCTTTCACTTGCACGACCGAATGATGTGAATAATAATAAGAGTGCACGTGCATTGGACTAAGCTGGAATCTGCGAGAATTTAATAAACAGGAGAAGACAAGGCAATATGGGCTCTTGGTTAATTCAACAATAATGCATATAAGAGCCACTTCAACAATTTAATTATGGTCTCCTCCTATCGACCCCCAAAGAAAAGAAAAGAAATAAAACTATTTACACGGGAAAGCTCCCAACAAGGAAAATAAGAACGGGAAATATTTTTGGGTTTTCTTTTTAATTATTACTACTACAGCAAGAAAGGTAAACTAACTAAAAAGTTACTACTAATTTTTTGGTTTTTCTGAAGGTTTAACAAACACACAAGAAGAAAGCAAGAAAAAAATAAACTAGCATGGATATTACAGTGAAAGAGTATGAGCACCGACATCTAGCAATGAGTGTGTGTGAACATAAGTGTAATGTCGGTGGGAAATACGTACTCCCCCAAGCTTAGGCTTTTGGCCTAAGTTGGTTTGTTGCCAAGGATGGCCTGGCGGATATCCGTAGTTGTAGTCGGGGTCGTACTGAGATGCAGCGGTTATCGCCTCCTGAGCTGCAGCGTGGCGGCGAGCTGCCTCCGCCCTCCTCTCGTACTCATCTGCCTCCTCTCTGGTAATAAAATGTCTTCCTTTTGCCTGATAATCAAAGAAGGCAGGAGCAGGGAGAGTAATACGGATAGCGTGACGTCTGTCAAAGATTAAGCGATATCGGAGAGGTGATTCATTCCTCTCGACAAACTGGTGGTAGACCATAGAATTATAGTCTAAATAAGTAGGAGGCAACTCAATATCATCCTCACGAACGTCCACACCAAGAAAATCAGCTAAGTGGGTTGCATAAATTCCACCAAACAAATCTTCATTAACTCTATTATGATGCAACCTACATGCAACAATGGCTCCCAAATTATAAGATTTGTCTCCTAACACAGCACTCCTAAGAATACTGAGGTCAGGGACATACATATGACATGCTTCATCTTTACCATTTATGCACCTACCTATGAAGAGAGCGAAATAATGTATAGCAGAAAAATGAATGCTCCCTATGGTAGCTTGTGCTATATCTCTAGATTCCCCCACAGTTATATTAGCAAGAAAATTTCTAAATTCAGATTTACGGGGTTCACTAACACTACCCCATTGTGGAAGTTTGCAAGTAGTTGTAAAATCTTCTAAGTCCATGGTATAAGAGTTTTCATAAAGATCAAACGGGACAGTTGGAGAATTACGTGAATATGAAAATTCAAACCTCCTCACAAATGTACTAGTGAGATAGTGGTACTGGCGGCATTTGTCTGCCTCGAAGCTTACAAGATCAGCGTTATGCAAATATGTGTTAAATTCTTCCTTTATTCCCACTCGATCCATAAAGTTTTCTGAAGCCCATTCACAGGGCCGCACTGGAGCGTCCCTTGGTGGCTCATCGTCAGCATCACGCATTGCAAGCCTGGGTCCTTGCTTCCTTGAAGAACCACCTTGGAACATTTTCCTGAGCATATTTCTTCCTATGAAAAATTACTGAAGTTTTTAGTAACTTCAAACGAAAGTGAACCAAGATCAATAAAATTGATAGCAACTACTCCTACAAGTGCCTAGAGACTATATCATGCATTAGAACTACTTGGAACCATATAAATTTGACATGCAAGCTCAAGAACATGGCCACCTAGGCAGCACAAATTTGCATTGAATAGAGCACTAGAACAAAAACTAATTGGACCAATGGAGGAGTCACATACCAAGAACAATCCCCCCAAGCAGTTTTGTGAGAGGTGCTTTGAGCAAGGAGATCAAAAATCGCAGCAAAATGAGCTAGAACTCGTGCTTGAGCTGGATATTGGTGTTTGTGGGAGGAAGAAGAAGTGTGTGGGTGTAGGAATAAGTGGAGGGGGCCACCATGGGCCCACGAGGCAGGGGGACGCCTTGTAGGGTAGGGCGGACCCTCCACCCTCGTGGCCAGGTGGTTGATCCCCCTGCTGTGTTCTCAGTTCCATATATTCTCAAATATTCTAGAAAAAAACATATTTCATTTTCAGGGCATTTGGAGAACTTTTATTTTCGGGGTATTTTTATATTGCACGGATAAATCGAAAATGCATGTAAAAATACTATTTTGCTTTATTTCAACTAAATAACAGAAAGTAGAAAGAGGGTACAGAAGGTTGTGCCTTCTAGTTTCATCCATCTCATGCTCATCAAAAGGAATCTACTAACAAGGTTGATCAAGTCTTGTTAACAAACTCATTCCGAATAACATGGAACCGGAGAAATTTCGAATAACACTATGTTACCTCAACGGGGATATGCACATCCCCAATAATAAGAATATCATATTTCTTCTTGACATTAGGAAGAGGAAATTCAAAACCTCCAAAAAATAATCGATGGAATTTTTCCAATAGAGTTGATACTATGAACTTGAGCTTGTTTCCTCGGAAAGTGTACCGTATGCTCATTACCATTAACATGAAAAGTGACATTGCCTTTGTTGCAATCAATAACAGCCCCTGCAGTATTAAAAAAGGGTCTTCCAAGAATAATAGACATACTATCGTCCTCGGGAATATCAAGAATAATAAAGTCCATTAAAATAGTAACGTTTGCAACCACAACAGGCACATCCTCACAAATACCGGCAGGTATAGCAGTTGATTTATCAGCCATTTGTAAAAATATTTCAGTAGGTGTCAACTTATTCAAATCAAGTCTATGGTACAAAGAAAGAGGCATAACACTAACACCGGCTCCAAGATCACATAAAGCAGTTTTAACATAATTTCTTTTAATGGAGCATGGTATAGTTGGTACTCCTGGATCTCCAAGTTTCTTTGGTATTCCACCTTTAAAAGTATAATTATCAAGCATGGTGGAAATTTTAGCTTCCGGTATCTTTCTTTTATTAGTAACAGTTTCTTTCATGTACTTAGCATAAGGATTCATTTTGAGCATATCAGTTAATCGCATACGCAAAAAGATAGGTCTAATCATTTCAGCAAAGCGCTCAAAATCCTCATCATCCTTTTTCTTGGATGGTTTGGGAGGAAAAGGCATGGGTTTCTGAACCCATGGTTCTCTTTCTTTACCGTGCTTCCTAGCAACAAAGTCTCTCTTATCATAACGTTGATTCTTTGATTGTGGGTTATCAAGATCAACGGCAGGTTCAATTTCTACATCATTATCATTACTAGGTTGAGCATCATCATTAACATTATCACTAGGTTCATGTTCATTACCAGATTGTGTTTCATCATCAGAAATAGATATATCATTTGGATTCTCAGGTGGTTCAGTAATAGGTTCATTAGAAGCATGCAAAGTCCTATCATTTTTCTTTTTCTTCTTTTTAGAAGGCTAGGTGCATCAATATTTTTTTCTCTGAGAATCTTGTTCAATTCTCTTAGGGTGGCCTTCAGGATACAAAGGTTCCTGAGTCATTCTACCAGTTCTAGTAGCCACTCTAACAGCATAATCATTTTTCTTACTAGTCATTTCGTTGAGCATATCATTTTGAGCCTTAAGTACTTGTTCTACTTGAGTGGTACCCATAGAAGCATGTTTACTAATGAGTTTAAGTTCACCTTTAACTGTAGACATATGATTACTCAAGTGTTCAAGCGTATCGGAATTGTATTTCAACTGTCTACCAAAATAAGCATTGAAGTTTTCTTGTTTGACGATAAAATTATCAAACTCTTCTAAGTATTGTCTAGCAGACTTATAGTAAGGAATATCACCTTCATCAAATCTATAGAGAGAATTTACCTTTACTACCTGTGCCGGGTTATCAAGACCATGAGTTTCTTCAATAGGTAATGGATTAAGATCATATGTTTCTTCAACATGCGGTAAATTAAGACCATGTATTTCTTCAATAGGAGGTAAATTCTTAACATCTTCAGCTTTTATACCTTTTTCTTTCATAGATTTCTTTGCCTCTTGCATATCTTTAGGACTGAGAAATAGAACACCTCTCTTCTTCGGAGTTGGTTTAGGAATAGGCTCTGGAATTGGCTCTGGGAGTGTCCAATTATTTTCATTTGTCAACATATTATTCAATAGAATTTAAGCTTCATCCGGTGTTCTTTCCCTGAAAACAGAACCAGCACAACTATCCAGGTAATCTCTGGAAGCATTGGTTAGTCCATTATAAAAGATATCAAGTATTTCATTTTTCTTAAGAGGATGACCAGGCAAAGCATTAAGTAACTTGAGAAGCCTCCCCCAAGCTTGTGGGAGACTCTCTTCTTCAATTTGCACAAAATTGTATATATCCCTTAAAGCAGCTTGTTTCTTATGAGCAGGGAAATATTTAGCAGAGAAGTAATAAATCATATCCTGGGGACTACGCACACAACCAGGATCAAGAGAATTAAATCATATCTTAGCATCACCCCTTAATGAGAATGGAAAATATTTTAAGGATATATAGGTAGCGAGATTTCACATCGTTAGAGAACAGGGTGGCTATATCATTTAATTGAGTAAGATGTGCCACAACAGTTTCAGATTCATAGCCATGAAAAGGATCAGATTCAACAAAAGTAATTACATCAGGATCAACAGAGAATTCATAATCCTTATCGGTAACACAGATAGGTGAAGTAGCAAAAGCAGGGTCAGGTTTCATTCTATCATTAAGATATTGCTGCTTCCATTTAGCTAATAATCTCTTGAGCTCATATCTATCTTTGCAAGCTAAAATAGCTAAAGAAGCTTCATTATCAAAAACATAACCCTCAGGAATAATAGGCAAGTCTTCATCATCACTTTCATCAATATAATCGGTTTCAATAATTTCTTTCTCTCTAGCCCTAGCAATTTGTTCATCAAGAAATTCACTAAGTGGCACAGTAGTATCAAGCATAGAAGTAGTTTCATCATAAGTATCATGCATAATGTAGTGGCATCATCAATAACGTCGACATATCGTAATCTAATAGCGTAAGCAGGCTTAGGTGTCGCAAGCTTACTCAAAACAGAAGGTGAATCAAGTGCAGAGCTAAATGGCAGTTCCTTACCTCCCCTCGTAGTTGAGGGATAAATTGTTGTCTTAGCGTCTTTCAAGTTCTTCATAATGACCAGCGGATATAAATCCCAAGTGATTCAAAGAACAGAGTTATGCTCCCCGGCAACGGCGCCAGAAAATAGTCTTGATAACCCACAAGTATTTGGTATCGCAACAGTTTTCGAGGGTAGAGTATTCAACCCAAATTTATTGATTCGACACAAGGGGAGCCAAAGAATATTCTCAAGTATTAGCAGCTGAGTTGTCAATTCAACCACACCTGGATAACTTAGTATCTGCAGCAAAGTATTTAGTAGCAAAGTAATATGGAAGTAATGGCAACGATAGAAAAAGTAATATTTTTGGGTTTTGTAGTGATTGTAACAGTACCAAAGGAAAAGTAAATAAGAGAAGAACAATATGTGAAAAGCTCGTAGGCATTGGATCGGTAATGGAGAATTATGCCGGATGCGGTTCATCATGTAACAATCATAACATAGGGTGACATAGAACTAGCTCCAATTCATCAATGTAATGTAGGCATGTATTCCGAATATAGTCATACGTGCTTATGGAAAAGAACTTGCATGACATCTTTTGTCCTACCCTCCCGTGGCATCGGGGTCCTAATGGAAACTAAGGGATATTAAGGCCTCCTTTTAATAGAGTACCGGAACAAAGCATTAGCACATAGTGAATACATGAACTCCTCAAACTCTGGTCATCACCGGGAGTGGTCCCGATTATTTCACTTCGGGGTTGCCGGATCATAACACATAGTAGGTGACTACAGACTTGCAAGATAGGATCAAGAACTCACATATATTCATGAAAACATAATAGGTTCAGATCTGAAATCATGGCACTCGGGCCCTAATGACAAGCATTAAGCATAGCAAAGTCATAGCAACATCAATCTCAGAACATAGTGGATACTAGGGATCAAACCCGAACAAAACTAACTGGATTAAATGATAGATCTCATCCAACCCATCACCGTCCAGCAAGCCTACGATGGAATTACTCACGCACGGCGGTGAGCATCATGAAATTGGTGATGGAGGATGGTTGATGATGACGACGGCAACGAACCCCCCTCTCCGGAGCCCTGAACGGACTCCAGATCAGCTCTCCCGAGAGGTTTTGGGGATTAGCGGCGGCTTCGTATCGTAAAACGCAACAAATCCTTCTCTCTTATTTTTTATCTCCCCGAAAGCAAATATATAGAGTTGGAGTTGAGGTCAGAGAAGCTCCAGGGGGCCCACGAGGTAGGCGGGCGCGCCCCCACCCTCGTGGCTAGGGTGTGGGCCCCCTGGTTTTCATCTTTTGCAAGGATTTTTTATTATTTCCAAATAGACGTTCCGTGAAGTTTCAGGTCATTCCGAGAACTTTTGTTTCTGCACATAAATAACACCATGGAAAGTCTGCTGAAAACATCGTCAGTCTGGGTTAGTTCCATTAAAATCATGCAAGTTAGAGTCCAAAACAAGGGCAAAAGTGTTTGGAGAAGTAGATACGACGGAGACGTATCACCTCTCCTTCTTTTTTATTCTTCTTCCTTCTTCCTAGATAAAACTTTTCTAAATATGTAACTTTTGCATATATAAAAGTGTTTCTTCTTCTTCTTCTTCTTCTTCTTCTTCTTCTTCTTCTTCTTCTTCCTTCTTCCTTTCTTCCTAGCTAGATATTAAAACTTTTCTAAAAAATGTTATCGGGGAGGGGGTATATCGACCCCCCCTCATGTCGAAGTTATCAGGGAGGGGTATATTGACCCCCCCCCCTCATGTCTAAGTTATCGGGGAGGGCGTATATCGACCCCCACCCCCTCATCATGCATATAGCTACCACATACATATATACATTGAATTTTTTTACATGTTTGAACAAAAACATGCTCACAACAAAAAAATTAATTCATTATGAACATCTACATACATACATACATATATACATTATATATATGAACAAAAAATTAATCTAAAAAACAGAGCCGGGCAGTGGGCTCACAACGGGCGACCAGCGAGGGTGACGGTGGGGGGGCGAGGGCGTGGACGACAGCGAGGTGGGTGGGCAGGGCAGGGCGTGGCAGGCGGCGGGCTTGGGGCGGCGGACGACATCGACGTGGGCGAGGGTGACGGTGTGGGCGGTCGCGAGGGAGTCGGCGATGGCGCTATGGCAAGGCGGGGCGGCGCGCGACGAGCCGGGCGGTGTTAGGGCGGGCAGGCGCAGGGCGTGGCCGGGTGCGCTCGGGGGCAGCGGATGGATACAGCGTGGGCGTCGGCGTCGGCGTGGGCTCCGACGCGGGGGAGGGGCACGGGAGACAGCGACGGCATCGAGGCAGCCTGACAGCGTCGATCGAGGAGGTCAGCGTCGTCGGGGGCAACTGTGAGATGAAGATGAAAATTTTCACAAGTGTATGTTATATACCCAACCCTTTGGTCCCGGTTCGTGGCACGTACCGGGACCAATGCCCCTCTTTGGTCCCGGTTGGTGCCACAAACCGGGACCAAAGGTCTCTTTTCAGTAGCCCAAAGCGCGGGAAGCAGAGGCCTTTGGTTCCGGTTGGTGGGACGAACCGGGAACAAAGGTCGGCATTGGTCCCGGTTGGTGCCACGAACCGGGACCAAAGGTAAGCATTGGTCCCGGTTCGTGGCACCAATCAGGACAAAAGGCCTTGCATAGCGGCGTGGTGGTGGGAGCTTAGTCCCACCTTACTAGTTGGGAGCGCCCCGCACCTGTTTATAAGTTCCGCTGCCTCTTCCCTCTCGAAATCCTCTGATCTGCAGGCCTATGGGCCTAATCTGACACTGCTATGCCTGTGGGCCTGCTGGGCCTTCTTTGGGCCTGAATCCTGGCCCAACTAGCTGGGTTTCTAGTCGTATTCAGGCCATGGTGACCTAGTAGGTGGCCTTTTTTTCTTTTTTCTTTTTTGCTTTATTTTTTTGCAGCTTTCCAGTGATTCTTTTTGTGTTAGGTTACAAAAATTAAAGACTTTCCTTTAGTCCCATTAATTTTCAAATTTGAATAGTTTAAATATGAATTCTTTTAAATTTGTGTGAATCACTAGTTTGTGAATAACTTTACTATGAAAATAGATTTTTGAGTGATTCTTTTTCCTGCTATTTAATATTATTGTGTTTTATCATTATATTAATTTGGTATTTTTAGGTTATTTTAAATGTCTGGTATAATCAAGAACAGATTTGTTTATTTTATTTTTCTATTAAAGTTTCAAAAAAGTTCTTTATAAAAATTCTTTTTGCTTTTAATGTTTTGAACAGAAAATACTTTGATAATTTTAGTTGCATCAATTTTATATAATTTTAGTTTTAATAATACTAGAGGTTTATAAAAGCTTTTAGTTGATTCCTTTTGCTATTAGAGTTTCATTAAAGTTTTCTAGTTCATTCTTTTTTCTATTAGAGTTTCATTAAAGTTTTCTAGTTCATCCTTTCAGTTTATTAGTTTTTCTATTAGAGTTTCATACAAGTTTTCTAGTTCATTCTTTTTTATATTAGTTCATTCTTTGAGCTAAATGACCCTTAAACTTAAAAGCACTACAAATGAACTCTGAAGAGGTTGAAAATTGGCATGGTATCATCATTTCACCCACATAGCATGTGCTAAAAAGTTGATAGGGTTACAGCAAAAACTGATGCACTTCGTGTACAAAATGGACAATCTCTTTCAAAGTATCAGGGTCTCGGACGAAAACTCATCTGTTACAAAGGGATTTCATTTTTTGAACTTATTTGAACTCCGGACTTTTTGTGTGTTCAAAATGCACCATTCAAAGCCAAATCATCAATTTTCAACCCTTTCTGACTTCATTTGTTATTTTGCATGCGTTTACTATTTTTTTGAGCTATATGACCCTAAAATTGAAAATCACTTTAAATGAACTATGAAGAGGTATAAAAATGGCATGGTATCATCATTTCACCCACATAGGATGTGCTAAAAAGCTGAGAGGGTTATCGCAAAAACTGGATGCATTTCATGTACAAAACGGGCAGTCTCTTTCGAAGTATCAGGGTTTCGAACGGAAACTCGTCTGTTACAAAGGGATTTCATTTTTTTGAACTTATTTGAATCCCAGACTTTTTGTGTGTTCAAAATGCACCATTCAAAGCCACATCATCAATTTTCAACCCTTTCTGACTTCATTTGTTATTTTTCATGCATTTACTGATTTTTTTGAGCTATATGACCCTGAAATTGTAAAGCACTTCAAATGAACTTTGAAGAGGTTGAAAATTGGCATGGTATCATCATTTCACCCACATAGCATGTGCAAAAAAGTTGAGAGTGTTACGACAAAAACTGTATGCACTTCGTGTACAAAATGGACAATCTGTTTCGAAGTATCAGGGTTTCATACGGAAACTCGTCTGTTACAAAAGGCATTTCATTTCTTCACATGTAACTGCAACGATATTCTAGATCAAAGGCATCATCATAATAGTTGTGGAGAGAAAGTCTTCACTTTTTCTTTGCTTGTGTCCTTTGCTTATTGCGCCGTAACCATGGATATTCTTCATCGTTTAACAGGGTGCTTGGTTTAGCCTTGACTTTGAAGGGAGGAATTTCATGAAACCTTCCATACACTAGTAGAAAACAGGGCTTTCATTCGGACCAGATAAGCCCATTAGTTCCGGTTTATTCATGAACCGGGACTAATGTGAGCATTGGTTCTGGTTCGTGCACTAAAGGCATTAGTCCCAGTTCAAATGAGCCCTTTAGTCGTGGTTTGAGACACGAACCTGGACTAAAGGGTGCGATATCCTTTAGTCCCGGTTCGTATCTCAAACCGGGACTAAAGATTAGACCTTTAGTCCTGGCTTGAGACACGAACCAGGACTAAAGGGTGTAATGCCCTTTAGTCCCGGTTCATGTCTCAAGCCGGTACTAAAGGTCCCATTTTCAAACTCTACCCCCTAGTGGATCGCCTTTTCAGTTTTGTAAAAAGCAAAAGAAAATGATAAAACTTCAAAAATGTCGTACTTGCAGCAGATGCCTGCCATGCCGTACTTGCACTGGACGCCCGCCGCGCCGTTCACATGGGTGCCGCCGTTCGCCTTGTCCGTGGCCCGCTGGATGCCAACACGCTGGTCCGTAGGCTCGACCGCCTCCTTGGCCTGTGTCCACACAGGCGCAGAGAGGAACATGGCGTCGCATCCTCGAGCTGGTGATCTCCGATGAAATAGCCAACTTGGAGCTCGAGATCGCGCTCCAAATGTACCGGGAGCATGTCGACCGCTTGGACGAACGCCTGCACGAGTTCAGGCTGAGCCAAGAGCTACCCTAGGCAAGGGCTACTGGTCATGGTCTCATGGACGCATTTTATTTTGAAAAGTTGTTTCGACATGGATAGCTTTGTATTCATAGCAATCATAGTATTGCTCTGTTTATTGCTCTATTTCAATGTGTGTACTATGATTCCATTCTTATATGTTCTAAAACTAATAATCCCTCCTGGGGCCAGTATTCCGGTAGCCCCTCATCTGCAGCTCCCTCGTGCGTGGCGTCTTCCCAGTGCGGAGGCAGTACTCCGACTCCTCCGCCTCGCAGCGCTTGACGTACCGATCTGCCTCTTGCTGGCGGACGCGCGCGGCCGATCTTGCCATTTCGTTGGCCGCCCACCGGCGCTCCTCGTCGGTGGCACGCTGGAGCTTATCGGCCCACCTCCACGCAGCGACGAGGCGCCCAGCGCCTATGACCTTCCTCGCGAAGTACCCGTCTGCGTACACCTCCTCGGCAAGAAGACGCGCCCGCCCCCAAAGCTCCGCCGCCGTCGTTTTCAAGGCGGCATCACGGGCTTCACAGGCCGCCTGGTACCTGCTTCGTCCTCCGCCATCTCCTTCTTGAACGCCACTTGCCTGGCTTTCTCAGCCGGCGGCAGCGACTTCCACAGACAAAGATTGTACTGGCCCCAAGACCAATCCAAAGTTGGGCGGTCCAGCGGAGCCTCCTCAGGCGGCGCGTAGGGATCCTCATCGCTGCTAATCGAGTGAGCGTCCTCAGGGGCGGCGACTCCTCGTCGGCGTGTGGGCAGACCGGCGGCGCCATGGCAGAGATTTGAGAGAGAGAGAGAGAGAGAGAGAGAGAGAGAGAGAGAGAGAGTGAGGGGAGGATGTAGATGAGAATCCAGGCGGGACAACATGAGCAAGGTAGTATTTATTTGCGGCCGGAATCTAGATCGACGGGGACAGTACACACGCTGGTCGCCAGAATTTACATCTACTGGCGTTGCATGTAGATGTAGTTCAAATTTGAATAACGGTCATTAGATGGTTAGAAAATCACTTAAATGTCTTTAAAAGGTCAAATGACCCCTGAAAATTTCCAAATTTTCACATGACAGGTGTATTAGTGCATGCTAAATGTAGGAAAAATTTTTGAAGGCCGTAAGAGGAAGCTATCTCCCATCCGTCAGCAAACATGCATTGTTACCTCTCGGAACCACGAACCTTCCGGTGAGTTGCTCCGGTTTGTGAGGGGTGTGTGTCCAAACTTTTATCAAACAGGCCAATTTTTTTACCACTTCATCTTGGTGGCATGGCATTAAATCAAGCAAGGTTTCATGTTTTTCTAATCATTTTTTAATTTTTTGGAATTAAAATGTCATGGCATGCACTCCATGCATGTGCGCATGCCTTGACACCAATATGCTTGAAAATTCATTCGAATTTACTACACATGGAATTAACTCACACACAAGTACACAAAAATATGATTTTTCAAACCATTTTGGTTAGGCGTTACATTTAGATGTAGTTCAAATTTGAATTACGGTCATCAAATGGTTAGAAAATCACTTAAATGTCTTTAGAAGGTCAAATGACCCCTGAAATTTACCAAATTTTCATATGACAGTTGTATTAGTGCACATTAAACGTAGGAAAAATTTTTTTAAGGCCGTAAGAGGAAGCTATCTCCCGTTCGTCATCAAACATGCATTTTTCCCTCTCGGAACCACGAACCTTCTAGCGAGTTGCTCCAGTTTGTGAGGGGCGTGTGTCCAAACGTTCGTCAAACATGCCAATTTCTTTACCACATCATCTTGGTGACATGACATTACATCAACCAAGGTTTCATGTGTTTCATGTCATTTTACTATTTTTTTGAATTAAAATGCCATGTCACTCCATGCATACATATGCATGTGTCCACGTCGTGAGACCAATATGTTTGAAAATTCCTTCTAATTTACTGCACACAGAATTAAATCGCACACAAGTACACAGATATGTTTTTTCAAACCGTTTTGGTTAGGCGTTGCATGTGGATGTAGTTTAAATTTGAATTACGGTCATTAAAAGGTTATAAAATCACTTAAATGTCTTTAAAAGGTCAAATGACCCCTATAATTGTTCCCTCTCAGAACCACGAACCTTCTACCGAGTTGCTCTGGTTTGTGAGGGGTGTGTGTCCAAACGTTCGTCAAACATGCCAATTTCTTTACCACATAATCTTGGTGGCATGACATTAGATCAACCAAGGTTTCATGTGTTTCTGATTTTTTTTGGAATTAAAATGCCATGCCACTCCATGCATACGTATTCATGCATATGTGTCCATGTCGTGATACAAATACGTTTGAAAATTCCTTCTAGTTTACTGCACATGGAATTAACTCGCACACAAGTACACAAATATGATTTTTCAAACTGTTTCGGTTACGCGTTGCATGTAGATGTAGTTCAAATTTGAATTATGGTCATTAAATGGCTAGAAATTCACTTAAATGTCTTCAAAAGGTTAAATGACCCCTAGAATTTTGAAAAATTTCACATTATAGTTGTAGTAGTGCACGTTAGACGTAGAAAAAAAAATTATAGTCGTAAGAGGAAGCTATCTCCCATTCGTCATCAAACATGCACTGTTCCCTCTGGGAACCATGAGCCTTCTAGGAGTTGCTTCGGTGTGTGAGGGGTGTGTGTCCAAACTTTGGTCAAACATGCCAATTTTTTACCACATCATCTTGGTGGCATGACATTACATCAACCAAGGTTTCATGTGTTTCTGATTTTTTATTTTTTGGAATTAAAATGCCATGTCACTCCATGCTTAATTGTGTCATAGCCGTTAGACCAATATGTTTGAAAATTCCTTCCAATTTACTGCACATGGAATTAAATCGCACACAAGTACATGAAATATAAGTTTTCAAACTGTTATGGTTAGCTATTGCATGTATATGTAGTTCAAATTTCAATTGCGGTCATTAAATGGCTAGAAAATCACTTAAATGTCTTAGAAGGTCAAATGACCCCTGAAATTTTCCAGAATTTGACATGACAGTTGTACTAGTAATACAAAATTTCTCGTTCATTTAAAACACCATCCACTGGCACTTTATTCTAAATTCATCTTTCACAGCTAATAAAAAATATCTACAACATCATAGAGTTGTTTTCTAGGAACCGTTTGCGATGAAAATATCTGGGTCTATTTAAGTCTCCCGCCTTAAGATTCGCCGGCCCGTCTGCTCTAGTGCTAGCAACCCCTAAATCCACGAATCCTGATCCCCATTCCCGCACCCCCTTCTTGCAAAGATGAGGCCGTGAAAACGCTTCATGAAGGCCCGTACGATGGCCGCGTCCCCCCAAGCGCCGCCGCCTGCACCGAGAGTGCAACCGCCTGCGCCGAGAGAGCTGCCGCATCCGCATTGAGCGGGGCCACTTCCGCCGAGAGGACGTCTGCGGCAGCCGATAGGGCAGCTGCAGCAGCCGAGACGGCTGCAGCTGCTGCTGCGACGGCAGCTGCAAACGCTGAGAGCGCTCGAGCTGCCTTCCGTGCCGCTGATGTCGCCCTGGCCTCGGTCGAGGCCATCCACGCCAAGATCGAGGATGCACACACCAAGATATTCTAGGCCACCTCGGACTCCATCATGCAACCCACGTCTGAAAAGGCGGCGGTGGCCATGGAGCAGCTGCTTCCTCATGAGGTCGCCGAGCGGGAGCTGGAGATGCAGGAGGCGGCGGAGATCGAGGACCGCTGGGAGGAGGAGTTGTGCGTAGCCGAGGTCGAGGTAGAGAAGAGTCTGTCCGTCGAGGAATCGGCGGTGGAGTACCAACGCGAGCTCTGGCGCAGCCACTACTATGAGTCCTACAACCTTGAGGGCGGCGCCGAGGATGAGGACGAGGACGAGGACGCGGTCGACTTCAGCAAGGGGGGACGTGGAGTCCACCAACGGCGGCATGTCTCCAGGACAGGTCATCGACATCTCATCTCACACCAGCGATGCATAGGCCAGCGGGGCGGCGGATTTTTAATTAAGTGTACTTAGGCTTTGTTTTTAATGCTGGTCTTTTGATAGAGCAATGTTTAGGTCAACTGGCTCTGTGTAATTACTAAAATTGCTCGATTCAATAAGTGTTGTCTGTCTGCTGTACGCTCTTTTGTGTGCCCAAATTAGCAAGTGATGTTAAATTATGCAATGACGTACCCGGGGAAATTTCCACCAAAATTTGAATTATCAAAATCATCCCATGTGCATAAAGCAGAAGAATCGTTTGCGATGCACACAATCGTTCAAAGTGAATGGTCTGGCAGCACCGCACGCGTTCAAAGTGAATGTGCCCATTCTTTGAGACCAAAATTTGAATTATCAAACTCATCCCATGCACATATAGAAGAAGAATCATTTGCGATGCACACAATCATTCAAAGTGAATGGTCCAGGAGCACCGCGCGCAAAGTTTCCCTCCGCATTTCCAAAATTTTGGCCTACCGCCAAAATATCTACACCCGCCCCCTTCCCCACCCCCTTTTCTCCCCGACCACAAGTCACATTTCCCCTGTTTCCTCCTTCCTTCCTTCCTTGCTAAGTTATAGCCGCTTCCTCACTCTCGCTGTCTCGCATCCTACCACAGGGGTCGCCATGGTCTTCTTCAAAGACATCTCCAGCGGTTCCTCCTCCGGCGACTACTACTTCACCACCTGTGTATGCCTCTCTTCTCTCTCTCGGGCTATGACTTGGAATGAAGGATTTTTACCCGGAGGTGGATTTGAGTCGTCTCTTCCTCTTGTAGCTCCCTAAGACCATCAGTGGCAATTAATGGAACGGGGTGGCTAAATATCTATCTGCTCGTTGTCACCATCAATCTCCATGCGTGAAGCTACTTGCGTTTGATTTTGTGGACACTGGGAGGAAGTTTATGGCATATGCAGAGAAGGTTAGACCCTCTTCCGTTGTTACAAATCATTTGTTAGATGTAATTCAGACACTATCACGGTCCCAACCCATTCATACCACACCTTCAACCAAACGCATCCTAAGACAGTGTCATTGTTTGTACCTAGTATCTTAAATTGTTGCCATCTCATCAGCGGTGCCATTAGAAAATTATTTGGCATCGCTTCAGCAATTTGTGCAGCCAACTTTGGTCCACACATCCGAGCAGCCAAGCAGTAAAATACTAAATATTTATGGCACGAAGTAACTGGGCATCGGAGCAACTATGTGTTCTGGAGTCCGGGTCCCTAATTTTTTTCCCGCTGCGTAGGCTCGCTAGTTCAGGGCACCAGTGCGAGATGTAGCAACAGTTTTATTTACACCAGTTTTTGGCATACATAGTGGACGGCCTTAGTGCTATTAGTTCCATGTTACTAAATTTGTGCATTTACACACCTGTTAGTATCAATTTGCTGTCATCCAAACACTGTCGCTATGCAGTTGTAGTTATATTTACCTTCCTCATAAAATGTTCAATTTGTTATTTATTGTACAGGAGTAAGAAATATAGCATCGTTGTAGTTAATTATAGCTTCTGATGTTCCTGAATTTGGTTGTTATCTCAGTACCAATTATTTCATTTGCACATTGATCTTTTTGAGAAGATATGTCATAATTAACATGTTTCTTCAGTTTTTCAAAATAAGCATTGGTGATTTTCTATGTTGCTATAAACCCATTTCCCCTACAATTGTTACTGATCTAGTTTTAAATATTATAGGATGAACGGAAGTTTTCTTAGCTGGAGTGGGTTGATCAAGAGTGGCCACAGTCTTTGAAGATGTGCCTAACGAAGCTCTGGAGCATGTATGAGGAAGTGAACACAGCTAGGCTTAGAGAAAGTCTTGTCGATGATGAAACATATTTCAAGATGCAGGATAAAAAGTTGAAGGTGGAGAATGAGCTCAGTTTTTTTTAAAAGACTTCGCTAAGATGGTGTTGGCGAAGGAGGAGGCACTTTTCCAGTTGGCCCGTGCAAAACGGGTTCTTACTGAACTGAAAGCAGAGGTGGATAAGACGAGACTGGATGATCTCGATTAGGGAAATGAATATATTGTTCTTATGAAGTTGAAATAGCTATGTGTTGTACTGTGATGTTTTCATGTATTTACCGTACTGTGATGTTATAATATATTTATGTGCCTGATATGAAATTGGCAAACAACTGTTTGATATGAAATGTGAATTTGCGTAATACTGGAATTATTAATTGTAAACTAACAACCTTCTAAATGTGTCATGGACCTTTGCAAACGGTTCTAGCAGTAATAGCGTTTGCATGGATAGCCCAATGCCACACAGTTTTCTTCATCAAATCGTGTGTGATATAGTTGATAAAAGCAAACAGTTAATCAAGGAAGACCATGTGTGATAGTTACACCTTTCACACACTAGCCTACACATAAAACTATGTGGGATTTACGTCCGAACGGAAACGTTTTCCCTGGATTGACTGTGTGGGATGTACATAAGAACGGAAACGTATTCCTTGGATTGACTGTGTGTGATATACATACGAACGGAAATGTTTTTCTGGGATTCACCGTGTGGGATGTACATACCTACGGAAATGATTTTCTCGCATTACCGTGTGGGATGTACATACCTACGGAAATGATTTATGAGATTCACCGTGTGGGATGTACATACCTATGGAAATGATTTCTGGGATTTACCGTGTCAGATGTACATACCTACGGAAATGATTGGGTTTCGATGCCTCGCCCGATCGCACACGGCCCCAGCCTGGGTCCCAGGAGGGCCTATCCCCGACGATATCTAGGTCGTGTGGGAAGGACACCCTATCACACACACTCACTTGGCGACGGTTCCAAATGCCATCGCGGAAAGGGGTAAAAAAACTGTTTGTTTAGGACCGACGCGCACCAGTGACACATCAATGTCGTTGCCAGGTTGCTTAGGGCCTTGGATGAGAACTGACATCATAATGAACTTCCGCTTCATGCACAACCAAGGAGGAAGGTTATAGATACGTAGAGTCATGGGCCAGGTGCTGTGATTGCTGCTCTACTCCCCGATAGGATTAATGCCATCCGCGCTTAAACCAAACCGTACGTTCCGTGCGTCACCTGCAAACTCAGCCCGGTACTTTATCTCGATTTTTCTCCACTATGACCCGTCAGCGGGTGCTCTCAACTTCCCGTCTTTCTTACGGTCCTCTCTGTGCCATCGCATCACACTACTAGGAAAAAACCCTAGTAGGAGCGCTTGAAATATGCCTGGCAGTAGCGCTGGGTCCAGCGCTACTGCTAGCGCGCTACAGCTAAGTTGTAGCAGTAGCGCTGGTATGGGCAATGCTACCGGTAAGTATTGTTAGCCGTAGCGCTTCCCGGACCAGCGCTACTGATACCTATCTTTAGCGCTTGTTCACGGGAAGCGCTGCTGCTAAGCCAGCGCTACTGCTAGGTGCTTTCCAGCGCTACTGCTAATGTTCCTGCTTTCACCAATTCGCACCCTCTACGTATTTGTGTTGTATTTATACAGGCTCTATACAATAGGTTCATCAGATCATACTAAACATACACTATTCTCATCATATCATAGACATATAGTAGTCTCGTCATACCATCATCATCATTCAACACAAATATCATCAAATCTCGAAAATAGCGATACACAAGTACGATCATGTCATGTCTGAAATAAGTGCAACTACATGGTCATGGCACACACACAAGTTTCATCATCTCTCTCTAAACCATGATGTAGAAGAGAAGTGCGATCAACATGAGCAAGAGTGCGACTATGTAGTACCGGCGGTCCCGCCCCTGCTCATTCTGGAGTGTCCACCTCAAGTAACTACTTTTCGCTTCGGCTCTGCTGTCGAAACCTCTATGGCTAGCACCCGGTACATGTGCACCTGGGCCTGAGCGGTTGGCCAGTGGTCGTAGACTCCTAGAACCCTCGCAACGTACACGGTGTAGTAGCTCTTCGCCATCTCTGATCTATGTACATGCATCGTGAGTTGATGAATTGAACAATAATATGCACCATAATGTACTTAATAAAACAAGGAGGCATAATTAGCAAAATACAAGCAACCAATAGTAAACATAAATGACGAAGTTCCTCATGCCCAAACTAATTAACTAGAGCGATCTACGCTAGTTCAGGACCACGGTTTAGTTACATCACATAGTTTCGTCGTGCATTAATTCAAAGTTTTGCCATAGAAAGACAATAGTGACACATTGTCATCAACAATCAGTCCTCCATGTCGGCGGTCCAATCTTCATAGTCAGGGAGGAAGCACCCGAGCTTCTTGAAAGGCTTCAGGTCCAGATGCTGAGCGAGTAGCAGTGCTCGGACATCTTCCGGCATGATTGGCCTATTGGTTCAAGGAGCTACTTCATGATCACTTGGGCAAGTTCACACTGTACGTGATAAAACTCAGCTCTGATTCGATGATCCAGTGTCCTTCCTATGCTTGTGGCCCAGCTGATAATCTCGGCATCGTTGGTAGTACGTGACATGCGAAGGCGTTGATTATCCCTTTTGTACTCGAGCAAGTGATGCATGAGGTAGAATCCATCAGCCATACTAGTGTGCGGTTGCTGGATGCATCAGAAGTCGGTCTTATGACCGAAAGCCAGCCCGCGATTCCTGTACTTTTTCACCTTGATATATCCACTAGACAGGTTGAAGGTTAACATGGCACTATCGAGAACACTCTTTATGTGCTTGTAATCCTTTTTCTTGAGGTTCTTCGATGAGTCCAAGTACATCAAATGGGAGTATTCCGGGGACAGAACGATGAGGACGGCACCCCCCGCTGCACAAATTAAGTACACCTCAAATTAGCCTCCATGCTTGCAAAGGAATGATTAACACTTACAGAAGGATATGTGCGGATGACTTACGTGGGATGGTAAGGCAAGAGAATCACTTCCTTGTCCTTATTAGCGATCATGAATTCGCCGAGGTACTTGCTCGCATAGTCACGGTGCTCTTTGCAAACTACCAAGAAGCTCTCGTGCATATAGAACGGGTCCGCGACGCAGATATATCTGATGTTCTCGACCCTGATGAAGTAGTTCAGATACAGCGCATACATGCGGATGAACTGGAAATCCAGCTTGGTCATGTGGAACATGTCGTAGATGTAGTCAAATCACATGATGAACTTATTCGCGGGCCATCTCTCAATGTACAACTTCCCTCCCGGCACCTGAGCCGCGTAAAGCGGGTATTCTGCTTTTTCCGTGACCAGAAGGCTTTTCTCTCTGGCCAGCACATCTTCATGGTGTCTCCTTAGATCATTGTTCAGTATGTGCTCTAGCGCTTTCGCAGGTAGGATCGGCTGGCCGGCGACATGGAAGCGCTGTGCACCTTCGATAGGTATTCTGCCTACCACCCTGGGCTTCAGAGGCGGCTGTCTGCTTGAAACAGCTTTGCCAACTTTAGGGCCTTTCTTGTCCGATCTCCTCCTTTGCTTCTTGGCGGGTGGCGGTAGTGAGCCCACCATACCTTCCCTAACCACCACCCCCAGTCTCGTCGGGCTAACCAGTGGACGGGCCTCGGGGGGTTGCTGGGTACAGGCGGCATCCGGAGGCCTCTCCTGCGAGGATCGCTTGAAGAGAGATTTTTTGCATTCCACCTTAGGATGTTCTGGCTCCGGCAAATCAGGCAGCACCAAGTCATCATCTCCACGTTCATAGCCTGAGTCTTCACCGTCCTGAGCCATCAATCCTCCATCATCATAGGCGGTATTGAAATACTTGTCTGGGTCATCATCATCCTCCATGTCATCATTAACATTTGCTTCTTTAACAGCGGAGGCTACATCATCTGGCACTAATGGAGACTCTCCCTCGCGTCGTCCGCTATCACTCACCACGACAGGTGCAGGTAATGTGGCAGGTGGGGTGGTGTTCATACCTTCTTGAGAAGGTGGCGTTGGCGTCATACTGGGCGCCTCGAGACGAAGAAGAGACTTCGGCCAAGGCAAAGAACCAGCTCTTGCATGCGCCAATCATCTTAGGAGTCTCGTTGTCATCGACTGGTACCGGAGGTGGCAAATCCTCGAAGCCCGCAAAGACACTGACCACGGTAACCTTGAAGACGCCATCGGCCATCTCTCGGTTGTGGAACATGCGGTCCTTAAGCTTCACGATCGTTGCCTTTCCCACGGCCACCTTCTGGCCCTTGATGTCGTCGAGTAGGGTGCATGGGGTGTCGTCGGCCTACGAAGGAGACATGTCTGCGACGTCAAACATCCGAAAGGCAACTGAAACGGAAGACTATAGACATGCTGGTGAAAAGGGTATGACGTGTAATTACCGTGAGGGCGTGGAGCTCCGCCAGCGGTGAAGGCCCACCGAGCATGGAAGAGACGGAGGTCGGGCTGCTATGAAAAGGAGCAGGACCTTTTGCGGTTGCTTGAGTAGGTGCTGGTGCTGTGGTGTTCACTGAATTGCTCCTGACAAAGCTGGGAATGGGAAAGTCCTCCGGCCGTGCATTTGGATTGGTCTTCGTGAAATCGAAAAGTGCCGTAATCAAGCTGACCACCACGTCAGTGACAGCTGCATTGATGGCCCCAAGCAACTCTTCTTTGGTCTCAGCTTTGGTCTTATTGACCGCAATTGCGACCTTGTTGTTGATGCTTTGCTGAGTGACGATTGAGCATCTCTTCCTTCTTTCCTCTGGCTCCTCGTGGTAGCACGTCTTCCACGAGGCGCCATCTCCGACGCCGTGCACACGTCCTTAGGATGGCGGCTTGTCCACCGGGACCTTTTTCAGTATGTTCAGGGCCCGGTTGAATGGGGTGTCCCACTTGGGCCTCGCCAACGACTGTGACGACTCGTCGCTTTTGGCTGCCTTTTGGTGCTGCTCTTTCTGCAAAAGGAACGAGGATGGTTTACTAATGTGACAAAAATTGCAGTCGAATTGATTGGAAGCTAATATGATAATGTGGTAGTATAACAATTACCAGAAGTCTCATGAACTCCCTCGTGTTTGGGTCCGTGTAAAAGATCTTTTTGAGTTTGTCCCACTTGTACCGGGCCCTGATCCAACATGCTCCAGTAGGGTCGTGAACTCCGCCAAAGTGCAGGAGTCCATGACTTTCACGTTCGGCATCCTCCTTGGCCCATATGTGCCTCTTCCCCTCGTAACCATGGCTTCCGAGGTGGTGGGGAGGCGTGTTCCTAGCCTGGAGCGCCTTCATTTTCTACGACTTTGCCTTGACACTTTCTTTACTGCAATTCTCCTTGAATTTTGCAAAGTCATCTTTCGTTTTTGACGGACTATCAGCATGAATCTTGGACCACGGTTCATTCTTCACAATCGCTTTTTTCACCCGAACTTTCCAGGAGGACAAGTCGTTGGTGAACGTCACCATCGTGTTGTCGTTCATCTTTGTCATGGCGATGTCTTCCCACGGATCTTTATATTTTTCTTCATTCCGGTCGAGGAACAAGAACCTATTATGCAACTTCTTTAGGAGTATGTTCTCCATATGTGGTATATGCCTCAACCTCTCCTCGTTGATGTTGGTTGTTTCCCTGAGGATGCATCCAAGTTGGTTGCCCCAGCACGAGCGCGCTTCCTCCGGCGTCGTTGGCTCTAACTTCTTGGGGTGCATCTCCGTGACCACAATTTGTCCGATGCCAAGCTCGTTTCGTCTTCGTGTCCTCTTCTTCTTCATTGCTTTACCGGCTATTACAGCATCATTGCCGGTCTCGGGGATGGTGTCGGTCCCGGTGCCAGTGTCGGCGTCGGTGCCTCTGGTGTTCGTCCAGGTAATTGAAATAGTGATTTGCTGCCTCGATGGGTCTTTGAGGCAAGCAGAACCACCCGCAACTTCAGCGTCGGTAGACATGTTTCCTATTCAACAATTGTAAATAAAATATATAATAAAGAGAAAAATGGGCCTATATTTGGTTGGAATGTTGATTCATTCCCCTTCCAGGAAATCTCGGGTACTCCATATGTCCTAGTTTCTAGCACAAGTCATGCCGAAAATCACGGAAATTTTCAGCATGACCTTTGCTAAAAAGTGGACATATGGAGCGCCTGAAATTTGCCGGAACGGAAATGAATCAACATTCCGGCAAAACATAGGCCACTCGGATAATTTTCGACATTCAACCAACATTGCAAAATCAAAATATAACATCAATGACATATATCATTCAAGCAAAAGCATGCTTGTACTTAAATGCACAAAAATAGCTACAAACTTGCTCCTATGGTTCATACATAGCTAACTCCTAGCACAAACTTGCTCTCTCTCTCTCTCTCTCTCTCTCTCTCTACTGTTTTTGCTAACTTGCTCAAAATTTTGCTAACTTTGCTACTGTTTTTTTAATTTTCTACTGTTTTTTAATTTGCTGCTGTTTTTATACCTAATTTTTTGCTACTATTTTTTTAAAAAATGCTACAGTTTTTCTAAACTTTGCTACTGTTCTTTTAATTTGCTACTCTTTTTATACCTATTTTTTGCTAACTTGCTACAAAAATTTGCTAACTTGCTAAAAAAACAAAAAACAAAAATTTGCTAATCAGCTACTGCCCTAATTTGCTAAATTTGCTAATAATTTTTTCTAAATTTGCTAACTTGCCATAAATTTTGCTAATTTTTCCCTAAACAGAGAGAGAGGAGGGCAGGGGAGAGGAGAGGGAGAGGAGGGCAGGGGAGAGGAGAGGCTTGCGGGGAAGGAGCTCAGGCTTGGGCGATGGCGGTCGAGGGCGGCAGACAGAGACGACGGCGAGGTCGAGGGCGCATGGGCAGGGGAGAGGCGGGGACGGCGTTGTGGTCGAGGGTGGGTAGGGGAGATGCCGGTGAGGTCGAGGGCGGGCTTGGGAGACCGCCAGCGACGAGGTCGACGGCGGCCAGGGGTGACGGCTGGCGGTCGAGGGCAACAGACGGCGCGAGGGCGGGCAGGGCGACGACGGCGGTGACAGAGTGGGGGAAGAGGGTGGGGAGAGTGGGGGTAGGGACTTGGCGGACTGGGCAAAATTTGAGCCCTCGTGGTGGTTAACTCAAAATAGTAGTAGTGCTGGATTGTGAACCAGCTCTATAGCTAACTTAGCTATAGCGCTGGGTTGTAATGCAGCACTACTTCTAATGGCACATAGTAGTAGCACTTTTTTAGTACCCAGCGCTTTGCTAACTATTCCAATTTTTATTATTTTCTTTTTATTATTTTCCTTTTCTAGTTTTTAGTTTTCTTTTATTATTTTCCTTTTCTTTTCTATTTTCTTTTCTATTTTCTTTTCTTTTTCTTTTGTACTGCTTTCTCCCTTTTGTTTTTGTTTTTTTGTTTTTCTCCCGACGACTGCGTCTCCCTCTCCCCCACTGCGCGAATATCACCGGAACCATGCATGTGGTGGTAACATATCACTTGACCAATAATGGTTACTTAAGTGCGTACACAAAATAGATACATATATATAAATGTGTAGGTTTTTGATCAGCTGCGTCGACGATGTTTCACCTTGAGCTTCTTCCCTTTCTTGTTCGCTGTCGAGTAATTGAGCCCCTCCTTGCGAATTTTCCGGAGCCATGGAGTACGATCTTTCTTAGGTAATGTACTATTGATTCTTCTTTTCACGTATGCTTCATCGTCATTGTCATCTTCCCTCATCAGGTTGCCGTATTGGTTGTAGTCTTCCTCGTTGGCGACTCCATCCATTCCGACGATGCTCCTTTTGGATCTCCTCACAACAACATGGCTAGGATTGGGCTGGTCGGTTATGAAGAAGCATTGTGTCGTGTGCTTAGCGTGTACCCATGGCTCATTTTTGGCGATGACATTAACGTTCATGGGAGTGCTCTTCGCGTCGGGTATAGACATGGTGGTGAAATACTTGTTTTCTCTTACGAAGTCCTTGGCCCATCTGACACCGAACATCATCGCATCGTGCATTCCAGCATAGTCAAGCTCCTAGATCTCTTCGACCCTTCCGTAGAATCTTTCAGTTGTACCGTTGGCATTGGTCATGCATTGAATTGTCACCCCGGAGTTCTGGTAATCACTGTCCATGTCTTTGGCCTCCGTGTAGAACGCGTACCCATTGATATCGTAGGACTGATAGGTCGCGAGCTTGGGCATGGGGCCATGTGCTAAGGCGTGTATGAGCAAGCCATCCGAACTGCCCTCTTCCGGGGGATTTCCAAGAACTTGCTGTTTAAACGAGCGCAAGAAAGTGACGTTTTGCTCTACAGTAACTTCGTCATCCGTCTTGAGCATCCCCTTATCACGGTACTTCTTTGTGATGGTTTCTTTGTGTTGTGCCACATAAGCATCTACCACATCTAGGTGTTGTAGCACTACTAAGTTAGCCCTGTCAAAGTCGTTCCGTCGATCCGAGTAGTCCACGTGTAATTCCCTCCAGCCATTGTTGTGACCATCTCCTTCGAGCTTCCCATCGTGCTTCTTGACAGGCAAACCAACAACAGGGTCTCCAACGCTTATATAATTCTCGCAAAAGGAGATGCACTCATGCATCAGATACCCCTGGACAATGCTCCCTTCGGGACGAGACATGTTACGAACGAATCCTTTGATGACCCCATTCATCCTCTCGAACGGCATCATGTTGTGAAGGAATGTCGGCCCGAGGTCGATGATGTCGTCCACGACGTGGACACACAGATGCACCATGACGTCAAATAACGCGGGCGGGAAGTACATCTCGAGCTCACATAGTATGACAACGATCTCTTCCTGTAGCCTTAGGAGCTGCATCACACTAATGGACTTTTGATATATAACGTCGAAGAAGTTGCAGAGACCAGTAACTGTGCCACAGACGTGCTTCTCCATTATCCCTCTAATGGAAACCGGGAGTATCTGCGTCATCATCTCGTGACAGTCATGGGACTTCATCCCGCTGAACCTTTTCTTCTTAGGGTCTTGAAATCTGCTTATCTTCCCACAGTAACCGGAACTGACTTTGATTCCTATAAGGCACTTGATGAATTGATCGATCTCCTTCGCACTTAAGGTGAAGCAAGAAGGGGGGCAATAATTCTCCTCCTTCTTGTTGACTTTTCTGCCCCTTTCCCCCTCCTCCGTCTCCGTCTCCGTCTCCTCCATCAAAATTTTACGATAGAGATCTTTCCTGATCTTCAAATCTTCCAAGTCTATCCTTGCCTTCGGCCCATCCTTGGTCTTCTTCGGCATGTTCATTTGTGTGCCAAGCAAGCTCTCAAGGACATTCTTTGTGATATGCATTGGATCAAGGCAATGAGGCGTGTCATGATTGGGCCAGTACTCCAAGTCCCAGAAAACAGACCTCATTTTCCATACCTTCAGCAGCGGCTCCGGTGCCTTTTTTATCTTTCCCGGCACGGGGCATTGTTCCCAGTTTCTCAACAGCTCGTCAATTTCGATGCCGCTCCTCTTACGTGGAGGTCCTCGAAGCTCAGCCAACCCATTGAATAGATCTCCACGCTTTCTCCACGGGTCATCCTTCTCGAGCCATCTACGATGCCCCATGTACACGATTTTCCCGGAACTGCCATCTGTCGTTGACGTAAGGTGCTGAGACGTTGTATCATCCATGCACCTCGTGCATTCACAGTATCCGTGGCACACCTGGCTTGAGGTGTACCCGTAATCGAGTTAGTCGTGCACCGTCAACATCAGCGCGGCTCTCATATGTAAATATTCTCCTTTGCTGGTGTTGGGGAACGTAGTAATCTCAAAAAAAATCCTATGCACACACAGGATCATGGTGATGCATAGCAATGAGAGGGGAGAGTGTGTCCACGTACCCTCGTAGACCGAAAGCGGAAGCGTTAGCACAACGCGATTGATGTAGTTGTACGTCTTCACGATCCGACCGATCCAAGTATCGAAAGTACGGCACCTCCGATTTCAGCACACGTTCAGCTCGATGAGGTCCCGCGAACTCTGATCCAGCAGAGCTTCATGGGAGAGTTCCGTCAGCACGACGGCATGATGACGGTGATGATTTTGCTACCGACGCAGGGCTTCGCCTAAGCACCACTACGATATGATCAAGGAGGAATATGGTGGAGGGGGGCACCGCACACGGCTAAGAGATCAAGAGATCAATTATTGTGTCTAGAGGTGCCCCCTTGCCCCCGTATCTAAAGGAGGGAGGGAGAGGCCGGCCCTAGAGGGGGCGCGCCAAGTGTGGGGAGTCCTACTAGGACTCCCAAGTCCCAGTAGGATTCCCCTTTCCTTTCCGGAGTAGGAGAGAAGGAAAGAGGGGGAGAGGGAGAAGGAAAAGGGGGCTGCACCCCTTGTCCAATTTGGAGCAGAGGGGGGGCGCGCGCCTCCTTCCTTTTGGCCTGTCTCCTCTATTCCTGTATGGCCCAATAAGGCTCAATACTTCTCCCGGTGAATTCCCGTAACTCCCCGGTACTCCGAAAATACCCGAATCACTCGGAACCTTTCCGATGTCCGAATATAGTCGTCCAATATATGGATCTTTACGTCTTGATCATTTCGAGACTCATCGTCATGTCCCCGATCTCATCCGGGACTCCGAACTACCTTTGGTATGTCAAATCACATAAACTCGTAATACCGATCATCACCGAACTTTAAGCGTGCGGACCCTACGGGTTCGAGAACTATGTAGACATGACCGAGACACGTCTCCGGTCAATAACCAATAGCGGAACCTGGATGCTCATATTGGCTCCCACATATTCTACGAAGATCTTTATCGGTCAAACCACATAACAGCATACGTTGTTCCCTTTATCACCGGTATGTTACTTGCCCGAGATTCGATCGTTGGTATCTCAATACCTAGTTCAATCTCGTTACTGGCAAGCCTCTTTACTCATTTCGTAATACATCATCCCGTAACTAACTCATTAGTTACAATGTTTGCAAGGCTTATAGTGATGTGCATTACCGAGTGGGCCCAGAGATACCTCTTTGACAATCGGAGTAACAAATCCTAATCTCGAAATACGCCAACCCAACAAGTACCTTCGGAGACACATGTAGAGCACCTTTATAATCACCCAGTTACGTTGTGACATTTGGTAGCACACAAAGTGTTCCTCCGGTAAACGGGAGTTGCATAATCTCATAGTCATGGGAACATGTATAAGTCATGAAGAAAGCAATAGCAACATACTAAACGATCAAGTGCTAAGATAACGGAATGGGTCAAGTCAATCACATCATTCTCCTAATGATGTGATCCCGTTAATCAAATGACAACTTATGTCCATGGCTAGGGAACTCAACCATCTTCGATTAACGAGCTAGTCAAGTAGAGGCATAGTAGTGACACTATGTTTGTCTATGTATTCACACATGTACTAAGTTTTCGATTAATACAATTCTAGCATGAATAATAAACATTGATCATGATATAAGGAAATAAATAATAACTTTATTATTGCCTCTAGGGTATATTTCCTTCAGTCTCCCACTTGCACTAGAGTCAATAATCTAGTTCACAAAACCATGTGATTTAACACCAATAGTTTCACATCATCATGTGATTAACACCCATAGTTCACATCGCCATGTGACCAACACCCAAAGAGTACTAATGTGTGATCATGTTTTGCTTGTGAGAGAAGTTTAGTCAACGGGTCTACCATATTCAGATCCGTATGTATTTTGCAAATTTCTATGTCAACAATGCTCTGCACGGAGCTACTCTAGTTAATTGCTCCCACTTCCAATATGTATCCAGATTGAGACTTAGAGTCATCTGGATCAGTGTCAAAACTTGCATCCACGTAACCCTTTACGACGAACCTTTTGTCACTTCCATAATCGAGAAACATATCCTTATTCCACTAAGGATAATTTTGACCGCTGTCCAGTGATCTACTCCTAGATCACTATTGTACTCCCTTGCCAAACTCAGTGGTAGGGTATATAATAGATCTGGTACACAGCATGGCATACTTTATAGAACCTATGGTTGAGGCATAGGGAATGACTTTCATTCTCTTTCTATCTTCTACCGTGATCGGGGTTTTGAGTCTTACTCAATTTCACACCTTGTAACACAGGCAAGAACTCGTTCTTTGACTATTCCATTTTGAACTATTTCAAAATCTTGTCAAGGTATGTACTCATTGAAAAACTTATCAAGCGTCTTGATCTATCTCTATAGATCTTGATGTTCAATATGTAAGCAGCTTCACCGAGGTCTTTCTTCAAAAAACTCCTTTCAAATACTCCTTTATGCTTTCCAGAAAATTCTACATGATTTCCGATCAACAATATGTCATTCACATATATTTATCAAAATTGTTGTAGTGCTCCCACTCACTTTCTTGTAAATACAGGCTTCACCGCAAGTCTGTATAAAACTATATGCTTTGATCAACTCATCAAAGCGTATATTCCAACTCCGAGATGCTTGCACCAGTCCATAGATGGATCGTTGGAGCTTGCACATTTTGTTAGCACCTTTAGGATCGACAAAACCTTCTGGTTTCATCATATACAACTCTTCTTTAAGAAATCCATTAAGGAATGTAGTTTTGACATCCATTTGCCAGATTTCATAAGAAGTGGCAATTTGCTAATATAATTCAGACAGACTTAAGCATCGCTACGCGTGAGAAAATCTCATCGTAGTCAACACCTTAAACTTTGTCAAAAACCTATTTTCGACAAGTCTAGCTTTGTAGATAGTAACACTACTATCAGTGTCCGTCTTCCTCTTGAAGATCCATTTATTTTCTATGGCTTTCCGATCATCGGGCAAGTCAACCAAAGTCCACACTTTGTTCTCATACATGGATCCCATCTCAGATTTCAGGCCTCAAGCCATTTTTGCGGAATCTGGGCTCATCATCACTTACTCATAGTTCGTAGGTTCTTCATGGTCAAGTATCATGACCTCCAGAATAGGATTACCGTACCACTCTGGTGCGGATCTCATTCCGGTTTACCTACGAGGTTCGGTAGTAACTTGATCTGAAGTTACATGATCATCAACATTAGCTTCCTCACTAGTTGGTGTAGTAGTCACAGGAACAGATTTCTGTGATGAACTACTTTCCGATAAGGGAGTAGGTACAGTTACCTCATCAAGTTCTACTTTCCTCCCACTCACTTCTTTCGAGAGAAACTCCTTCTCTAGAAAGGATCCATTCTTAGCAACGAATATCTTGCCTTCGGATCTGTGATAGAAGGTGTACCCAACTGTCTCCTTTGGGTATCCTATGAAGACACATTTCTCCGATTTGGGTTTGAGCTTATCAGGATGAAACTTTTTCTTATAAGAATCGCAACCCCAAAACTTTAAGAAACGACAACTTTGGTTTCTTGCCAAACCACAGTTCATACGGTGTCGTCTCAACGGATTTAGATGGTGCCCTTTTTGTGAATGCAGTTGTCTTTAATGCATAACCCCAAAACTATAGTGGTAAATCGGTAAGAAACATCATAGATTGCACTATATCCAATAAAGTACGGTTATGACGTTCAGACACACCATTATGCTGTGGTGTTCCAGGTGGCACGAATTTGTGAAACTATTCCACATTGTTTTAATTGAAGACCAAACTTGTAAGTCAAATATTTGTCTTCGCGATCAGATCGAAGAAACTTTATTTTCTTGTCATGATGATTTTCCACTCCACTCTGAAATTCTTTGAACTTTTCAAATGTTTCAGACTTATGTTTCATCAAGTAGATATACCCATATATGCTCAAATCATCTGCGAGCCTCAACACTCATCGGACCGCATACATCAGTATGTATTATTTCCAATAAGTCAGTTGCTCGCTCCATTGTTCCGGAGAACGGAGTCTTAGTCATCTTACCCATGAGGCATGGTTCGTAAGCATCAAGTGATTCATAATCAAGTGATTCCAAAAACCCATCAGCATGGAGTTTCTTCATGCTCTTTACACCAATATGACCTAAACGGCAGTGCCACAAATAAGTTGCACTATCATTATTAACTTTGCATCTTTTAGCTTCAATATTATGAATATGTGTATCACTACAATCGAGATCCAACAAACCATTTTCATTGGGTGTATGACCATAGAAGGTTTTATTCATGTAAACAAAACAACAATTATTCTCTAATTTAAATGAATAACCGTATTGCAATAAACATGATCAAATCATATTCATGCTCAACGCAAACACCAAATAACATTTATTTAGGTTCAACACTAATACCGAAAGTACAGGGAGTGTGCGATGATGATCATATCGATCTTGGAACTGCTTCCAACACACAACGTCACTTCACTCTTAACTAGTTTCTGTTCATTCTGCAACTCCCGTTTCGAGTTATTACTCTTAGCAACTGAACTAGTATCAAATACCACGGGGCTGCTATAAACACTAGTAAAGTACACATCAATAACATGTATATCAAATATATCTTTGTTCATTTTGCCATCTTTCTTATCCGCCAAATACTTGGGGCAGTTCTGCTTCCAGTGACTAGTCCCTTTGCAGTAGACGCACTTAGTCTCAGTCTTAGATCCAGACTTGGGCTTCTTCACTTGAAAAGAAACTTGCTTGTCGTTCTTCTTGAAGTTCCCCTTCTTCCCTTTGCCCTTTTCTTGAAAGTAGTGGTCTTGTTAACCATCAACACTTGATGTTTTCTTGATTTCTACCTTCGTCGATTTCAGCATCACGGAGAGCTTGGGAATCGTTTCCGTTATCCCTTGCATATTATAGTTCATCACGAAGTTCTAGCAACTTGGTGATAGTGACTAGAGAACTTTGTCAATTACTATCTTATCTGGAAGATTAACTCCCACTTGATTAAAGTGATTGTAGTACTCATACAATCTGAGCACATGCTTACCGTTTGAGTTATTCTCCTCCATCTTGTAGGCAAAGTAATGTCAGAGGTCTCATACCTCTTGACACAGGCATGAGTATGAAATACCAATTTCAACTCTTGGAACATCTTATATGCTCCGTGGCGTTCAAAACATTTTTGAAGTCCTGGTTCTAAGTTGTAAAGCATGGTTCACTAAACTATCAAGTAGTTATCATACTGAGCTTTTGTCAAAACGTTCAAAATGTCTGTATCTGCTCCTGTAATAGTTCTGTCACCTAGCGGTGCATCAAGGACATATACTTCTGCGTAGCAATGAGGATAATCCTCAGATCACAGAGCTAGTCCGCATCTTTGCTACTAACATCTTTCAACTTATTTTTTCTCTAGGAATATATCAAAAATAAAACAGGGGAGCTAAGCGCGAGCTATTGATCTACAACATAGACATGATAATACTACCAGGACTAAGTTCATGATAAATTGAAGTTCAATTAATCATATTACTTAAGAACTCCCACTTAGATAGACATCCCTCTAATCATCTAAGTGATCATGTGATCCAAATCAACTAAACCATGTTCGATCATCACGTGAGATGGAGTAGTTTTCAATGGTGAACATTACTATGTTGATCATATCTACTATATGATTCATGCTCGACCTTTCGGTCTCAGTGTTCCGAGGCCATATCTGCATATGCTAGGCTCGTCTTTAACCTGAGTATTCCGCGTGTGCAACTGTTTTGCACCCGTTGTATTTGAACGTAGAGCTTATCACACCCGATCATCACATGGTGTCTCAGCACGAAGAACTTTTGCAACGGTGCATACTCAGGGAGAACACTTATACCTTGAAATTTAGTGAGAGATCATCTTATAATGCTACCGTCGATCTAAGCAAAATAAGATGCATAAAAGATAAACATCACATGCAATCAATATAAGTGATATGATATGGCCATCATCATCTTGTGCTTGTGATCTCCATCTCCGAAGCACCGTCATGATCACCATCCTCACCAGCGCGACACCTTGATCTCCATTGTAGCATCATTGTCGTCTCGCCAACTTACGCTTCTATGACTATCGCTACCACTTAGTGATAATGTAAAGCATTACAGGGTGATTGCATTGCATACAATAAAGCGACAACCATATGGCTCCTGCCAGTTGCCGATAACTCGGTTACAATACATGATCATCTCATACAATAAAATATAGCATCATGTCTTGACCATATCACATCACAACATGCCCTGCAAAAACAAGTTAGACGTCCTCTACTTTGTTTTTGCAAGTTTTACGTGGCTGCTACGGGCTGAGCAAGAACCGTTCTTACCTACGCATCAAAACCACAACGATAGTTCATCAAGTTAGTGCTGTTTTAACCTTCTCAAGGACCGGGCGTAGCCACACTCGGTTCAACTAAAGTTGGAGAAACTGACACCCGCCAGCCAGCTGTGTGCAAAGCACGTTGGTAGAACCAGTCTCGCGTAAGCGTATGCGTAATGTCGGTCCGGGCCGCTTCATCCAACAATACCGCCGAACCAAAGTATGAAATGCTGGTAAGCAGTATGACTTGTATCGCCCACAACTCACTTGTGTTCTACTCGTGCATATAACATCTACGCATAAAACCTGGCTCGGATGCCACTGTTGGGGAACGTAGTAATTTCAAAAGAAATTCCTACGCACACACAGGATCATGGTGATGCATAGCAACGAGAGGGGAGAGTCTGTCCACGAACCCTCGTAGACCGAAAGTGGAAGCGTTAGCACAACGCGGTTGATGTAGTCGTATGTCTTCTCGATCCGACCAATCCAAGTACCGAACGTACGGCACCTCCGAGTTCAGCACACGTTCAGCTCGATGACGTCCCGCGAACTCTGATCTAGTAGAGCTTCACGGGAGAGTTCCGTCAGCACGACGGCGTGATGATGGTGGTGATGTTGCTACCGATGCAGGGCTCCGCCTAAGCACCGCTACGATATGATCGAGGTGGAATATGGTGGAGGGGGGCACCGCACACGGCTAAGAGATCAAGAGATCAATTGTTGTGTCTAGAGGTGCCCCCTTGCCCCCGTATATAAAGGAGGGAGGGAGAGGCCGGCCCTAGAGGGGGCGCGCCAAGTGTTGGGAGTCCTACTAGGACTCCCAAGTCCTAGTAGGATTCCCCATTCCTTTCCGGAGTAGGAGAGAAGGAAAGAGGGGGAGAGGGAGAAGCAAAAGGGGGCTGCACCCCTTGTCCAATTCGGACCAGAGGGGGGGCGCGCGCCTCCTTCCTTTTGACCTCTCTCCTCCATTCCCGTATGGCCCAATAAGGTCCAATACTTCTCCCGATGAATTCCCGTAACTCCGTGGTACTCCGAAAATACCCGAATCAGTCGAAACCTTTCCGTTGTCTGAATATAGTCGTCCAATATATCGATCTTTGCGTCTCGACCATTTCGAGACTCCTCGTCATGCCCCCAATCTCATCCGGGACTCCGAACTACCTTCGATACATCAAATCACATAAACTCATAATACCGATCGTCACCAAACTTTAAGCGTGCAGATCCTACGGGTTCGAGAACTATGTAGACATGACTGAGACACGTCTCCGGTCAATAACCAATAGCGGAACCTGGATGCTCATATTGGCTCCCACATATTCTATGAAGATCTTTATCGGTCAAACCGCATAACAGCATATGTTGTTCCCTTTGTCACCGGTATGTTACTTTCCCGAGATTCGATCGTCTGTATCTCAATACCTAGTTCAATCTCGTTACTGGCAAGTATCTTTATTCGTTCCGTAATACATCATACCGTAACTAACTCATTAGTTACAATGCTTGCAAGGCTTATAGTGATGTACATTACCGAGTGGGCCGAGAGATACCTCTCCGACAATCGGAGTGGCAAATCCTAATCACGAAATATGCCAACCCAACAAGTACCTTCGGAGACACCTGTAGAGCACCTTTATAATCACCTAGTTACGTTGTGACGTTTGGTAGCACACAAAGTGTTCCTCCGGTAAACGGGAGTTGCGTAATCTCATAGTCATAGGAACATGTATAAGTCATGAAGAAAGCAATAGCAACATACGATCAAGTACTAAGCTAACGGAATGGGTCAAGTCAATCACATCATTCTCCTAATGATGTGATCCCGTTAATCAAATGACAACTTATGTCCATGGCTAGGAAACTCAACCATCTTCGATTAATGATATAGTCAAGTAGAGGCATACTAGTGACACTATGTTTGTCTATGTATTCACACATGTACTAAGTTTCCGATTAATACAATTCGAGCATGAATAATAAACATTTATCATGATATAAGGAAATAAATAATAAATTTATTATTGCCTCTAGGGCATTTTCCTTCAGCTCGCGTCCCATGTCCATGCCGATGTTTTCCATAACATGTATAGCTCCTCTTGCAGAAGCCCCATATACAGGTTAATACTATTTCCCGGTTGTTTTGGCACTTGAATCGGCATGCTCATGTGTATGTACTTTGGCTTCATGCACTTCCATGGGGGGAGGCTGTACATCCATACAAACAGGGGCCATGTGTTGTGGCTGGTGTTCTGGTTTCCAAACGGATTCATGCCATCGGTACTCGCACCAAGCACGATGTTCCTTGGATCTTCTGCAGCAAATCCATATACGGTGTTGAATGCTCTCCACTGGCTACCATCTATGAGGTGTCTCAGCCTCAGATCATCTCCATCATCGGTCTTCTTCCTCTCTGCGTGCCAGCGCATGAGCTTTGTTTCCTTAGGATCTACGAAATACCGCTGCAGATGGGGAGTGATCGGAAAGTACCATACAACTTTCTGAGGACCTTTCTTTTCTGCCTTCTTGTTTCGAGAAGCATTGCACACTGGATAGCTGGTTTTCTCCGCGTGCTCCCCCCGATAAATGATGCAACCGTTGATGCATGCACCGCAAATCAAAAGGGCAAACGATTTTCTTGGCCTCCTCGACACTAGTAGGACACAGGTTCCCCGCGAGAAGAACTTTATTATGTAGAAACTTCAAATGCTCATCGAGGCTTTGTCTGTCCATTTGTTTTTTGCCTTCGTCTTTAGAAGTTCGAGCATGAAACTCAAGCGGGTCACCTCGAGATCACAACCGTCATACAATGGAGTCCTCGAGTCTACTACAAGTTGCGCCAGCTTGGCCTCCTCTCTAGAAGCAGCTCTCTCGCTAGTTGTACTCTTGCGAAGGAGGTCTCGAACATGAGGGGCCTGCATGACTGCACTTAGTAGCGTCGATGACTGCGGCATGACCACCGCCTCTTCTCCGCCATGTCCGCACTCTTCTTCGCCGTGTCCAGAATCTTCTCCGCCGCCGTCGTCATTTCCAGACTCTTCCCCGCCAACATGTCTGGCGCCATCGTCTTCTTGTCGATCGGTCATCTCTTCGTCTAGCCCCATGTCGTTATTCCCCGCCATGTGTACGTTCTCATCATCATCTTCTTCTTGACTTATCCACTAAGTATAGCCATCCATGAAACCATTCATCAGAAGGTGCGCCTTCAAAGTGCCACGATCAAAAGGGTCCAAAAGGACTCCTTCCTTGCATCTTGCACACGGACATCTAATCCTAGTCCGATTATTTGCATACATGTCCATCACTGCGGATTGCATGTACCGCTCCACCTTCCATCCACTCACCTTCATGACCGGCTGCACGGTATAACAAGCAAAAGGGTTATAAAATAAATAATGCATGCTTCATAGTCTTATATATATAATTTTGACATGACCTTGCCTAAAAATAGGACATATTGAGTTTGCTCGAAATTCACCAAAACGTAAATAACTCGACATTTCGGCAAAACATAAGCAAATCGAGGGCATGTCACTAGCACAAATCTCTCTCTCTCTCTCTCTCTCTCTCTCTCTCTCTCTATATATATATATATATATATATATATATATATATATATATCCCAAACACACATATTCTCATTCACACACATATTCCCATTCTTGAAATGAACAACTTTTTACTCACCTATATGTATCTCCCGAGAGAGACCGAGAGCACGTGGTTAATTAGATGATGAGAGAGAACGATCGAGAGAGCACGTGTGGTTGGCTAAATAGCTAGCTAGATCTAGTTGTTGGGGAGGAGAGGTGAATCTAGATAGCTAAGTAATGGAGAGGGGTTATGGTGGATGGGGGCATTAATGGGGGAGAGAAGAGAGGTGTAGGAGAAAGGGAGAGGCAATTTATGGAGGAGGGTGCCATTAATGAGCAGAGAAGAGAGGTAGGAGGAAGAGAGAAGAAGAGAAACAATGGTGGAGAGTGGAGAGTGGAGAGGGGAGAGGGGAGAGGGGAAAGGAGGGGGAGAGAGGGCAAAGTGGGAGAGATGAGGGGGAGGAGGTGGAAAAGGTGGCACCAGCCGCAACTAGCAGTAGCGCTGCTCTGCAAAAAGCACTGCTGCTATTGGACTTAGTAGTGGCGCTCTCCAGGAAAAGCGCTACTACTAAGTGGGGCCCACTAGCAGTAGCGGCGGATTTAAACGGAGCGCTGCTACTAAACTATTAGTAGTAGTGCTTTTTTCTGTACACCGCTACAACTACGACGACTGTCGGTGGCCTCGTCTGGTCCCACACAGTAGTAGTACGTTTCTGCTTCACAGCGCTACTACTATGGAGTTACTAGTAGCGCTTTCTAGGAAAAGCGCTACTGCTAAATAGCAGCAACGTTTACTATTTTCCAGCGCTACTACTATGCTACTGTGTATAAGCATTTTCCTAGTAGTGTCAACTTGGCATGCTCTTTGTTTCTGAACAGACGTTTCAACCGTGGTATTATAGGAGCATACCACATCACCTTCGCAGGAACCCTCTTCCTGGGGGCCTCGTCGTCAACATCACCAAGGTCATCTCGTCTGATCTTATACAGCAATGCACCGCATACCGGGCATGCGTTCAGATCCTCGTACGCACCGCGGTAGAGGATGTAGTGATTAGTGTATGCATGTATCTTCTGCACCTCCAATCCTAGAGGGCATACGACCTTCTTTGCTGCGTACGTACTGTCGGGCAATTTGTTATCCTTTGGAAGCTTCTTCTTCAATATTTTCAGTAGCTTCTCAAATCCTTTGTCAGGCACACCATTCTCTGCCTTCCACTGCAGCATCTCCAGTACGGTACCAAGCTTTGTGTTGCCATCTTCCCAATTGGGGTACAACCCTTTTTTGTGATCCTCTAACATGCGATCGAACTCCAGCTTCTCCTTTTCACTTTCGCACTGTCTCTTTGCATCAACAATGACCCGGCGGAGATCATCATCGGGAACATTGTATGCTTCATCTTTATCTTCAGCTTCCCCCGTTGCAGCATCACCGTATTCAGGGGGAACATAGTTGTCATCATCCTCTTCTTCTTTGATGTCTTCCATCATAACCCCCATTTCTCCGTGCTTGGTCCAAACATTATAGTGTGGCATGAAACCCTTATAAAGCAGGTGGCTGTGAAGGATTTTCCGGTCTGATTAAGACTTCGTATTCCCACATATAGGGCATGGACAACACATAAAACCATTCTGCTTGTTTGCCTCAGCCATTTCGAGAAAATTATGAACGCCCTTAATGTACTCAGAGGTGCGTCTGTCACCGTACATCCATTGCCGGTTCATCTGCGTGCATTATATATAATTAAGTGTGTCAAAAACTATTAGAGAACATCGTGAATACATAAGTGACCAAATTAACAGATGTTCATCATCACATTAAAACCAAAGTACATACATAGTTCTGATTTAACAACATATAGCTCTCCAGAGCATCTAATTAAACCATACATTGAAACTATGTAAAAAATTTCAATGCAACAACAAATGCGATCATAATCGCAACAAAGGTAACAATTGATGCAACGACATAATGATACCAAGCCTCGGTACGAATGGCATAGTTTATAATCTTTCTAATATTCAAGCGCATTGCATCCATCTGGATCTTGTCATCATCGAGGACATCCGCAACATGCAACTCCAATATCATCTTCTCCTCCTCAATTTTTTTATTTTTTCTTCAAGTAATTGTTTTCTTCTTCAACTAAATTTAACCTCTCCACAATAGGGTCTATTGGAATTTCCGATTCACATACCTCCTAGATAAAAAAATCTATGTCACGTCGGTCGGCATAATTATCATAAACAATAAGTCAACCAAATAGTTCTAAAAGATAATATATACCACATCCGAATCATAGATAGGATGAGGGCCGACTGAGGCGGATACCAAAACCATCGCATTATATAATAACAAACAATAATATAAGTAAGAAAATGCAATCATAATCGCAACCAAGGTAACAATTGATCTAAATCATACAAGTAAGAATTTTTTTTCTTTTGGAAAGAAGATAAGAACAAGAGGCTCACCACAGTGGTGCCGGCGACGAGATCAGCGCGGGTGATCGACGGCGGTGAAGACAGATACGGGACGCGACGTATCGCTAAACCTAGACAAATCTTGAGGAAAATGGAGCTTAGAGGTCGAGCATGGAGAGGAGAAAGCTTAAGTAGTGTGGCTCGGGCATTTCATCGAACACCTCATGTGCATAGGAGGTGAGCTAGAGCACCACATACCTCTCCCACGACCGACCAAAAAAATAGAGCAGTGAGTACAGAGCAGTGAGCGGGCAGGGGGTATATATAGGCTTCTTTTTAGTCCCGGTTGGTGCCTAGAACCGGGACAGAAGGCCCCCCTTTGGTGCCCATTGGTCCCGGTTCATGGCTGGAACCGGGACCAAAGGCTCTAAACGAACCGGGGCCAATGCCCCACGAGGCCCGGCCGGCCCCCTAGGCGCACGAACCGGGACGTATGCCCCCATGGGTCCCGGTTCATGACTGAACCGGGACTAATGGGCTGGCCAGGCCTGGACCAAAGCCCTATTTTCACATATCATCTCATGCAATGTGAGGTTGGAATTAAATGTGCTAACGAAAGATACTATGATCTTCGAGGCTCCTGGACCCCTACATTGTGATATTTGAGAGGGATTTCTTATCCTAGAAGCAAGCAGGATCTCGAACAATGGCAAACTGAGCTTGGAACACACCAAATGCCGTATCATTTTCTGTTGGGTATGCTTCTTGTGCTTGAGCAAAATAATTTTGATTCTTGCCTTTTGGCTTACTAGTGGTCTTCTCAAATGTTGACCACGAAGGATAGATATCGTCTAAAAGATAATACCCAATGGTATAGCCATGTCTATTGACCGTGTAGTCGCAACCCGGAGCATCTATACTAGCAAGCCAAGCAAAAAGATATGATCTTTGCAATATATTGATATCACTGAGTGAACCCAGCAAAACGAAGAAGCAGTGCCAAATCCACAAGCCGTTTGAAGCCATGGCTTCTAGCACAATATGGGACCACGATGATGGCACGTGTACTACTCATGCCGAGCCGTAGGGGCACTCTTTTTCCAAATTCAATGCATTTAACCCACACCCCCAAGCATGCTTGGCCATCCTCTCCCTTCATTTACCACCATCAACTTCTTTGTGTCCTCATTGTAAGCTCGGAGATACTTGGGACCAAAAACACATGTCAAGCTTTGGCAAACACCACACACATTTGAGCATGGTATCTTCTTCAATGCGAAGATACTCATCGGTGTAGTCAACCAAAATGCCATATGCTATCACTCTCATTGCCACCAATAACTTTTGGTACGACCTAAACCCAAGCAAAGCGGCGACATTCCTTCGGGGAGTGAAAAAACGACAAGTTTGCTCGCAACCTTCCACATTGCGAACGAAAAGAGATATACACATTCGGTAACGCTTACGGAAGAGGTAAGCTGAATAGCTCAGCACCTCATCGAAGTAATCTTTCATGAGTAAGGAATGGCTGAGAGGTCAGTTTCATGGAATGAAAAGACGGCCAACAATTGATCCTCGACGCTTTCTCTTCTTGTCAGCCTCAAATTCTTGGACGAGTTGCAAGAAGACGAGGTGTTCGACATTGTCGTCGAAAAGAAAATCCTCTATGTTGGAATCATTTGACTCTGAGAACAACGACAAACTCCAATCAATATCGATCGAAAAATAAATAAATCCACAATTCAATCTTCATACCGTCCGTGTCCCAAAATTACAACCGACAACCATAAGAAAAAATACCTTTCGCTACAAGAGCGACGCTGCTTCTTCCCCATGTATGAGTCTTTGCTTTGTATAATCAGATTTTATAAACTAGGTCTTAGCAACCTGTTGGGGATATGACTATTAGATATGACCCGCCTAGGAGGGGCCGGGTCATCCCTATGGCGGTTCATCTCCATGAAGACCAAGAGTATATTAAGATGGCGGTTCATAGAGAGGCTTGTTAGAGGGCCCAAGCCCGAAGGCGGTTTAAGGCCCACAAGTATAAACCGCCATGTATATGTAAACTTGTATCGTAAGGCATATAAGATAAGTCACCGAGCCGAACACGTTATATGAGCCGGCTGGGACTCTGTAGGCCGCAGGGCGTCAACCCGTGTATATAAGGGGATGACCCGGCAGCGGCTTAGGGCAAGAAACATCAGATCGAGAGCCAGCCAAAGCGTATTTGCTCCCTGGACATCGAAATCCTTGCAATTCCACCTCAAACTGGATTAGGCTTTTACCTTCACCGCAAGGGGCCGAACCAGCATAAACTCCTTGTGTCTTTTGTCCTGTTTAACCCCTTTAAGCTAAACTCGTCGCAATGGCTCCACAGCTAAGTCCTTCCATGAGTACATTTGCCGTGACACTCCCACGACAGTTGGCGCCCATCATGGGGCCAACACACAATGGTTTTGAGTTCTTAAAGGGCAGCATCAAAGGGATCAAGGGATACGCTGTGGGCCGGATGACCAAGAGTCGTCGCGGCAAGCTCTACATCGACGATGCAGGCTGGGGCCCCGAGGTCGGCTCAATTGAGTACGGGTACCGGGTCCCCTTCGGTGGAATTCACGTCTTCATCGGCAAGATCGGTGAATCGGGCCCTGAGCCGGACACCTGCATCATTGAGACGGCTCAGCGCGCACGACCCGCCCAGGCAAAACCCGCCATGAAGCATGGCTTTGTTGGATGTATCCATGGGGCAGAGTTGGAAGGCTCTGTGTCTGGCAGTGAGACGGCCATCTACTCTAGTGGCGAGTCATCCACAGGCGAAACCGACTCAATGTATCAGTTGCAAGACGGACGGCTTGGGGGCTATTCCGATGGCTACAGTATTCCGGACCCCCATGAGCCGCCGAACAGGGTGGCGATCTTCATGGCTGGCACCAAGTCGGTTCTTGGTTTGACAGCCGCCGCGGCCATGACTTCCAGTGCAGCAGCGGTGACAGCAGCAAGTGCTGGTGGTTCCACACGCCCGCCGGCTCAAGTTCTGGCAGATCTACTAGACGCTCTGGCGACTCTGATGGAGGTTGATGTGACCCCAGACAACCAGGAACATCATAAGGCGGAAGTGGCCAAATTGCGTGATGGGATCAGCTTGGCAGCGGAAAACTACAGGATGGCTGTAGAACGGGCCATTTTGAACGCCCAAGCGCAGCGGATTCAAGCCGATTCATACCGGCTTTTGGTGGATCCGAATGCTTCAAACGAAGTTTTGAGGAGGAAGCACCGGAGTGGTCTGCCCTCAGTTTATGAGTCAAGGGACCTCTTCAACACACCCAGAGCGGGGGCTAGTAATCCGCTGGTGATAAACGAGACGATTGAGGCGCCAGGAGGCGGAGTACCGGGTCAGCCGCCACTACTAGAAAAACGGCTATAGCTAATATGGACATTAATGGCGCACCATGTATGTGGTGCGCCACTGCTACACACCATGTATGTGGTGCGCCACTGCTATATAGCAGTGGCGCACCAGATACAGGTGCGCCATTATTGACATATTACTAATGGCGCACCTGGTGTGTGGTGAACCATTACTAGTTTTGAAAAAAAATTAAAAAAAATTGTTAGCAGTGGCACACCAGGGGATAGTGCGCCATTACTAGTTCACATAGTAATGGTGCACCTGTACAAAGTGCGCCATTACTATGTGTATGACTGGGTCAAACCTTGGTCAAACTTAGTAATGGCGCACTTTGCATAGGTGCGCCATTACTATGTCAAAGTTAGTAATGGCGCACCTACACAAAGTGCGCCGTTACTAACTTTGACCAAGTCATACACATAGTAATAGCGCACCTTATGAAGGTGCGCCATAACCAAATGCACCCCCGTGGACCGCCTTTTCTGTTAAAAAAATGATGGAAATGTCAAAAAAACAAAAGAAAATAAGTTTCCCACGTGATATGTGGTCTAGTTGTTGGGAAAATTTACAAATATGAATTTTGACTTTATTTGCAAAATCTCTCTGGAATTTAGTAAAATGGGCATAACTTTTGCATACGAACTCGGATTAAAAAGTTTTGTATATGAAAAATCATCTACTCAAAAAGTTACATCCGAATTCAACCGGGGTAACCCCATTGAAGATTTTCAGAATCCCCAAAAACCTAACAGAATAAAAGATACGGGGCTTTTAAGATCTAGAGGGGGGGAAATGAAAAAATTCAAACTTAGTAGTGGCGCACCATTTGCTAGGTGTGCCACTAGTAACAGAAAAAAAAATTGGTTTCGAATTTTTTTTTTGGAAAAAATGTTGAAAATATGGTACGTAATATGACCGGGAAGTTTGAAATATTTTTTCAAAATTTTATCACACTCATGAATATGAACAAAGTCCTAGACATCAACAAGGTTTAATTAATAGGATTGATATGATAGATATATCAATAAGAGCCTGTTAAGTGAGTTGGTGCTGGGGTTGGATAGAACTGCAAAGTTAAGCGTGCTTGGGCTGGAGTAGTGTGAGGATGGGTGACCTTCCGAGAAGTTTGACCATGGAGTGCGATTTGACTTGATATTAAGCATAGTGACTCGAGATTAAGAAAAAAACAAAAAAATTGAAATTTTTTTTTCTGAAAAAAAAATTTGAAAATTTTTTTGATAGTAATGGCGCACTTCTAGGCATAGTAATGGCGCACTATAGGTGCGCCATTACTATCTGTGACAGTAATGACGCACCAAATGGAAAAAATAGGTGCGCCACTAACAGGCCTTTTTCTAGTAGTGCGCGTGTGGCCGGTTCTCCACAAATGGATAATACCCCGCCTCAGCGCGTAGTGACGCCGCCGGGTGATTACTCCACCCCTCTAGATAACATGATTGTTGCAGCTACGCGATTGGCGGCTTTACCGGTCAAGGGCGAGACCCCGACGGCGATTGAAACCAGAAGGGCCAAGGAACTTCTTCAAACGGCTTTGATGCAGCATCAGGCTTACTCCTATATTCATGACCGGATTCATTCAACCCCTCGTCCGAGCCGGAGCTACAGTAGGCATATTGACTCGCCAGCAGTTTTGAGTACTGAGCGACGTCGTCACCAACCTCATGGTCATGACCTGGCGCGCAACGGTGCCGATGCGCAGGATTTGGTGGACCAGGGAAGAGCACGTCGGGAGGCTGAGCTGGCGGCTCAGTTGGCGGCTCATCAGCACGCGCTGGTTTACCCGACGACTTCAGTTGAGGCGGGTGTAACTTCTAGAACTTCCGGTGTGCCGTATCTAACGGTGGCTCTACGAAATGAGCACTTGCCCAAGGATTTCAAAGGCCCTCATAAGGTGCCCAATTATACAGCAGATCAGCCTCCTGAGGCCTGGGTTGAGAGTTATGAGATGGTTATGGAGATGATGGATGTTAGTGAGGCTGCATACGCCAAGTACTTCACCATGATGCTGGAGGGGATGGCTCGCACCTGGTTGAAGGGCCTGCCGGCTAATTCCATCGGGTCATGGGCAGAGCTGAAGGCCCGGTTCATCTAGAATTTCAGAGATACATGCAAGCAGCCCATGTCAATTGTGGATTTGGCTTCTTGTGTTCAAGCTGAGGGAGAGTTAACCACCAGTTGGGTACGCCGGGTCTAGACAATCATGCGCTCTTCAGATAAAATGAACATCGGTTCAGCGATTCTAATGTTGGTGAAAAATTGACGTTTTACTCCACTTAAGCAGAAGCTTGGACGGCTCAAGCGTCATTGCAATGACATGGGTACTCTAATGGCGGCTCTTGTTAAGTATGCCGACTCTGATGGTACCAAGGACCCCAACTCTGAGGATGAAAGATCGGGAAAGGGAAAGAAGAGTAGCGGCATGAAGGGACAGCAGTACAATCCTACCAATCAGGGCGGCAAAAGGTAAGCGCAAGGCTGATGATTTTGTGGCAAACACCGGTGCGCGCACTTATAACCAGCGTCTAAGGGACAGTCGGCTCCAAGGGCAGGATTCGACCTTGAGGCAATGTTAAATCAGCCGTGTCCGAAACACGAAATAGACTAGAAGCCGGCTACTCATTCATGGAAAGATTGCAGCATAATGAGAAGCTTTAGGGAGTCCATCCATGCCACCATGGCCCGAACGACGGATCAGGGTCCAGTTCTCATGGTCCGGGTCATGGCGGCGGCGGTTCAAATTCTGGGTTTCAGGGCCACGGCAACCAGGGTGGTTATAATCAGCAGAGTAATCAGGGGAATCAACAGCAGCAGCAGTCTGGTTATCACTGTAACCCGAAGCAGTTGAATAGTGGATAGTATCATGTCTTCACCACTAGCTTATGTAAGCGGGACAAGAAGCTTCATAAGAGGGCAGTCAATGTTGTTGAGCCGGCGGTGCCGCGTTATTTACGGTGGTTAGAGCAGCCTATCGTGTGGAGTCGTGAGGATCAACCGCCCCGGGTTGACAATCCGGGTCACCTGGCTCAAGTGGTGGCACCTCAGGTTGGAGGCTATAAGTTTACTAAGGTGCTCACGGATGGAGGTAGCAGCATTAACATCCTTTATTATGAGACCTTCCGTCGCATGGGACTGACAGATAAGAATCTTAAGCCGTCAAACACCGTCTTCCATGGTGTGGTGCCGGGTAAGTCATCCTATCCAGTGGGTAAGATATCTTTGGAAGTTGCCTTTGGAGATGAGCATGATTCCAGGTCCGAGACTTTAACCTTCGAAGTGGTCAAGATTAAGAGCCCTTATCATGCTCTGTTTGGGCGGCCGGCTTATGCTAAGTTCATGGCAAGGCCTTGTTATGTTTACTTGGAGCTTAAGATGCCAGGTTATAAGGGCACCATCACAGTGCATGGGAGTCGCAAGGTGGCCTTGGAATGTGAGGAAGGTGATGCGCTTATGCTCAATCGGTTTGTGCAACGGAGCAGCTGAAATTTTACAAGGATAATGTTGAACCGGCAGACATGACGTCCTTGAAAAAGCTAACCACAGAGCATGATCCTTCGTTAAAATTTAAATTAGCAGATGATACTAAATTGGTTGACTTCATCCCCAGTGACTCATCTAAGCAGTTCAGCATCAGCGCTAATCTGGATCCGGAATAGGAAAGCGCGCTCATCGAGTTCATCCGTGAGAACCGGGACATCTTTGCATGGAAGCCTTCAGACATGCCGGGTGTACCTAGGGAACTCGCTGAGCACACTCTTAATATTGATCCGAAGTTTAAGTCGTTCAAGCAATTCCTTCGCTGATTTAATGAGGAGAGGCGGAAGGCCATCAGTGAGGAAGTGGCTCGGCTCTTGGCGGCCGGGTTTATCTTTGAAGTTTTCCATCCTGAGTGGTTGGCTAACCCGGTGCTGGTACTCAAGAAGAATGTGTAACGCCCCGGATTCGATGCGCCAGGTGTCTGCCAGTTATTCTCCGTCGTTGCCTTGTCTTTTGCTTGCGTGTTGCACTTTGCCATGTCATCATCTGCATTTTATATCATGTCATCATGTGCATTTCATTTTGCATACGTGTTCGTCTCATGCATCCAAGCATTTTCCTCGTTGTCCGTTTTGCAATCCGGCACTCCTATGTCTCCCGGCGCCCCCTTTTACCTCTTTTCGTGTGCGGGTGTTAAACGGTCTCGGAATGGACCGAGGTTTGTCAAGCGGCCTTGGTATAGCACCGTAGAACCGCTGTCAAGTTTCGGATCATTTGGAGGTCGTTTGGTACTCAGCAGTTAGCAAGGTAACCGCAGAGCCTCTTTGTTTGCAGCCCAACTCCCCTTTCTAAGTGGCCCAAAACCCAGCAAACTCCTCTCCATGCTCTCGGTCGTTCGATCACGATCGCGTGGCCGAAAACCGCACCTCATTTGGACTCTCCTAGCTCCCTCTACCTATATATTGCCCTCCCCCTCCAAAAATTCGCGGATGAATCCACCCTAACCCTAGTCCCTTTCGTCCTCAGCGCGCCGGACATGTCCGCGCGCCGCCGGACAAAACCCGCGCCGCCACCCTCGGCCAACCCGGCCTCGCCACGTGGCGCCCAGTCCGTCCCGCCGCCTTGCCCGGAGAGCCGGATCGGGCCCTCCCGGCGGACCCGCCGCCCGCTCCACGGACGAGGTCACCGCGCCGCCCGCTGCCCGCTCAGCCCGCCTCCCACGCCGCCTCCCTCCCGTCGTCACCTCCGGCCATTGCGCGCGCTTCGCGGACTTCGTCGCCCGGTCGGATCCGGCGGGATCGGGACCAGATCCACCCGACCATCGATCCAAACGCCCCGCCCCGTTCGGATCCCTCCGTCCCGCTCCTCCTCATCCCACGTTGACTCCTCGGAGGGTAAAAATCCACCAAGTCCCGAAATCTGCAGTAATTTTGTTGCATTTTCAACGCATCATAACTCTGTTATCGTTGCTCCGTTTTGCGCGTGTAATATGTCAAAATGTTCGCCTCGATGAGTAGATCATTTCATCTCATTGCATCATTTTCATTTGAGCTCATCTTAATGCCCTAAATGCTGTTGGAAGAGTGCTATGTGACGTTAGTTTCTGTTTCTTAACAGAACATGCACTTTTGTCATTTTTGCTATGATTGATGTGTGCATCCTATGACCTTGAGTCCTACATGTGTTTTGTAATATGCCATGCCATCTTTCTAGGGGTGTATGCCATGTATTTTTGTGATCAATGTGGTGACTAGCACAAGCATGCAAAGTAGGCTTCCTGATGTTGTTGTTTTCAGCCCTATTTTGCTGATATTTTGATGCCATGTTAACTTGATGCTACCAAGAGATCCATGCATATTTGGAGTTACTTCAGTAAGGATGTTTTGTTATACATGTCTTGCTCTATCCATACATGCCCTTGTTTGCAATTATGGAGTAGTCTAGCTTGAGTCAATCGAGCTCTACTTTTGCTATAAAATGTTCCTGGCAGATTGTTTACATGTTATTCAATTTTGCCAAGGTTGTTGTAGTTGATCCTTGTGTGCTATGATGTTGTTCTTGCCATGTATAGCTTCTATGCCATGCCTTCTTACTGTTTGTTGCCTTGCCATGCCATGTATTGCTCTGTGGTGAGTGGTTCAAGCTCACGAACATGCCTACTTATTGTTGTTTCTGCCATGTATGAATCTGTAATATAACTTGCCATGTTTACGTGGGTGCCGTCATATTTTCTGATCCTTATTGGCTCATGGTTAGTAAGGGACTTTTGTTTCTATGCTTTGAGTAGATTCATGCCATGCCTTTTTTTGCCATGTTAAGTTCCTGTAGCATGTTGTTTGATAGCTCTAAACATTGCAACCTAATGTTATTTCTGCTAAAGTCTGAAACTGTTATTACTTGCAATCTTGCCATGTCATTTTGAGCATGTTCTAGTTGTTTCTGGAGATAGCTCAGTGTTCATGTTTTGTAATGCTTTACCTGTACATCATGCCCATGCCTTTTGTTATTATGTTGAGGTCCTGTAGCATGTTGTTTTGATGCTTGCAATATGCCTAGTTGCTGTTTTGGACAGATTGTTGTTATGACTTGTATAGGGTGTATGTGTTGAACCGTTGCTCCGTTTTGAGTGTGCTCTATATGAAACTTGCTTAGAATTGCATGTAGTTTCATATTATCATGTTGCGTCCTTGTTTTGAGGTGTTTGCTTGATGTTTGTATGCATTTTGCATCAATGCCATGCTTATGTTGTTTTGCTCATATCTTCTAGGCCGTAGCTCCAAATCTAATGAACTTTATATGTAACTTGACTAGAATTTCGTGTAGATCATCGTGGTGCATCTTAACTTGCTGTTTAACAACTTGAACATAAGGTTTATTCAGATCTAGACCAATTTCGAAATTTGCATATGAGGACTTACCGGAGTTGTTATATGTTGTTTCCGGCCTCATTTAAACTTGCTTTGATATGTTGCTCTTGTTTGCATCATCCCTTGCCATGAGTAGCTTCATGTAGATTTGTCATGCATCATGCTTGTTTCGCATCATGTCTTGTTCATGTGTGGTGTGTTTACCGTGTTGTGTGCTTCTTCTTGTTAGTTCTGTTTAGTTATGTTCGTGAGGATTCGTTCGTCTAACGCTTGGTTCGGCTTCATCCGTTCATCTTCTTCATAGACTCGTTCTTCTTCCTTGCGGGATTTCAGGCAAGATGACCGCTACCCTGGATCTCACTACTATCATTGCTATGCTAGTTGCTTCGTTCTATCGCTATGCTGCGCTACCTATTACCTGTTTATCAAGCCATCCCAAATTGCCATGTCAGCCTCTAACCTTTGACACCCTTCCTAGCAAACCATTGTTTGGCTATGTTACCGCTTTGCTCAGCCCCTCTTATAACGTTGTTAGTTGCAGGTGAAGATGAAGTTTGTTCCTTGTTGGAACAAGGAGATGTTGTTCCTTGTTGGAACAAGGAGATGTTGTTCCTTGTTGGAACATGTTTACTTGTTGGGATATCACAATATATCTTATATTATTAATGCATCTATATACTTGGTAAAGGGTGGAAGGCTCGGCCTTATGCCTGGTGTTTTGTTCCACTCTTGCCGCCCTAGTTTCCGTCCTATCGGTATTATGTTCCCGGATTTTGCGTCCCTAACGCGGTCGGGTGATTTATGGGACCCCCTTGACAGTTCGCTTTGAATAAGACTTTTCCAGCAAGGCCCAACATTGGTTTTACATTTGCCTCACCTAGCCTTTTTCCCTTGGGAGTCGCGCATCCCGAGGGTCATCTTTATTTACCCCGGGCGGTGCTTGTCTAGCGTTGGTCCAAACTAGAGCACCGTCGCGGGACCATCCCTTGGCAACTTGGGTTACGTCGGTACTGTCACGCTTAGCTTATCCGGTCGTGGCCTGAGACGAGATACGCGAGGCTACTATCAGGGTGTCGGCACGCCGGGAGGTCTTGTTGGACTTGTTTTATTACTTGTCGAAATGTCTTGTAGCCGGATTCGAGACTGATCGGGTCTTCCCGGGAGAAGGAATATCCTTCGTTGATCGCGAGAGCTTATCATGGGCTAAGTTGGGACACCCTGCAGGTTTGAACTTTCGAAAGCCGTGCCCGCGGTTATGTGGCGATGGGAATTTGTTAATATCCGGTTGTAGTAAACTTGAAGCAAACTCTTCTAAAATACACCAACCGTAATGCGTAACCGTGAGTGTCTCTTTTCGGGTTGATCGAGAGGAGAACACGGTTTCGGGTTATGTCGGCGTAAGTAGGAGTTCAGGATCACTTCTTGATTATTACTAGTAGACGACCGTTCCTTTGTTTCTCTCCTCTCTCTCATTTGCGTATGTTAGCCACCATATATGCTTAGCGCTGCTGCAACCTCACCACTTTACCCTTCCTTTCCCTTTAAGCTTTGCTAGTCTTGATACCCATGGTAATGGGATTGTTTGAGTCCTCGTGGCTCACAGATTACTACACCACCGATTCAGGTACAGGTTTGCGATGATCATGACGTGAGAGCGATGTTTGCTTGTGTTGGAGTTCTTCTTCTGCCTCTTCTTCGATCAGGGGATAGGTTCCAGGTCGGCAGCCTGGGCTAGCAGGGTGGATGTTGTTTGAGTTTCTATTTATGTTTCATCCGTAGTCGGATGTTGATCTCTTGTATATGATGTTGATGTATTCTTGTGTCATTGTATGTATTGGATGTACCCCCATCTATTATGTAATGTTGATGTAATGATATCCACCTTGTAAAAGCGTTTCAATATGCGGGTCTATCCTTGGTGGGACCTTCGAGTTCCTTTTGGATAGGGTCGCATATTGGGCGTGACAGAATGGCACTTGGCGGATGTGTGTGGATTACACGGACTTGAACAAGGCTTGTCCGGCTAATCCGTTTGCTCTCCCTCGTATTGATCAAATCATTGATGCTACGACGGGTTGTGAACGCTTGAGTTTTTTGGATGCTTATTCTGGTTATCATCAGATCAAGATGGCAGTTACGGACCAGGAGAAGACAACTTTCATTACTCCGTTTGGATCCTTCTACTATGTGTCTATGCCTTTTGGGCTCAAGAGTGCCCAGGCCACTTACCAGTGGTGTGTGCAAAATTGCTTTCACAATCAGATTGGGCGCAATGTTCATGCTTATGTAGATGACATTGTGGTGAAATCAAGAGAGAAGGAGACCCTGATTGGTAATTTGAAGGAGACGTTTGACAATCTCCGGGTCTACAAGATGATGCTTAATCCGGCTAAATGTGTCTTTGGTGTGCCAACAGGCAAGCTCTTGGGTTTCCTGGTTTCTAACAGAGGCATTGAAGCTAACCCGGAGAAGATCAAAGCCATTACTTCATTGGCTAAACCAGCGTGTGTTAATGATGTTCAGCGTCTGGCGGGTCGTATTGCGGCTTTGAGCTGGTTCATAAGCCGGCTGGGTGAGAAGGCTATTCCTCTTTATCAGATGATGAAGAAGAAAGATAATTTTGTTTGGAGTGATGCTGCTAATCAAGCGTTTGAGGATTCGAAGAAACAGTTGCTTGAGTCGCCCGTGCTTGCTGCCCTTATTGATAAAGACCCTCTGTTGTTATATGTGGTTGCTAATAGCGGGGCCGTCAGTGTAGCCATTGTGGTGGAAACGGAAGAGGCATGCAAGGAGTACCCGGTTCAACGGCCGGTTTATTACACCAGTGAGGTACTTATCGAGTCCAAACAGAGGTATCCACACTGGCAGAAGCTTGTGTATGGGGTTTACATGGCAAGCCGGAAGCTTAAGCAATATTTTCAGGGTTATCCCATCACTGTGGTCAATTCTGCTCCTTTAGGAGATATCATCCAAAACAGGGAAGCCATAGGACGATTGCTAAATGGGCCATTGAGCTTGGTCCTCATGGTTTAAAGTATGTACCACGCACGGCCATCAAGTCTCAAGCACTTGTGGATTTCATCAATGATTGGACAGAGTTATAGGCACCCGAGGGAAGGCCGGATAACACATATTGGACTATTCACTTTGATGGATCCAGACAGTTGGAGGGCTCGGGTGCTGGAGTTGTCTTGACTTCCCCACGAGGTGACAAATTTTCTTATGTTCTCCGGTTAATGTTCCCCTGTACTAACAATCCAGCTGAGTATGAGGCCTTGCTCCATGGTCTTCGAATGGCTAAGGAGATGAACTTAAGCCGGGTGAGGTCCTTTGGCGATTCAGATCTGTTGGCTCAGCAAGTTTCTGGTACTTCGGATTCTAAAGATCCGCTCATGGTGGCTTATCATCGAGAGGTTGATGCTATTGCGGGTCATTTCAAAGGTTATCAAGTTGAGCATATTGATCGCAGGAAAAACGAGGCGGCTGATACTTTAAGCCGGCTAGGATTTCCGCGTAAGCCGGTGCCACCTAACACGTTCCTGTACATTTTGCTTAACCCTTCTGTCAAATTGCCTACAGAGGAAGATCTTGATGTCCCAGGCCCGAAAGCGCAATTGGTGGCGGCTCTTCATGCTATTCCTGATTGGACAGTTCCGTATTTGGCTTACATGACCTGGGTGAGTTGCCAGAGGATGAAATCTTGGCCAGACAAATAACCCAGCGGTCTAAGTCAATGTCAATTGTCAATGGGGAGTTACACCATCACAGTGTCACATGGGCATTTCAGCGTTGTGTCTCTCCTGAAGAAGGCTGTGAGATTCTACGAGAGATCCACGAAGGAGATTCTGGTCATCATGCCGGTTCTAAATCTCTCTTAGACAAAGCTTTTCGTCGCGGTTTCTATTGGTTAACGGCTCATGCTAATGTTGAGGACTTGGTCAGTAAATGTGACGGTTGTCAGAAGTTTTCACGACAGGCTCATGTTCCCGCCCAGGAGTTTAGGACTATTCCAATCACTTGGCCGTTTGCGACTTGGGGGCTTGACATGGTTGGGCCTTTTAAAAGTTCCAAGGACAAGAAGACCCACCTTTTGGTGGCGGTTGACAAATTCACTAATTGGGTTGAGGCAGAGCCGGTAAGTAAGTGTGATGCAGCAACGGCGGTTCAATTCATGAAGAAGGTGATCTTCCGTTTTGGCTTTCCACACAGTATTATAACTGATAATGGCACTAATCTCTCCATGAAGAAGGTGCTATGAGGGAATTTTGTCAACGAGAACATATCCGGCTTGACGTTTCATATGTGGCTCACCCTCGGTCCAATGGTCAGGGAGAACGAGCAAATCAAGAGATTTTGCGAGGTATTAAGTCCCGGCTTATGGTCCCTTTGCTGAGAATGCCAGGTTGTTGGGTGGAGCAATTGCCTTCGGTGTCATGGAGCATCAACACGACCCCCAATATATCTACGGGTTACACCCCCTTTTTCATGGTTTATGGAGCAAAGGCGGTTCTCCCTGGTGACATCCGTCACGATTCACCCCGGGTGGCGGCTTACGTGGAAGCTGACAATGAAAAGGCACATGAAGATGCACTTGACCTGTTGGATGAGGAGCATGATCTCGCGGCGGCTCGTTCGGCGATTTATCAGCAAGACCTACGTCATTACCACAGCCGCCGGGTCAAAACCAGAACCTTTCAGGAAGGCGACTTAGTGCTCCGGCTCATCCAGGATCAAACAGACATGCATAAGCTCTTGCTGCCCTGGGAAGGACCTTTTGTGGTCAGCAATAATCTACGTAACGGGTCATATTATCTTATCGAAGTTCGAGAACACAAGGATTCACGTAAGTCGGAGGAGGAGACCCAACGGCAGTGGAATATTGGTCATCTTCGGCCTTACTATACTTGAGCCACCGGCTCTCATGATGTACATGGTTACATGATGTATATATTATAGACAGTATAATAAAGCCAGCATCCCTGATAATTCAAGGCCTCTGTCGTTTAACTTCCTCGAAGTTGAGTCTTTATCATCATCTTACATATTCCTTTTAAGAGACTTGACGACCAAATTACAGGGACCAAAGAGAGTTGGATGCATAGCACAACTCAAACATAGGTCCCTGGTGAAGCACGATTCATCAGTGTGTCACTTGGGGGCTTCCTAATTGTATTCGAATCATAGATGTCGGTACCCTCTTGACCGGCTCAATGCCACACTTGTCAGTATGTCACTTGGGGGCTTCTTGTTCAAACATAGGCGTATTCGACCCAAGAGAACACATCGTTACTACCCTCTTGACCAGGTTTGTCCAAACATAGGCGTATTCGACCAAAGAGGACATAACCTTTCTGGGTCATCCTACCAGTCTGCTTCAACTCCATTGGGTAATCCCGATTGACCCGTCAAACTCTTAAACGATCAATCTTACGGCGTATTCAACCAAGATCTGAGCTTGTTAAGGTTCAAACGGCGGCTAGCCATGCGAGAGCACGGTTTAGAGATAGTCAGGATAGATCCAGGCTTCATAAGCCGCCTTCCTTGAAACTTGGATAAATCGGCCCGTGATGTATGCTGTTACTCTGGCCCCGCATACTCCTTATAAGTCTTTGAGCAAGACCAGACTTTATCTAGGGTTCGAATGTCGATTGGGAACATTGTAAGTCAGGCTCACGGAATGCACGAACAATCCTGTGGCTCCGGCTAGTTTCATTGAAGAAGACACTTTGGTTTGGCAGCCCACAAAAGCCTCAAATTTCTTTTGATTTTCATTTATATTCGAAGTTTCTTCTTTGACTGCTGGTTTTTAACAAGTCGGGCCCAGCTGCCCTACTTATGGCTCATATTTGAAACATCTTCCGGGTCTCTATAACCTGCCAGGATGGCAGACTCTAAGTCGCCGGAGTATCATACTCTTATGTTTACAGTTACAGCTCTAACTATACGAAGCCGATAAGCTGGCAATCTAAGCATATATTACAGGTATGACATCTTCTTTAACAAGTACCAGACTGACCCTGGTTATGGACTATTCGTCCCCAGCGGCTTCAATTGGGTATATGACCCACCTGGCGGTAAGCCGCCATGGCGCTTGTATTTTCTTTGTGTACATGCTATTAATCATTCAGATCTGTATAAATCAAAGGCTATCATACCTGTCGTGGATTTGTCACGGCAGATGCCCTAGCGCGAGGACTTAGTCGTGAGGCCAACGCATCTATGTGGTAGCTTGAAGGGGTTGGTTGGAATCTAGAGACGCGAGGCGGATCAACACACAAGACAAGGATTTAGACAGCTTCAGGCCCCGGGAAATATCATCCGGTAACAACCCTACATGTTGTTTGTGGCTAGGTCACATTATCATCACGAGGGAGTAGCCGTAAACCGACTCTCCTAGTTATGTCTATCCTAAGATTATTTCTCCCCCCTCTTGGGGTGCCCTGCCCCTCCTTATATAAGTTGAAAAGGCGGGTTACATGTAGAGTCCAACTCGGATTAAGACTTAAACTATTATGACTTCTCTTCATGGGCTTCTTAATGTCTTGGGCTTCATAACGTCTCGGTCTTATTAACCCCAGGCGACTCTGTCTGCTGGGTTATGACTGTCTACCGGGTTATGACTGTCTGCCGGGTTATGATTGTCTTCCGGTTTATGATTGTATGCCGGGTTATGACTTCCTGCCGGTTTACCACCTGCCGGTTTACCATCTGTCTTAATTGTCTTCCTTAACCATCTATCTTCCCTCTCTTCCGGTTTACCAAGTCCCAGCCGGGTTATAACTCTGGCGGGGTCATACCACGGGGTATATCCCCGACATTATCCCCCAGTTTAATTTGGATTTATCCATGTTAAACTGATCCTGATCATCCTTAAGTCCTTGTCATTTCCTTCTTCTAGAAAATCCGGGTCAATAGGCCAGCTTCATAATCAATTTGCTAACATTGGTTTGTCACAGAGAAATATTGTGAAGAATGATTCGTTTGATTCAGCTCCCAATGCTTAAAAAGTATTGGTCCTTGAAATACTCATCTTATTTTTAGCCGACTTAAGGATGTAGAACTTGCCGGTATATCATTGCCAAAATTCTCGGTTTATAAATATTGATGGCACCGGGTCATAATTGTAGTTAACATCAAGCTTGAAAATATACCTCTTATATGCCTATCAATTGTAGCCCCCAAGTCTTACGAAGGTAGCATAGCAACAGCTTAAGACTTGCTTCAACATAAATGCCACAACCTTGAAGACATCCGATTTGTTCATCTCAGTCACGAGTCATAAACTGAGTATTCCACATATGTAGCCCCCAAGTGCCGGTTTGTCATGCTTGCAGCAACCTGGGTCATGAAATTGCCTTATGCTCATAAAAAATTCAACCAGTGTAGCCCCCAAGGGCCGGGTCATTTTGCAATAAAGAGCAGGGACTTTGTAAATATAATCATGTAGATTTGAGCAGTGATGTGTAGCCCCCAAGGGCCGGCTCATTATGATGTGATGAGTCGGGTCTTCAATAAGGCCAATAAAAATGACTTTGCATTAGCCCCCAAGGGCCATGATGCATGCTGGCAGTGACATGGGACTTGCACATTTGATGTAATCTCAATTTGAATAATGTATCCCCCAAGTGTCGGGTTGTAAGCCTGCAGCGACTCGGGACTATTCCCTCCATTGTAGAATAAATCATATCCATTGATAAAATAATAGCCATTGCGCTGAAGCGACTTTGAAAACATCAATCATAATATTGGTTATTGATCACCATAATAAAAATCCAGCCATGTTGGCTATTAAAGATTTGAATAATATACCCAATGATTTATAAGCGCATGATTTCAATGGCGCAATCCAAACATATACTGGCAACTTATAGTCGAAAGCCATGCCGGGTTAATAAACACAGGTGAATTATAATAATAAAGCATTATAAACCTCATCAAATAAACCTAAAAAATCAAGAGGATTTAAGTAGTCGTAATTGTGGTATTGCACCGATCAAGAGGTTTTATGCTATGGTTCGGATACGACCAAAGCCCCCAAGTGATCATCCTGGTGGCCTTACGCCGATCAAGAGGGTATAAGCTTTGGTTCGAATAGGACCAAAGCCCCCAAGTGATCATCCTGGTGGCCTTACGCCAGTCAAGAGGGTATAAGCTATGGTTTGAATACGACCAAGCCCCCAAATGATTATCCTGGTGGCCTTACGCCAATCAAGAGGGTGTAAGCTTTGGTTCGAATACGACCAAATCCCCCAAGTGATCATCCTGGTGGCCTTACGCCAATCAAGAGGGTATAAGCTATGGTTCGAATACGACCAAGCCCCCAAGTGATTATCCTGGTGGCCTTATGCCAATCAAGAGGGTATAAGCTATGGCTCGAATACGACCAAGCCCCCAAGTGATTATCCTGGTGGCCTTACGCCAATCAAGAGGGTATAAGCCATGGTTCGAATACAACCAAGCCCCCAAGTGATATTGTGAGCTGTGCTCAAGGGTCACTTATGTTTGAGCTGTGTTTTTGCAACAGACTCTCTTTGGTCCCTTTAATTTTTCCTGGGAACTCGAACTTGCGAGAGATTATTCTTTTGAACCGGAAATTCTTAAACCGGATATGGAGAACTTCAAAGCTTTGTGGGAGACAGCTTTCCCTTGAGCCGGATTTTAAACCAGAATCCTTCTTTTTAAGCCGGAAATTTTCTGACGGCCTTTAAATTTGCACCAATATGGCGGTTTTAGGGTCCTACATTAGATAACTTTGCAAGCCGGAGTAATTGCTCTTTTAAAGAAAGCAAAAAATATACTGGATGGATATCACCTGATATGTTAGGTCAGAAATTATCTACCGTGGAGTTCATGATCACCACGGTGAAGCTGAAATCAATCACGAGCGAGTTGGCCGCGGGAGCGGACAGATGAGTCGGCCGTGGTGTTGTTAGCCGGTGCGGACGGGCAAATTGTCCTCCTCGTTGTAAACCGGCGCATACGCGTGAACCTGCCGCAAGAGCGAACGAGTGATTCGTTTGTGGCGTTGCAAGCCGGTGCGGTCATGAGAGACGGCCACGGCGTTGTAAGCCAGTGCGGGAGTCCGTTCAGTAAGGATGACCTCCTTTGCCGAATGATGTTAGCTTGCCTCCATCTCCGCGGTACAGTGCCACTTTGTAATGAATAATTCTCCTGCATATAAAATACAGCAGGGCAAAGTAGTCTTGCTCGGATAAATTAATATATGCTTAAAAAAATAGGGTAAATAGCACTTGGTATTTTTTGGATGTTGATAGCAGCTCATCAGAACATCTCTAGCAGCTATCCTTCCCTGATAATAGCCATACACGTGACCATACCATCAAGTACTGGCAACGCACATGTCCTGCTAACATGGTTGACTTTTCAACTTGATCTTCCATGTGAATACTTGATGTTTTCTCTAGTATGTATTTGTACAAACTCTATGTGCAACAACCAACTTTTATCCAGTATGGCTAGCTTTGACCGTAATTTGTTAACGGGGTGCACACTGTCGTCCACCAGTACACCACATTACACCACCGCGTCGCCAATAGCAAGCAGGAGCAGGAAACATAGGCGCCTCAACAACGGGTGACTCACGACGAAGCTTGCTGGGGAACAACGGTGCGGCAAGGATCTAGGGGCATGGACTTACTGGCACGTCCATGATACAGCCGCAACGGCGATTGCCGCATAAGTGGCCACAGAGGCGGTTTGTTGGAAACACCAATGTTCAGCTTCAACTCCACACTTGTTTCTGAATTTGGACAGTGGCAAGCGGCGAAACGGCGACTTGACAGAACAATAGCTCAAGGTGGCGGTTTTGAAAGGTAGCAGAGGCGGAGCGGTGACTCAAAACAGGCCATAGCAGCTCAGCAGGCGTAGCTGGCGGCTCACGGCAACTTGGAGTGGCGACTCCGATGGGCACGGGCCGTGCAAGGTCACGACCGTAGCAGAGGAGAGTAGCATAGGATTAGAGGGCCATGGTGAAACGGAGGCGAGCCGGACGGCTATATGTACGCAGGCGGCCAAGGAAGCACACACCTTGGCAGGGAAAAGACACCGGTGATGCAGCAGTTTTGTAGATGAACAATGGTGGTGGCTCTAAGAATAGTAGCGGTTTTGGAGTTCGTCCCGATGCTGCGGAAACGAGGCGATTTTAGGGCGGCCCCAAAACAGCAGTAGCGGGTCATTGCGGCGAACACAGGAAGCGCTCGGGGTGAGGCCGCAGGCATCACGGAGACCCCCAGCAAGGAGAGGTGAAGCGGCAAACTGGCACGGGATGCGGCGGCGGCTCGGAGGTCAGAACCTCGATGGCAGCTCGAAAAACAGAAACAGGGCCGGTTTAGAACCGGAGGTGGTAGAGAATCGGCCAGCGACTCGAGGAGGAGTGAGGCCAGGCAGCTTCAGAGGCGGCCGGGGCTTGCAGAGATGAACCGGCACGGGAGCAGCAAACGGGATCTGCAGCAATGAGCCGGCGGCGCGAGGTGTGTTGACCACCGGAGCTCGGTGTTGGAAACATTGCGACCCGATGTGGCGGTTTGGAGAGTTACATCCGGGTCAGCAGCTTAAGGATTCACGACCGCGTGGGGCACAGCAGGCGACTTGAAAGCAGAAAAATGAGTCGAAAGATATGGCGGCGGTGATTTGATCGTGGCGAGTTAGCAGGCACTGGCGCCGGGTCGAAGCCGCGGCGGTCTACCGCAGGCCACTGAGGCAAGTAACGGCTGCAGCTCAAAGCGGGTCTGTCCTTCGCGGTGGCTCGAGGCGGCTCTGGCTTGACGAGGCAACGGCGGAGGCGGCTCAACCGCAGTGGAAACAGGGCGAGGTCGACCCAGCGACAGAAATCGAGCGGCAGCGGTTCAACGCGCGCCCGCGACGGCGGGTTGGAAGCAGAAGGAGGCCGTGGCCGGTTCAGCGCAAGTGCGCAGAGCGGGAGGAGGTGAGGTGGAGGCCTAAATCGCAACAGAGGCGGCGGCTCGGAGTACAGTTGACCCAGCAAGGCAGCTTCAGCGGCAGCTCAGGCGGTTTATCCATGGCAAGCTACAACGCTTCAACAGAGCAGCAGTAGGAGGTTCTCCCCCAGCGAAGGTGAGGCGGCGGCTCAATGGAGCGGCCCCAGGGCCCCGTTGGCTATGGTGAATCCGGGTCATGCTCGGGCGGGCGTCGTTGACCCGCGACGGCTTCAGTTTGGGGCCTAGCGCACCGAGACCCGGACAACAGAGGAGGCGCGATGGTGACTCGGACCGGAGGCGAGGCGCAACGGCGATTCAGACGAGAGGTGAAGCGCAATCCGGTGTTTAGAGGAGTCCAGGCGGGTGAGGGAGTCCTGGGCTAAGGGGTCCTCGGTCGTCCAGCCTATTAGCCATGGGCCGGACTGATGGGCTGTGAAGATACAAACACCGAAGACTGCACTCGTATCTGGATGGGACTCTCCTTGGCGTGGAAGGCAAGATTGGTGACCGAATATGTAGATTCCTTTCTTTGTAACCGACCTTGTGTAACCCTAGATCCTCCCGATGTCTATATAAACCATAGGACTTAGTCCGGAGGGGGGAGACTCATTACCATAGTCATACCAGCTAGACCTCTAGGGTTTAGCCATTACGATCTCGTGGTAGATCAACTCTTGTAATACTCATATTCATCAAGATCAATCACGCAGGAAGTAGGGTATTACCTCCATAGAGAGGGTTCGAACCTGGGTAAACATCATGTCCCCTGTCTCCTGTTACCATCGACCTCAGACGCGCAGTTCGGGACCCCTACCCAAGATCCGCCGGTTTTGACACCGACATTGGTGCTTTCATTGAGAGTTCCACTGTGCCGTCGACGACAGGATCAATGACTCGCCTCGTCCTTAAAGACAATATCACCGCCGGAGGAGAACTAGCAACAGGTCAAACCTCCGGCTGGGCGGCTTTACCATGACCGCATGTTAGCAGTTAAGCCAAAGATGACCTCTCGGGCCATAGAAAATCCCCTTCGTATCGACTCCAAACACTCCAAGCAGATGGATCCGGCGGAGTTTTTGTCTTTAAACAAGCTCCTTGATCGCGTCACCGCCCTGGGAATCGCCACATATTATGATCGGATCGGGCTTAAACCCGACCAAAGAGAAATCAAATCTCCACCGGTCACCCACCAGATAGAGGTAGTTGAGGAGAAAGACGGCGACTCTTCCCCTATACTAAAGATGGACTATGTCCAGATCGCCGACCCTACAGAGTCGGATACCCACCAGCAAAAGGAGGGGACCGGCCTTCCAAACATAGAATCGGACGGCGGGCATAAGCAACCAGAAGAAACTCCGGAGCCCGGACTGTTAAGTCTGGAAAACCTTCAGACTCCGGATCATCGATCCGGTCAGGGTCCGAATCCAATTCCACCCACCCACCTAGACATAAGCGCTCTCATGAGCGTACAACAGTAGTCTCAGGAAACGGTCCACCACTTCTGGGCCAAATTCCTCCTTGTCAAGAACAAGGTTAAAGATTGCCGCGACGAGGACGCGATATCTGCGTTCTGCAACAATTGCACGAACGAAGGAATCCTCAACGCCATTAATCACCGCTGTATACTACACTTCGCTGACCTGGTAACTATCGTACAGAAGTACAGGGCAATGGAAAGCACCTGGAAAGATCAGGCAACTTGTTGGGAGCCATCAGTCCCAACTGAACCGCTGGTCCGGCCGAAAAGGGTGCATTCCCATGACATGCCCAGTCCAATAGCCAAGAAATATAAACCCATTACGCGGCACGGAACCATTCTGTAGGGATGGCTTGATGGCCCATGAAAAATACACACAATACCGGACACCATACCAACCCATAGCCTTAGAGCATGTTGGATACTCCGGTAGGTAGCCAAGCGCGGCGAGGACATCCTTACCAAAAACACCCAAGAGCAACAACCTCCTGAGGACGATGACCCCAGAGTATTAACGGTCTTCAAGACATTTGCTTCAAGCAATAAGCGCAAAAGGGCACTCAGCGACCTCGCCGAAGTCTGTCAAATCACTGTGATAAACCCTTGGAACGACACGGCTATAACCTTTAATGCCGGTGACGAACCAAAATACAGGACCGCCCGAGCGCCAGCCGCATTAGTCCTCATCCCATCATGGACAACTTTCGACTCACCAAGGTCCTCATGGACGGCGGCAGCGGACTAAACCTCATCTATGAGGATACACTCCAGAGAATGGAAATAGACAGGAGCCGTATCAAGCAAAGCAGCACGACCTTCCGAGGAATCATTCCCAGTCGGGAGGCGCGGTGCGCGGGAAAAATCACACTTGACGTGGTATTCGGCACGCCGGAGAATTATCGGTCCAAAGAAATAACCTTCCAAGTGGCCCCTTTCAGCAGTGGATATCACGCCCTGTTGTGGCGAGATGCTTTTACACGCTTCCAAGCTATACCTCATTACGGGTACATGAAGCTCAAAATGCCCGGGCCCAACAGCATAATCACTCTTGTGAGTGATCCAGACATAGCACTCCACGTCGAAAACAAAACCGCATCCCTAGCCCTTGAGGCATTATCTGAAGCCCTCGCGGCCGAGGAATTAACCGCACAGCGCTCCATAGTGGATAGGGACGATGTGATCTTAGACAAACGACCCAAATCCACCTCCTTCAAACCGGCAGAAGAAATAGTCAAATTCCAGGTCCACCCAACGGACCCCAAGAAGACAACATCTATTGGGGCACAACTAGACCGAACGATCGACGCCGCGCTACGGGATTTCCTTCGTGAAAACTGGGATATATTCGCCTGGCTCCCTTCTGACATGCCTGGAATCCCACGCGGACTGGCCGAACATAGCCTCAATATATTAAAGGGATACAAACCAGTCAAACAAGCACTGCGGCGCTTTTCCGAACCCAAATGCTAAGAAATGGGTGAGGAGCTGGCCAAGTTAATTGAGGTCGGTTACATTAGAGAAATAAAACATCCGGAGTGGCTGGCAAACCTGGTGATGGTACCAAAGAAGGACAAATCCTGGCGCCTGTGCGTCGATTTTAAAGACCTCAATAAGGCTTTCCCTAAGGATCCCTTCCCCCTCCCCCGCATCGATCAAATCATTGATGCTACCGCAGGACACGACTCACTATGTTTCCTTGATGCATATTCCGGATACCATCAAATCAAAATGAAGGAATCCGATCAAGCTGCAACATCATATATTACCCCGTATGGGCCACTCTGCTTCAACACCATGCCCTTCGGGCTCAAGAATGCCGACACCACATACCAACGCATGATTCAAACATGCCTGGAGAAACAGATCGGCAAGACAATTGAAGCCTATGTGGATGACGTCGTCATCAAAACTAGGCACGTCGAAACACTAATAGACGATTGACGTCTCACATTCGACAACCTCCGCGCGTATGACATTAATCTCAATCCAGAAAAGTGTGTTTTCGGCGTCCCCGCTGGAAAACTGCTGGGCTTCATCGTTTCCAATAGAGGAATTGAAGAAAATCCAGCCAAAATTCGAGCTCTGTCTCAATTGGCTACGCCAACGGACCTCGGACAAGTCCAAAAACTCGCGGGTTGCGTGGCAGCTCTAAGCCACTTTATCTCCAGATTGGGAGAAACGGCACTGCCACACTATCGCCTTTTACGGCGAACCGATCACTTTGAGTGGACGGACGCGGCAATAGCCGGACTGGAGGAAATAAAAACCCAATTAGCGAGCAACCCAATCCTGGCCGCGCCAAACTTCAGTGAACCCATGTTATTATACATATCAGCAACACATCAGGTGGTGAGCGCCGTGCTCGTTGTTGAACGAGAACAGGACGGACACAAATTCCTGCTTCAGAAGCCAGTATACTACGCATCTACTGTCCTTACACCATGCAAATCCCGGTACCCCCATTATCAAAAGATAGCATACGCGATCTTTATGGCATCCCGAAGGCTACGACACTACTTACAAGAGTGTTCGATCACGGTGCCTTCCGAAGTACCACTCAACGACATAACAAACAACCGTGATGCCACGGGCCGGATTGCCAAATGGGCCATTGAGCTCCTTCCATTTGATATTACATACAAACCACGTTGAGCTATTAAATCCAAAGTACTGGCTGACTTCGTCGCCGAATGGACAGTGGCCGAACTCCCTAAAGATTACGACACATATTCCAATTGGGTTATGTATTTCGATGGCTCCAAAATGCTGGCGGGGCTAGGAGCGGGCGTCATTTTAAAATCCCCTACTGGAGACGTCGTTCATTACGTACTCCAAATACTATACACAGATTCCAACAACGCAGCCGAATACGAGGCCTTATTGCATGGTCTCTGGATGGTTGTCTCCATGGGCATACAACGCCTGGAAGTGCGCGGGGACTCAAACCTTGCAAGATCTCAAATAAATGGAGACTTCGATGCCAAAGATCCGAAGATGGCAGCTGCTGGACTGCTTGAAGACCCAACAATTTATGTGGGCATGGTTTGCAGGCTTCCCGGGAGTACTGTGGATTTGACATATCTTGTCCAAGATTTTGTTTAAGTTGGATAGCTCGTCGCTATTGTCCTTAAGGGGCAGTTTTTTATTATTCTGCAGAGAGCTTTTGAATCCGGCATTGACTGTCGCGCTCTTCGGACTATTTCCCCTGGTCCGGCGCTGGTCCTTGTTGCGTCGTGGTTTCCCATTTCCATCCCTGACCTCGGATGTACTTGGGTCACTGGTGCTGCATCTTGCTAGCCAGCTATCCTCTCCCGTGCAAAAGCGGGTCATGAGGCTTATTAATCCGGCCATGGTTCTCGGCCTCTCCTGGCCGAGGTTTCTGGCGAGCCATTCGTCTCGGACGTTGTGTTTGAAAGCTGCTAAGGCTTCGGCGTCCGGACAGTCGACTATTTGGTTCTTTTTGGTGAGAAACCTGTTCCAGAATTTGCGGGCTGACTCTCCGGGTAGTTGAGTTATATGACTTAAATCGCTGCGATCCGGAGGACGGACATAAGTCCCTTGAAATTTGCGAAAAGCATCCTCGAGCTCTTCCCAACTTCCAATGGTATTTTCGGGGAGGCTTTTGAGCCAATGCCGGGCTGGCCCTTTGAGCTTGAGGGGTAGGTATTTTATGGCGTGGAGATCATCTCCTATGGCCATGTGTATGTGGAGGATATAATCCTCAATCCAGACTGTGGTCCGTCGTTCCGTCGATGCCTCTATGTTTACGGGCTTGAATCCCGCTGGAAATTCATGATCCAGCACCTCATCGGTGAAACATAGAGGGTGCGCAGCGCCCCATGTATTTGGGTGTGCCGTGATGTTCGGATATTTGACGTGTTGTATTGCTCACCAGAACTTGTTTCCTTGTCCCGTAGATAGATCTAACTGGGCCATCCTTTTGGTGTGAATCCTTATGCGGATCGCGTGCCGGCTTGTGTGCGCCGCCGCTTGCCGCTCTCTGTTTGCCGTGGGGTCATCCATCCGACCGGGGCCTTTTTGCTTTTTGATTGTGGGGGCTCTACGGCCTCCTTATCAAATTCGAGCAGTAGTTTTCTCTTTGGGTAGCTCTTTGTTCGGCGACTGTCGCCGTATTTGTCTGCGGTGTTGAGTACTTTGCTCCATCTGATTCTGAGTGCATCTTCCGCTATTTTGAGCTTCTGTTTGTGCTTTTTTCAGGCTACGCAGAGTGGCGATTTAGCCTTTTGTGGAGGTTCTTCTGCTCCAACAATTTGTCCGGCGTGAGATCGTCCGGACTGTTATCTTCGCCGGGGACGGGTTGTTTATCCAAGTTGTCCTGTTCGGACAGTTTCTCGATAGCATGTTCGTCGTCCACCGGTTCACCCTGCTCTATGGCTGGGTCTTTGTCGAGGCGGGACTTGGTGCAGCGTTTACGTTGCCGTTTTGACTGCTTTTCAAGGGATTTATCCTTCGTAGTGTCCCGTTGTTCCTCGTCGTCACTTCCTTTAGGTGTATCCACCATGTATACATCATGGGATGAGGTGGTTGTCCAGTACCCTATAGGTGCTGGTTCATGGTTGTCTCCTACATCGTCGTCCATACCGTCAATGTCTTCGGAGTCGAAATCGAGCACGTCGTTTAAGCTTTCGACAATGGCTACAAAGTGGGCGGTGGGTGGGCGTTGAATTTCTTCGTCGTCCGCATCCCAACCTTCCTGACTGTAGTACGGCCAGGGCTCTCCTGATAAAGAGAGAGACTTTAGTGAATTCAGGATGCCGCCAAAGGGCGAGTGCTAAAAGATGTCCGTGGCAGTGAACTCCATGTCCGGCGCCCAATCGGATTCTATTGGCAGGGGCGTGGAGGGTTTTGAGTCCGGAGAGGAGTCCGGCAACTTGGAGTCACGGTCTTCGCAAAGGACAGGGATGGAGTTCGGCTCAATCGCCGTAAAGATCGTAGTCCCCGAGGCGGTGTCCAACCACTCGCCCTCGATCGGGGGAGTCGGCTCCGAGCTAAGGGTCGGAGCAGACGCTGGTGCGGCCTCCAGGGCACTGTTCGACGGCAGAGCTAGATTGTGCCCATCGAGACAGTGCGGCACGCTTGGCTGTGGCTCGGATCCGTCGAAGATCAAGTCTCCGCGGACATTGGCCATATAGTTCAAGCTTCCAAATCTGACCTGATGGCCAGGGGCGTAGCTTTCGATCTGCTCCAGATGGCCTAGCGAATTGGCCCGCAGTGCAAAGCCGCCGAATACGAAGATCTGTCCGGGGAGAAAAGTCTCACCCTGGACTGCGTCGTTGCTGATGATTGAAGGAGCCATCGGGCCTACAGGTGACGACACAGAGGAACTCTCAATGAAAGCACCAATGTCGGTGTCAAAACCGGCACATCTCGGGTAGGGGGTCCCGAACTGTGCGTCTAGGCGGATGGTAACAGGAGACAAGGGACAAGATGTTTTTACCCAGGTTTGGGCCCTCTCGATGGAGGTAATACCCTACTCCTGCTTGATTAATATTGATGATATGGGTTGTACAAGAGTAGATCTACCACGAGATCAGAGAGGCTAAACCCTAGAAGCTAGCCTATGGTATGATTGTTGTTCGTCCTACGGACTAAAACCCTTCGGTTTATATAGACACCGAATAGGTTTAGGGTTACACAGAGTCGGTTACAATGGTAGGAGATCTACATATCCGTATCACCAAGCTTGCCTTCCACGCCAAGGAAAGTCCCATCCGGACACGGGACGAAGTCTTCAATCTTGTATCTTCATAGTCCAGGAGTACGGCCAACGCTGATAGTTCGGCTATCCGGACACCCCCTAATCCAGGACTCCCTCAGCCCCCCTGACTGCTGGGACCCACCAGCTACATCTTCGCACGCAAGGAAGTGCATCCGGGCAAAAAAAAAAACGATTCGCCCCCCTGACTGCTGGGACCCACCAGCTACATCTTCGCAGGCAAGAAAGTGCCTGACAGTCGGGACCCACCTGGTTGAAACGTCGTGGCGTTGTCATTCAGTCGTGAACGTATGCGTACATACTTGGTCGATGTAGAGGCGCGCATGTGACGTAGTAGCGCGCGACGTGTCGTAGTAGAGGCGCTGCGACGTAGCATGTACACGCATATACAACGCGAGGGTGCAAGAAAGAAAATCTGACACGCATACATACATACGCAGCAGGGTCTCAAACGCCTACTCGCACATACGTACATGGCTGGGTCAGAACGGAGAAACAGCATCGTCGTCGTGTTCATGGGGAGCCAACCTGTAAGTGCATCTAGTGCACCTTAGTGATTTTGGTGTATTGAAGACTTATAGGTTAAGGAACTAATGCGTTTGTGAGTGTACACAGGTCTATAAGTCTATGAGGAGTTTGATATTCTGAGAGAAAGTCGACCCCAAAAATGAAGTTCTTTGATGAAGGCTTTGATATTCAAGACTTTACAAGACTTTGAAAGTGAAGAAATTGGTGTGAGCTTGAAGACTTGGTATTCATTTGAGGAACATGAAGCGTGAAGACTTTTGTTTTCGTAGTTTCGTTTTCTCTTTCTTGAGTCATAGGAAACACCGTCTTTGTTAAAGGGGGTCGAGGAAATACTAAGGAAAAATTTCCATGTGATGCTCAACTCAAAATCCTACACCTACCAATTCCTTGAGTGAAGCCTTTGGAAATCTCATACAGTCCAGTCAATTTCTTGATGGATGAGAGGAAGTTCTTACAGTCACGAGAGAATTTGTTCGACCGAGGAGTTAGGAATTCGCCAAAGTCAGATTGCCTACACAAAGAGGAACATGATAGCCCCGAGGAATTTGAGATTCAAATTTCCGACCGTTGTTGTGCTCTTGCCACCTGTCCCAAAATATCTTATCCACCTAACGGTCATATCATTGAAGGGCATTTATGTCTTATCATGTCGGGCTGCTCCTAGGCTATAAATAGCCGCCCCTACAACCACTAGCTGGTTGGCTGCTCGAGAGAACTTGACACTTGTCATTTGAGAGCAACCCATCCTCCGAGGACTTTGGCGAAAATCATCGAGTGAGGAAAACCCAAAACCAAACCCTACAAACCCAAAGTGATTGAGCATCATCAAGAAATTGATCTGCGTGGATCCAACGCTTATTACCTTTGAAGACTGTGCTTCTTCCAGACGGTTAGGCGTCATGGTCTAGAGCATCCAAGAGGAATTGTGGATCGCCGAGTGACCAAGTCTATGAAGGTTTGGAAGTCACTGAAGACTTACCACGAGTGATTGGGCGAGTGTCATGTGACCTTAGTTCAAGGACAATCTGGTGAGGACTTGGTGTCTGAGCTGCGTGCTCGGCGATCGGGTGTCCGGACTGTGTGTCCTCGAGTTTAAATACTCAGCCGCTCCAACCAGACGTACAACTGAGACAGCAGTTGGAACTGGTCTACCAAATCATTGTCTTCACCAACCTAACTGGTTCTGTTTCCTCAACCCTTTCATTTCCTCATTACTGTGTTGAGTGTTTGTTCATATCTGTGTTTGAAGACTTTGACTGAAGACTTCCTCAATTTCCTCAGTTCAATTTCTTCAGTCTGTTTGTCTTCATCTTGTGGTATCTTGTGATTACGCTTTTTGTACTCTGTGCTAGTCTCCATTTCATCATGATGACCATGTGTGTATTCTGTTATGCTTACTTCTGAGTACTTATTCCGCTGCAAGTAGTTCTTCGCTAAGGAATTTCCTCACCAGCAAATTCCTCAGTGAAGAATTCATAAAAATCGCCTATTCACCCCCCCTCTAGTCGATATAACGCACTTTCAATTGGTATCGAGCAAGGTACTCCCTTGTTACGTGTGATTTTAGTTTAACCACAGGAGTTTTAGTTATGTCACCCGCAGGTATGATCAAGGTCTCAGCAGGGTGTCCTACCTTTGATGGTACGGACTACCCCTACTGGAAGAACAAGATGCGAATGCATCTTGAAGCAATTGACAACGATCTCTGGTATGTTGTGGAAAATGGTGTTCCCTCAGTCACACCTTCTCTGAATGCTGCTGATGTGAAGAGATTAAATCAACTCGATTCTCAAGCGAAGAATATCATATGTGGCCATGTGAGCAAAGGTCAATATGGAAGAGTGAGTGCTTTGGAATCTGCCAAGCTCATCTGGGACAGGCTATCCAAAGTGAATGAAGGAGTCTCAACTCAGCGTGACTCTCGAGTTGATGTTCTTCGGAATCTCTTCAACCGCTTCAAAAGACTCGACAACGAAAATGTTCAACAAACCTTCGATCGCCTCACTGACATCTCGAATAAGCTTCAAGCCCTTGGCGCCACTGACATCACCGACCATGAAGTGGTGAAGAAATTGTTAAGATCACTTGATTCCTCATTTGATACTCTGGCACTGATGATACAAGAGCGTGCTGACTACAAGTCACTTGATCCCGCCGATATCCTCGAGAGCTAAATACTCATGAGTTCGACTTCTTTGAAAAGAGAGATCTCTATGGTTCTAGCTATGGAAAACACGTGCCACGAAGGCCAAGGCTGTGTGCGAATCTGAGTGTGAAGACTCTGGTAGTAGCCTTGGAGATCCTGAAGAATTAGGCCAGGAGCTAGCACTGCTCGTGAAGAAATTCCAGAAGTTCTCAAGACGTGGTCGACTTGGAAAATCCTCAAGGAGCAGTGATTCCTCATCTAGTGACTATAAGAGAAGACTTTGTCACAAATGCAAGAAACCTGGTCACTACATCCAAGATTGTCCTCAGTGGGAAAAGGAATTAAAGAAGAAGAAACACAAGGATTACAGTTCTGATGACGCGAAGAAGAAGAAGAAATCATCGAAATCTTCATCATCAAAATCCTCAAAGCCTTCTTCTCACAAGAAGAGCAGCTCCAAAAAGGCTCGGGCATTCATTGCCAAGGAAATGGACTCTGAACCTGAATCTGAGGAACATGAGGAAGAGGAGGCATTAGAAGAATCTGAGTCTGGTGTGGCAAGTCTAGCTCTCGCTACTACTTTCGTCAGCAAGTCCATCTTCAACTCTGAAGAAAATGACCTCACCAACAAAGCTGATGAAGATAGTGATGACTACACTCCCACCTATTGCTTCATGGCAAAGGGTGCCAAGGTACTCAAATATGCCTCCTCCGAATCTAGTGAAAATGAATCTGATGAAGATCTAAAGCCCAGTTACTCAAAACTTGCTAAAATTGCTGTAAAACAACAAAGGGCTTTGGAAAAGGTTCAAAACATGCTAGATAAGAGTGATGATATGTTAGGTGAAGAAATGGATCGCACTAAAGCCCTGATTGAAAATCTTGAGAGACTTGATCTAGGCTTGACAGCCTTCAAGGTCATCATAACACTCTCTTATCGATCATGAGAAACTTTCTTATGAATTTCTTCAAAGAAGCAAGATCTTGAGAAGCTAAGAGTGAGTTATGAAGATCTTCGAAGGAGCGTGATTCATTACTTGCTCAACAAATCAGCGCTTCTCGGGAAGAATTTGTTCCTCCATGCTTAAAGTGCATTGAGCGTGAATCGCTAATTCTTCACCAATGTTCAAATGCTTCAACTATTACAAATTCTTCACTTGCCTCTGCTATCACTAATTCCTCATCGAGGACATAGCTAGTATCACTTGACGATGCAGGGCTGAAGGAATTGTACATGACAGCATGTACAAAAGCCTCAAAGGGTATCAGACTCTTTGTGATGTGCTTAAAAGCAGATCCTCAATAGGAACCCTAGGAAAGAGGGTATTGCCTTTGAGAGGAAACTCAATGCTGATGGAACATATTGGAAGCTTTGAGCGGTATCCCAAAATCTCATGGGTTGCTGCAAAGGGACCTCGATTGATCCATCTAATTTATCTGGCTTTACATGCGAATCTCCTCATTCTTCGATGAGTCATTTGACTCAACTATAAACTGTTCAAAAATCAGAATGGTGAAGTATTTGCTAGATATGTTGGCACTAATCTGCAGAACGGTTCCCCTATGAAGAAAATCTGGGTTCCCAAGATGTGCCTTGAGCGTCTTCGGTGAATGTCCTCATGACACCAAGCTGTGAAGAATAGGAACCCCAGATCAAATTCTTCATATGGATCCAAGTCCTCATCTGGACCAAATTCCTCCGTGGATCAAATTCCTCAAAAGGATCAAAGTCCTCATATGATTATCATCATGCTAACAACTCATTTACGCAGGTAGAGCTAAGGGCTATGAATATGTGCATTATTCTTCAAACCAATATGTTCATAAGTCCTCGAAGAATTTCTCTGCTTATTCATATGCTTACCCTAACCCCTCTTATGTGAAACGAAATGGATTGGCCTCTATGCCACCATTCTCGTATGGTGCTTTCAGAGTGATGAACTCTTTGCCACCCCTTGAGATGTGGGTGGTGAAGAAAAGAACTAATCTCTTCCGCAGGGTCAGGTCTCGGGCGTGCCTTAGCGTCTGAAGAATTTCTTGGGGACGACAAAGTGCACGAAAGGGCGAGGCTAACCATGATGAAATGAACTTTCATTTCACACGTCCTCATCTTGCTTATCGTATCTTGGTGATGAAATTCATCGATGAACTTGATATCATATTCTTCACTTATGAAGTATATGAGATCGTAAGTTATACTAATTCATCTGCAGGATGATCAACCCAAAACCAGTGAGTGGGTTCTCGATAGTGGATGTACAAATCACATGACTGGTGACAAGAATCTATTGATAGATGCTCCCTTATCACCGTCACATCTGAAGCATATCATCTTTGCTGACAAAGGCAAAAGTCAGGTATTGGGCCTCGGACCACAACCAGTCGTGTGTCTACTTGCAAAAGCTTCAGAAGGCTGGCTATGGCATCGACGACTTGGTCACGCAGGCATGAGGAATTTGCACACTCTTGCGAAGAAGAAGCATGTCATTGGCATTGAGAATGTCAAATTCCTCAAGAATCACTGTCTTGAACTGTGAAGCTGGAAAAATGACCAAGGCCAAGCATCCGGTGAAGACTATTATGACCACTACTCGTCCCTTGAATTGCTTCACATGGACCTCTTTGGTCCCAATCATTACTCAGCTGTCGTTAATGATGCATCTCTATATGGCTTTGTTATTGTTGATGATTACTCTCGTTACACATGGGTACACATTGTTACTTACAAAATCAAGTGCGGGAAGTCTTCAAGCGATTCTCCTCGAGGGCTTCAACCAACTTTGGTGTGAAGATCAAGCACATCGGGAGTGACAATGGAACTGAGTTCAAGAATTCGGTCTTGATGACTATCTTGATGAACTTGGTATTACTCATGAGTTATCTGCTCCTTATACTCCTCACCAAAATGGCGTCGTGGGCGCAAAAACAGAACTCTTGTTGAGATGGCTGCACTATGCTTGATGAATACAAAGCGCCTAGTCGCTTTTGGATTGATGCAATTGATCTTGCGTGCCACATCATCAACAGTATATCTTCACAAATTCTTCAAAAGACTGCCTATGAACTCCTCACCGACAAGAAACCCAATGTAAGTTATTTCAAAGTCTTGATGCTAAATGCTGGATTAGGGATCCTCATCACAACTCTAAATTTGCACCGAAAGCACATGAAGGTTTTATGCTTGGTTACGGAAAGGACTCGAACACCTCTGAGTCTTCAACATCACTCTTCACAAGATTGTTGACCTTTGTAGATGTGCGGTTCGATGAAACTAATGGCTCGCAAAGAGAGCACCTACCTTCTGTGTTAGATGAACCAGCACCGAGGAATCTATCAAATTCAAGGCAACGAGGATGTCATTCCTCTTGAAGAAACTGCTGAAGAATTCATTCTGTCTGCCAAGAACATCGAGTGATGCACTGAAGATAATCTTTGAAGAAAATAGTCTTGAGGAAAATGATCAAATTCCTCGACGACATCCAGCTCATCCTCGCGTTGCAAAAGAAGTGCAAGTGGAGAAGATCATCGATGACATTAAAGCGCCAGGTCCTCTCACACGCTCAAAAGCTTCATGTTTATCTAACTTTTGTGGGCACTATGCTTTTGTCTCTATCACAGAGCCCACTAAGGTAGATGAAGCATTCACGGGCCGGAGTGGATTCAGGCTATGCAAGAAGAATTACTTGATTCGAGCTCAACAATGTAAGGAACTGGTCAAACGTCCAGATCCTCGCAAGCATAATATCATTGGCACAAAGTGGATCTACCGCAACAAGCAAGATGAAAATGGTCTTGTGGTGAGGAATAAAACACGACTAGTAGCTCAAGGCTACACAGGTTGAAGGAATTGATTTGATGAAACTTTTGCACTGTCGCTAGACTTGAGTCTATTCGCATATTACTACGCCTATGCTAACCATCACAATATCACTTTATATCAAATGGATGTGAAAAGTGCATTCCTCAATGGTAAGCTTGAGGAAGAAGTATATGTTGCTCAACCCCCATGTTTTGAAGATCCAAAGAATCCTGACAAAGTCTTCAGACTCAATAAGGCTCTCTATGGCCTCAAGCAAGCCCCTCGGGCGTGGTATGATACATTTAAGGAATTCTTCGTGAAGAATGGCTTCACACCTGGTTCACTCGACCCTACTCTGTTTACTAAATCTTATGATGGTGAACTGTTTGTGTGCCCAATATATGTTGATGATATTATCTTTGGCTGTACTGACCAATGTTATAGTGATGAATTTGCCTATATGATGAGTGAAGAATATCAAATGTCTATGATGGGAGAGTTGAAATTCTTCTTAGGTCTTTAAATTAAATCAACAACACAATGGCATATTCATATCTCGGAGAAATACCTCAAAGATGTCTGAAGAAATTCGGCATGCAAGATTGCAAAGGCGTCAAAATTCCTATGCCCACAGATGGCCATCTATGCCTTGATGAAAATGGTATTGACTTGATCACAAGGTATACCGCTCCATGATTGGTTCTTTATTGTACTTATGTGCATCTAGGCGGATATAATGCTTAGTGTTTGCATGTGTGCCCGATTTCAAGCTACACGAAGGAATCACACCATAAGGCTGTGAAGCATATTCTTGATATCTAGCTCACACACCAACACTAGGATTATGGTACCCCAAGGGCTCTACTTTTGATCTCATTGGATATTACGACTCGACTATCTGGTGATCGTGTGGACCGCAAGTCAACATCTGGTACTTGTCATTTCCTCGGACGATCTTTGATGCATTGGTCCTCGAAGAAAGCAGAATGCGTATCACTTTCATCTCTGCGGAAGCTGAATACATTGCAGCTGGCTCGTGTAGTGCTCAATTGCTGTGGATGAAGCAAACTCTCAAGGACTACGGCATCAACATGAAGAATGTGCCTCTCTACTGTGACAATGAGAGTGCCATCAAGATTGCTCACAACCCAGTTCAGCACTCGAAGACAAAGCACATTCAAATTCGTCATCATTTTCTTCGTGATCATGTGTTGAAGGGCGACATCTCCATCGAGCATGTGAAGACTGAAGAACAGCTAGCTGATATCTTCACTAAGCCCTTGGATGAGAAGAGATTTAGCAAGTTGCGGTGTCAGTGAGTTGCATCACCACCTCAGGAATCGCAAGTTCAGGTTCTTCAGGCTGAGGAATTTCTTCTTCCTCAGCAGTGCGATCGAGGATCAGCGACGAGGTTCATCGACACTAGTGGCTGGAATTTCTTCATGCCTGAGCAAGTGGGGTGAGTTTCTTGAGTCCATTTGGACTGTTTGTGCGAGGGGCCGAGGAATTTGTTGGGCGGGGGTGAAGAGAGGAGTATTGGGATGCGAGACTTTCCCAAAGTCATCATTCATCACGGTGTGGTGCATCCTATATCCACATCTTCATCTTCAATTTCCTCAACACCAGCCTCTTCGGTGTGTGAGCTGAGGCATAGGTGAGAAATGGCGGGGTTGAAGGATGGCGTCCACTTCAATTTCTTCATCAATCTGCTCGGAAGCAGCGCGAATGATGGTCTTCATCGAGATCGATTGGGACTCGTAGTCTTCTCCAAAAGGAACAAGGTCCTTTGATGGCGCGGAGGAAATCGGAACAACATCAATGCATTTTGAATGAGCTGGTCATAGGCTTCATTTTCTTCGTGGCGAAGAATCGGCGCGGTGATGCTTTCCTTTTCTTCCACGGCAGCTCGTTCTGCGGCCTTGGTTTTCTTCACATCGGAGGCGGATGGAAGAATTGGAGTTGGAGTTAGCGCGGGAGGTGAGGAATTTGGTTGATTTTCTTGAGCTGGCTGATGCGATTGCCTGACTTCTTGATTTCTTGAGCGCACCATTTGTGGATGCCACAGCAATTTCTTCGGTGGTGGAATGGGATCATCAGCCACGGAACTAACATTTTCATCGATGGGCTGAGCGTCATCAGTGGTCTTGGCATGTTCTTGATCTGCTGGTGAAACTTCAGCTGAGGAATTTCATGTTGCCTTTGGGGCAGCAACATTTGTGAATTTCTTCGTCAGTTAATGAATCGGACCTTGGCTCCTTGCCAATCAGCATAATAGGAATCGAAGTTTTCTTTGAGGTCTTGGATTCGATCTGGACCTTGAAGCTCCTCGGTGTCATTTTGACAACGTTTTCTTGAGGAACTTCTCCTTTACGTATTGAGCCTTTTTATTTCTCTTGCCTTCTCAAACTTCCATTTTCTTCAGCGATGAAGTGAGTCAACATATGACTTTGTCCGGTGTCGGATGAAAGTCGAGGCATAGGGTATTGGGATCCTTGTGCGAGAGATCAATATAGTCGAGGACTTTCTTGGATCAACAGCGATGGCACAAACATACCTTTGGCTCTAGTGGCCTTTTCTTGGCGGTCTCGATGATTTCCGCAAGTTCATCATCGAAGCTTCATCATCGAGAGGCACATGGAATGCAACCTGTTTCTTCTTTGGGCTTGGCGAGGACCTCGTCCATTGTTGCTTTGGTCTTGGTGAGTCGGGCGGATGATGAAATTGGAGCTCTTGTGAACTTGCGAAGCGTCTGAGGCAATTGAGAAGCCAGCAGTCCTTTGACATGTAGCAGTGCACGAGGCGAAGACTTTGTGAATTGTTGAGGACTTTGGTGGAGCAGCGGCGGTGTGAGAATTTGCTTTGAGGTGCTTCTTGAGGAACTTGGCGTGAGGCGTGATGGTGAAGCACTTGGCTTATGAGCAGGCTTCTTTGGCATGGATTTGCTCGGTTTGACCGAGGCCTCGATGCGATAGCGATGGCAGAATCCTCATTGAATTTCTTCTTGCCTCCTTGGCTTGTTTGCCAATTTAGCTTGGCGCTTAGCCCATTCATCGGAAAGTCCTCACCACGTTTGATGCTTGTGGGATCAGCTACTTGGCAGTGCCAATGGAGCTCTTGGGCATGGAGGATTGAGGCGAATTTCTTCATGTACTTTGGAGTCACATATCTTTACTCCCTCCATTCCGTGCCCATCTCCGTTCAATCTTACGAATCGCACCTTGCGCTGATTTTTGTTTTCTTCATCGGTGATGCGAGAAGTCGGCATAGATTTCATGAGGATTTCAAGCATGATCATAACCTCAGGTTACTTTCCTCCTTTCGTGGCTTCTTGCCGTCTTCCATGTTCTTGAGTTGAGGAATTTGAACAATTGAGTTTTACGAAGAAGTATGCAGTTTTCTTGAGGAACCACTGCAAATGAGTTAAGTTGATGAGAACCTAGTGATTGAGCAGCGGACATGTGTACTGTGAAAAGAGTATAGGTGCGAGGAATTTGGAGAGGTCATATGCGTTCTCGAAGGTTTTCAAAAGAACAAGTTTTGAGGATTTTGACGGATGAGCCTTGAAGAATTTCACTAAGCGTTCTTTGTCTTAGGTTCGAGTTATGCGGATCGAGGATCCACACAATTGAGAATCTTGAAGAAAATCATTGCTTAGAAAGCGAATCAAGAGCATATTTTGTTTGAGGTGTTCATATGTGTGAAGATTTGAAGAATAAACAACTTTGAAGATTTTCAAGAAGGTTTGAGAATCAAAGCGAGTAATAAAAGTAACTTTTAATTACGAAGTGAAGAACCACGACGAACTAGGAAGAACAGTTGGGAAGTTAAATCGATTCGGATCTTCACGCCCTAACTTGGCGGAGGAAGACAGCTTCTGGCGGTGGCGGAGTGAGGATTTCAGCGATCGTGCGCAATGCGTCGGCGGCGAGTCGAAGCGATGAAGCTTTTCCTCACCGGCGATGATGGAGTAGCGGCGGCGCTAGGGTTTGAGGAGCTCGGCGGGAGAGAGGTCGGCGAGATAAAAAAGTGAGGAAGGGAGAGGGTATTTATAGACACGGTGAAAAAGCGGCTCGCCGAAGATTTAGAACGAGCGTGCCTGACCATTTCCTTCTCCGACATGTTTCATCCACGTCTTTGTGTAGTGGAGATCGTGTCTGATTGTGGATGAGTAAAATAATGCATCGTGGGATGCGGAGCAGTTTAATGACAAAACCGAAAGTTTGGATAAGATCAGTTTTAAAGTTCCGTTCACAATTTCTTCATTTATCAAGGACACGGTGAAGATTTTGAGCGAGTTTCAAAATAGAGCATACAGGGAAGAATTTGCGAATAGATTGGGTTGAGTATAGCATAGAGGGAAGGTCGACCACATTCATTAGCGAGAAAAAGTGACTTGAAGAAATAGCCATAAGTGAATGCTGTGATGGGACCCTTCCTTTGAAGAGAAATGATCATCAAAGGAGTGGAATTCTGATTGAGAAAGTCAGAAGATGACCAGAGATCAGAAGGACAGGTCAGGCATCAGAGGAAGTTGAGAGAAGGAGTTCACTGGATGAGAAAGTGACAGCCATTGACTGATGAAATGCATCTGCTGACTCAATGAAGTCAAATGAAATCCTCATCTGAAGAACTGATGAACTCGATTCAAGTGAAAATTTCAGATCATGAACCTGACTTCCCAAGCAAAAGAATCCATTCTCAAGCAAGCAAAAGTTCAAGGCTGATAATTTCTTTGCGAGCACGTGTTCTTCATGACTATAATCCATACGATTACGCTGCATTAGGAAGAGCGTTTACGGACTGCCGGCCAAGCCAACTTCTATTCCTCGGTGCTCTTCAACAAGGATAAAGTCTTGATCATGCTCATATTCCTCATGTGGACATGGAGTCGCTGCCGGGCTTTGAGCCAGTCCTCGGTGTTCTTCATGGCCTTGGACTTCTGAATTTCTGCGATATACGTGGTGGAATGAAGAACTAATTCTTCAATTCTATGCAACGCTGCACATCACGGAGATCTTTGAAGGCGTGAACTCATGGGTATTAGATTGGATGTCGAAAATACTCACTACAAGGCACCGACAAGCTGAATTGCTTCGTGCTCTACCACTCGATCCTCCACTTGATGGTGCTCGTTGTGTCTACAATGAACGAGAACTTTCAAATCACTATATGCAAGTCTTGATGAAGCCTTTGAAGCCAAGGCAGGACCCAAGAACCAAATTCCTCGTCAAGGAATTATTATATGTGCCTCGGACTGTCTACGGATTACGACGAAGACAATGAGTCCTATCAAAGGCCACGACTCGAATGATGAAGAAGTCGTTGGCATCATGAAGAATATGCTTTTCAACATCATCCATGGCGTTCCCGTCAACTTCCATGATTTCTTCATGAGGACTCTGGCAAACATTGCTATGTCACCATTTGAGCTGAAGCCTTATGCACCTTGGATAATGAGATTCATCAGGACAAGGTCTTCACTCAATTACAAGGCTGATACTTTGAACCACTGCAGCTACTTGCCCCCGATTGAAGTCCTCAAATGGACATTTACCTCAGCTGATGACAAGGGCAAGGCTACTGCTGTGATCAATGAAGGCATTCGTCCATTGGATGGACAGTTTAAAGCAGCATCCTACTCCACCAATGATGACTATGCCACACATGACTCTGCCGCAAATACCTCGGTCAAGCAAAGTCCTCAAGCTCGCACCGGGGTGATGGTGATCGTGAGTTACTCCTCGGTCTTCATCGGAAGGTTGATCGTAATCATAAATGGGTCAAGCGTCAGTTTGGTTCATTTCTTCACAACATGACCTCAACACACAATGCAGTGAAGAAAAACCACTACTACCTCCATGAAACCTTCAAACGCTTTTGGGTTGTTCTTTCACATGTCTCTGATGAAGAAGAACGGCGGCAATGGGACTCAAGGAAGAATTTGGTGATGCACCTCCTCAGAAGAAATACAAGAAGGTCAAAGTTCCTTCCTTGGTGGCCAGCTCCTATTCTTCATCTCGCGACACTGATGAAAATGAAGACTTGGACGACACCGCGGCTGGTCCTACTTCAACAACCGACCCCAACAACACTGGCGCTCCGTCCTCAACTTGAAATTCTTCAGGAGCGTTAGTCCTCAATTTCGATCCTTTTGGTCATTCGATGACAAAGGGGGAGAAATATGAGGTAGTCTTCAAGCGGGTCTAGTTTATTGCCTATATACAGTAATTTATTCTTGTTAAGTTACAAATCTCGTTCTTCTGAAACTTCTATTGGATCGAGTTGTAATCTTAAACCCGATGGTGCTTTGATACTTTTGATGCATTATGCTCTTGCACTATGCTCTGATTCTCATGAGCTCCTTGAAAATCTTCATAGCAAATCTATTTGAGCTCCGATACTCTTGATGCGTTATTTTGCATGCTTGTTCCTCATTAATGCTATCGCACGCATGCTGAATTACATCAAGCACCATATTTCATCATGCATTTCAAATTCTTCATATTATATGTCAAATGTGTGTATGAATTACAAGATATAGGGGGAGATCTCCATGATTCAACTCTTCAAATGTGCATTGCCTCAAAAGCAAATTCCTCACTATGCACATCTTGGGGAGTTCTTCTATATCTTGCAATCAAATTCCTCATTATCAATATTTACACTTCATATGTTTATCCCGTTGAAAACTTAACCTATATTGTCATCAATCACCAAAAGGGGAGATTGTAAGTGCATCTAGTGCCCTTAGTGATTTTTGTGTATTGAAGACTTATAGGTTAAGGAACTAATCGTTTGTGAGTGTACACGGGTCTATAAGTCTATGAGGAGTTTGATATTTACAGAGAAAGTCGACCCTAAAAGTGAAGTTCTTCAATGAAGACTTTGATATTACGAAGACTTTACGAAGACTTTGAAAGTGAAGAAATTGGTGTGACCTTGAAGACTTGGTATTCATTTGAGGAACATGAAGCGTGAAGACTTTTGTTTTCGTAGTTTCGTTTTCTCTTTCTTGAGTCATAGGAAACACCGTCTTTGTTAAAGGGGTCGAGGAAATACTAAGGAAAAATTTCCATGTGATGCTCAACTCAAAATCCTACACCTACCAATTCCTTGAGTGAAGCCTTTTGAAATCTCATACAGATTCAGTCAATTTCTTGATGTGAGAGCAATTTCTTACAGTCATTGAGAATTTGTTCTGACCGAGGAGTTAAATTCGCCATCTTGGATTGCCTACGATGAGAACATGATAGCCACGAGGAATTTGAGATTCAAATTTCCGACCGTTCTTTGTGTTCTTGGCCACTGTCCCAAAATATCTTATCCACCTAACGGTCATATCATTGAAGGGCATTTATGTCTTATCATGTCGGGCTGCTCCCTAGGCTATAAATAGCCGCCTCCTACAACCACTAGCTGGTTGGCTGCTCGAAGAACTTGACACTTGTCATTTGAGAGCAACCCATCCTCACGAGGACTTTGAGCAAAAATCATCGAGTGAGGAAAAACCCAAAACCAAACCCCTACAAACCCAAAGTGATTGAGCATCATGAAGAAATTGATCTGTGTGGATCCGGCGCTTATTACCTTTGAAGACTGTGCTTCTTCTAGGCGGTTAGGCGTCATGGTCTAGAAACATCAAGAGGAATTGTGGATCGCCGAGTGACCAAGTCTGTGAAGGTTTGGAAGTCACCTAAAGACTTACCACGAGTGATTGGATGAGGTCATGTGACCTTAGTTCAAGGAGAATCTGGTGAGGACTTGGTGTCTGAGCTGCGTGCTCGGCGATTGGGTGTCCGGACTGTGTGTCCTCGAGTTTAAATACTCAGCCGCTCCAACCAGACGTACAAGCGAGACAGCAGTTGGAACTGGTCTACCAAATCATTGTCTTCACCAACCTAACTGGTTCTATTTCCTCAACCCTTTCATTTCCTCATTCTTGTGTTGAGTGTTTGTTCATATCTGTGTTTGAAGACTTTGACTGAAGACTTTCTCAATTTCCTCAGTTCAATTTCTTCAGTCTGTTTGTCTTCATCTTGTGGTATCCTGTGATTACGCTTTCTGTACTCTGTGCTAGTCTCCATTTCATCATGATGACCATGCGTGTATTCTGTTATGCTTACTTCTGAGTACTTATTCCGCTGCAAGTAGTTCTTCGCTAAGGAATTTCCTCACCAGCAAATTCCTCAGTGAAGAATTCATAAAAATCGCCTATTCACCCCCCCCCCCTCTAGTCGATATAACGCACTTTCACAACCGGCTGGGTCGGAACGGAATGCGTGGTCGTGTTCATCGGGAGGGCTTGGACGGAACAGGCGATGGACACGAGGCCTGGCGTACCGCACAATGGAGGAAACGGACCTCCTACATTCAGAACGGGGTCCCATTGATCGGGTGGGGTGTGGCGTACCGCAAAACGGAGGAAACGGACCTCCTACGGTCGAAACGGGGGTCCTGTTGATCGGAAGGGTGTGGCGTGCCGCAAAATGGAGAAGCGGACCTCCTATGGTGAAACAGGGTCTGTTGATCGGGAGGGTGTGGCGTACCGCCAAAAAGCAGACGAAAGCGGACCTCGTGCGGTCAAACGAGGTCTGTTGATCGGGAGGGTGTGGCATACATAAGCGGACGAAGCGGACTTGTGTTGGGCGCTTCGGTCGAAATGGGGTCTGTTCGCCGGGAGGGTGTGGCGTACCTGTCAATGCAGGACTCCACGGATCTGTTCATCTCCACCGTCGACCTCCTCCAGCCTCCACGGGCTCCTGTTCATCAAGCCTCCACCGCGCTTCTCCACGGCTCTTGTTCAACCACCCTCCACCGTCTCTGTTCATCCAGCCCTCCACACCACGGGGTCTGTTCAACCACCCTTCACGTACCCCTCCACCATCTAATGTTCATCCAGCCCTCCACACCACGGGTCCTGTTCATGCGAGGCAACGCCACCGCTCCTTGTTCATCGACCCCCATAGCGCTCACTGTTCATCAATCGATCGGCTTGATTAGTAGTAGTAGCGAAGGAATCGCTCGATCGGGTTCAATTAACAGCCATCGATCAATCGCTCGGGTTCAGTAACGCGTAGCCTGCAATGCAATCGCTCGGCTTCAGCTAGAGCCCAACGCCTCGCTCGGGTTCAGTTAGAGCCAACGCCTCGCACACACGCGCGTACGTGTACGAGAGAAACATGCATCGCTCGGCCCCCGACCTCCCACCGTAACCGGGAACTCCCCGAAATTTTCCTCCCCCTCGCTTCTACCATGGTTTTTTCGTCATGGACGGCCCAAAGAATGTCATGCAGCTGCGTCTCCGGCCCGCCCAGGACGAAAAGCCCATTTTCTGTCATGTTTTTTTGTCATAGAAGTAGGAGCCCACCACATCTATGATGATACCAGGTTTTGTCACAATTATCGTCATAGAAGTGTCATACGTATGATAGAATTTTTTTTCGTTCGGCCCAAAATGTCACGGATGTGTCTTTTTTTTGTAGTGTAATATTCAAGGACAACCAAGAGCCTAGGCTTGGGGATGCCCCGTAAGGCATCCCCTCTTTCATCTTCATTCATCGGTAACCTTACTTGGAGCTATATTTTTATTCACCACATGATATATGTTTTTCTTGGAGCGTCATTTTGTTTTATTTTGTTTTGCCTGTTGTTTGAATAATATCCCAAGATCTGAAATTGTTAAATGTTAGAGAATCTTTCACATAGTTACATAATTATTCGACTACTCATTGATCTTCACTTATATCTTTTGGAGTTGTTTGTCGTTTGCTCTAGTGCTTCACTTATATCTTTTTAGAGCACGATGGTAGTTTTATTTTTGAAGAAATTGATGAACTCTCAGTGCTTCACTTATATTATGTTGAGAATCTTTTAGAACAAGTCTTTTAGAACAACATGGTAATTTTCTTTGGTTATGAATTTAGTCCTAATATGATGGGCATCCAAGAGGGATATAATAAAAGAACTTTCATATAAAGTGCATTGAATACTAAGAGAAGTTTCATTCCTTATGATTGTTTTGAGATATGAAGATGGTGATATTAGAGTCATGCTAGTGAGTAGTTGTGAATTTGAGAGATACTTGTGTTAAAGTTTGTGATTCTCGTAGCATGCACGTATGGTGAACCGTTATGTGATGAAGTCGGAGCATGATTTTTTTAATTGTCTTCCTTTGTGTGGAGGTCGGGATCGCACGATGGTTAACTCCTACCAACCCTTCCCTTAGGAGCATGCGTGTAGTACTTTGTTTTGATGACTAATAGATTTTTGCAATAAGTATGTGAGTCCTTTATGACTAATGTTGAGCCCATGGACTATACGCACTCTCACCCTTCCACCATTGCTAGCCTCTCTTGTGTGGCGCAACTTTCGCCGGTACCATACACCCACCATACCTTCCAAAAACCAGCCACCATACCTACCTATTATGGCATATTCCATAGCCATTCCGAGATCTATTGCCATGCAACTTTCCACCATACCCTTCATTATGACACGCTTCATCATTGTCATATTGCTTTGCATGATCATGTAGTTGACATTGTATTTGTGGCAAGGCCACCTTTCATAATTCTTTCATACATGTCACTCTTGATTCATTGCACATCCCGGTACACCGCCGGAGGCATTCATATAGAGTCATATCTTGTTCTAAGTATCAAGTTGTAATTCTTGAGTTGTAAGTAAATAAAAGTGTGATGATCTTCATTATTAGAGCATTGTCCCAGTGAGGAAAGGATGATGGAGACTATGATTCCCCCACAAATCGGGATGAGACTCCAGATGAAAAAAATAAAAAAAATAAAAAAAGAGGCCAAAAAAAGAGAAGGCCCAAAAAATGAGAGAAAAAGAGAGAAGGGGCAATGCTACTATCCTTTTACCACACTTGTGCTTCAAAGTAGCACCATGATCTTCATGATATAGCATCTCCTATGTTGTCACTTTCATATACTAGTGGGAATTTTTCATTATAGAACTTGGCTTGTATATTCCAATGATGGGCTTCGTCAAAGTGCGCTAGGTCTTCATGAGCAATCAAGTTGGATGCACACCCACTTAATTCCTTTTGAGCTTTCACACACTTATAGCACTAGTGCATCCGTTGCATGGCAATCCCTACTCACTCATATTGATATCTATTGATGGGCATTTCCATAGCCCGTTGATACGCCTAGTTGATGTGAGACTATCTTCCTCCTTTTTGTCTTCTCCACAACCACCATATTCTATTCCACCTATAGTGCTATGTCCATGGCTCACGCTCATGTATTGCGTGAAAGTTGAAAAAGTTTGAGAATACTAAAGTATGAAACAATTGCTTGGCTAAAACAGGGGTTTTGCATGATTCAAATATTTTGTGTGATGAAGATAGAGCATAGTCATACTATATGATTTTGTAGGGATAGCTTTCTTTGGCCATGTATTTTTAGAAGACATGATTGCTTTGTTAGTATGCTTGAAGTATTATTATTTTTATGTCAATATTAAACTTTTGTTTTGAATCTTATGTATCTGAATATTCTTGCCACAATAAAGAGAATTACATGGATAAATATGTTAGGTAGCATTCCACATAATTTTTTTTGTTTTTATCATTTACCTACTCGAGGACGAGCGAGAATTAAGCTTGGGGATGCTTGATACGCCTCCAACGTATCTATAATTTTTGATTGTTTCATGCTATTATATTATCCATCTTGGATGTTTAATATGCATTTATATGTTATTTTATATGATTTTTGGGACTAACCTATTAGTCTAGAGCCCGGTGCCAGTTTTTGTTTTTTTCCTTGTTTTTGAGTATCGCAGAAAAGGAATATCAAACGGTCCAATTGACCTGAAAATTTACGGAGATTATTTTTGAACCAGAAGAAGCCCACGGAGCATCGGAGATGGACCAGAAGAGCCGCGAGGCCACCACGAGGGTGGAGGGCGCGCCCTACCCCCTGGGTGCGCCCCTGCCTCGTGGATGACTCGGAGACCGCCCAGACTTGTTCCCGGCGCCAAAAATTCCTACAAATACAGAAACCCCCGAAAAGAAACCTAGATCGGGAGTTCCGCCGCCGCAAGCCTTTGTAGCCACCAAAAACCAATAGGGACCCTGTTCCGGCACCATGGCAGAGGGGGGATTCATCACCGGTGGCCATCTTCATCATCCCGACAAACTCCATGACGAGGAGGGAGTATTTCACCCTCGGGGCTGAGGGTATGTACAAGTAGCTATGTTTTTGATCTCTCTCTCTCTCTCTCTCTCTCTCTCTCTCTCGTGTTCTTGATGTGGCACGATCTTGATGTAACGCGAGCTTTGCTACTATAGTTGGATCTTATGATGTTTCTCCCGCTCTATCTCCTTGTGATGAATTGAATTTTCCCTTTGAAGTTATCGTATAGGATTGAGTCTTTAAGGATTTGAGAACACTTGATGTATGTCTTGCGTGGGATATCTATTGATTCACTTGATGTATGTTTTGGTGATCAACTTGCAGGTTCTGTGACCTTGGGAACTTATTCATAGGGTTTGGCACACGTTTTCGTCTTGACTCTCCGGTAGAAACTTTGGGGCACTCTTTGAAGTTCTTTGTGTTGATTTGAATAGATGAATCTGAGATTGTGTGATGCATATCATATAATCATACCCATGGATACTTGATGTGACATTGGAGTATCTAGGTGACATTAGGGTTTTGGTTGATGTGTATCTTAAGGTGTTATTTTACTATGAACTCTAGGGCTGTTTGTGATACTTATAGGAATACCGCTATTAGTGACTTCGGAGTGACCCAATATGTTATTATTGAAGGAAATATGGCCTAGAAGCAATAATAAAGTTGTAATTTATATTTCCTTATATTATGATAAATGTATATTATTCATGCTAGAATTGTATTAACCGGAAACTTAGTACATGTGTGAATACATAGATAAACAGAGTGTCACTAGTATGCCTCTACTTGACTAGCTCGTTGAATTAAAGATGGTTAAGTTTCCTAGCCATAGGCATGAGTTGTCATTTGATTAACGGGATCACATCATTAGAGAATGATGTGATTGACTTGACTCATTCCGTTAGCTTAGCATTTGATCGTCTAGTATATTGCTATTGCTTTCTTCATGACTTATAGATGTTCCTATGACTATGAGATTATGCAACTCCTGAATACTGGAGGAACACTTCATTTTCTACCAAACGTCACAACGTAACTGGGTGATTATAAAGGTGCTCTATAGGTGTCTCCGATGGTACTTGTTGAGTTGGCATAGATCAAGATTAGGATTTGTCACTCCGATTGTCGGAGAAGTTTCATTGGGCCCTCTCAGTAATGCACATCACTATAAGCCTTGCAAGCAATGTGACTAATGAGTTAGTTTCAGAATGATGCATTACAGAATGAGTAAAGAGACTTGCTGGTAACAAGATTGAACTAGGTATTGAGATACCGACGATCGGATCTCGGGCAAGTAACATACCGGTGACAAAGGGAACAACGTATGTTGTTATGCGGTTTGACTGATAAAGATCTTCGTAGAATATGTAGGAACCAATATGAGCATCTAGGTTCCGCTGTTGTTTATTGACCGGAGATGTGTCTCTGTCATGTCTACATAGTTCTTGAACCCGTAGGGTCCGCACGCTTAACGTTTGGTGACGATCGGTATTATGAGTTTATGTGTTTTGATGTACCGAAGGTAGTTCGGAGTCCCTGATATGATCACGGACATGACGAGGAGTCTCGATATGGTCGACACGTAAAGATCGATATATTGGAAGCCTAATTTTGGACATCGGAAAGGTTCCGGGTGAGTTCGAGCATATACTGGAGCACCGGGAGGTTACCGGAACCCCCCGGGAGGTATATGGGCCTTATTGGGCTATAGTGGGAGAGAAGAGAGGGAGGACTAGGAGGGGGCGCCCCCACCCAAGCCCAATCCGAATTGGGTGGGGGGCCGGCCCCCTTTCCTTCCCCCTCTCTCCCCCTTCCTTCCACTCCTAGTCCAACTAGGGAAGGGGGGAATCCTACTCCCGGTAGGAGTAGGACTCTCCATTGGGCGCGCCATAGGAGGGCGGCCCTCCCCCTCCTCTACTCCTTTATATACGGGGGAGGGGGCACCCCAAAGACACACAAGTTGATCATTGATCTATTAGCCGCGTGCGGTGCCCCCCCTCCACCATAATCCACCTCTGTCATATCATCGTAGTGCTTAGGCGAAGCCCTGCACCGGTAGCTTCATCATCACCGTCATCATGCCGTCGTGCCGACGAAGCTCTCCCTCGACACTCTGCTGGATTATGAGTTCGTGGGACGTCACCGAGCCAAACGTGTGCAGATCGCGGAGGTGTCTTACGTTCGGTACTAGGATCCGTCGATCGTGAAGACGTACAACTACATCAACCGTGTTGTCATAACGCTTCCGCTTACGGTCTACATCACCATGATCTTGTTGCTATGCATCACCAAGATCTTGCGTGTGCGTAGGATTTTTTTTTAAATTACCATGTTTCCCAACAATGGCATCCGAGCCAGGTTTATGCGTAGATGCTATATGCACGAGTAGAACACAAGTGAGTTGTGGGCGATAATAGTCATACTGCTTACCAGCATGTCATACTTTGATTCGGCAGTATTGTTGGATGAAGTGGCCCGGACAGACATTATGCGTACGCTTACGCGAGACTGGTTCTACCGATGTGCTTCGCACACAGGTGGCTGGCGGGTGTCAGTTTCTCCAACTTTAGTTGAATCGAGTGTGGCTACACCCGGTCCTTGTTAAAGGTTAAAACAGCACATACTTGACGAAAAGTCGTTATGGTTTTGATGTGTAGGTAAGAACGGTTCTTGCTCAGCCCGTAGCAGCCACGTAAAACTTGCAACAACAAAGTAGAGGACGTCTACATTGTTTTTGCAGGGCATGTTGTGATGTGATATGGTCAAGACATGATGCTAAATTTTAACGTATGAGATGATCATGTTTTGTAACAGAGTTATCGGCAACTGGCAGGATCCATATGGTTGTCGCTTTATTGTATGAAATGTAATCGCCATGTAATTGCTTTACTTTATCACTAAGCGGTAGTGATAGTCGTAGAAGCAATAGTTGGCGAGATGACAACGATGCTACGATGGAGATCAAGGTGTTGTACCGGTGACGATGGTGATCATGACGGTGCTTTGGAGATGTAGATCAAAAGCACAAGATGATGATGGCCATATCGTATCACTTATATTGATTGCATGTGATGTTTATCCTTTATGCATCTTATTTTTCTTAGTTCGATTGTAGCATTATAAGATGATCTCTCACTAAATTACAAGGTACAAGTGTTCTCCCTGAGAATGCACCGTTGCGAAAGTTCGTCGTGCCGAGACACACATGATGATCGGGTGTGATAAGCTCTACGTTCACATACAACGGGTGCAAGCCAGTTTTGCACACAGAGAATACTCGGGTTAAACTTGACGAGCCTAGCATATGCAGATATGGCCTCGGAACACTGAGACCTAAAGGTCGAGCGTGAATCATATAGTAGATATGATCAACATAGTGATGTTCACCATTGAAAACTAGTCCATCTTATGTGACGATCGGACATGGTTTAGTTGATATGGATCACGTGATCACTTACATGATTAGAGGGATGGCTATATAAGTGGGAGTTCTTTAGTATATGATTACCTGAACTTTAATTTATCATGAACAGAGTACCTGATAGTATTTTGAATGTCTATGTTGTTGTAGATAGATGGCCCGTGATGTTGTTCCGTTGAATTTTAATGCGTTCCAAGAGAAAGCTAATTTGAAAGATGATGATAGCAACTGCACGGACTGGGTCCATAACTTGAGGATTATCCTCATTGCTGCATAGAAGAATTACGTCCTGGAAGCACCGCTAGGTGCCAAACCCTTCTGAGAACAGCGAGATGTTATGAGCGTCTGGCGAGCAAAGCTGATGACTACTCGATAGTTCAGTGTGCCAAGCTTTACGACTTAGAACCGAGACTTCAATGACGTTTTGAACGTCATGGAGCATATGAGATGTTCCAGGAGTTGAAGTTAATATTTCAAGAAAATACCCGGATTGAGAGATATGAAGTCTCCAATAAGTTCTACAGCTGCAAGATGGAGAGAATAGTTACATCGGTGAGCATATACTCAAAATGTGCAGGTATAACAATCACTTGATTCAACTAGGAGTTAATCTTCACGATGATAGTGTTATTGACAGAATTCTTCAATCACTACCACCAAGCTACAAGAGCTTCGTGATGAACTATAACATGCAAGGGATGGATAAGACAATTCCCGAGCTCTTCGCAATTCTAAAGGCTGCGGAGGTAGAAATCAAGAAGGAGCATCAAGTGTTGATGGTCAACAAGACCACCAGTTTCAAGAAAAGGGGTAAAGGGAAGAAGGGGAACTTCAAGAAGAACGGCAAACAAGTTGCTGCTCAAGTGAAGAAGCCCAAGTCTGGACCTAAGCCTGAGACTAAGTGCTTCTACTGCAAAGGGACTGGTCACTGGAAGCGGAACTGCCCCAAGTATTTGGCGGATAAGAAGGATGGCAAGGTGAGCAAAGGTATATGTTATATACATGTTATTGATGTGTACCTTACTAATGCTCGCAGTAGCACACAGGTATTTGATCTGGTTACATTGCTAATATTTGCAACTCGAAGCGGGACTACGGATTAAGCGAAGATTGGCTAAGGACGAGGTGACGATGCGCGTGGGAAATGGTTCCAAAGTCGATATGATGGCGGTCGGCACGCTACCTCTACATCTACACTCGGGATTAGTTTTAGACCTGAATAATTGTTATTTCGTGCCAGCGTTAAGCACGAACATTATATCTGGATCTTGTTTGATGCGAGACGGTTATTCAGCGAATAATGGTTGTTCTATTTATATGAGTAATATCTTTTATGGTCATGCACCCTTGAAGAGTGGTCTATTTTTATTGAATCTCGATAGTAGTGATACACATATTCATAATATTGAAGCCAAAAGATGCAGAGTTGATAATGATAGTGCAACTTATTTGTGGAACTGCCGTTTGGGTCATATTGGTGTAAAGCGCATGAAGAAGCTCCATTCTGATGGACTTTTGGAATCACTTGATGATGAATAACTTGGTACTTGCGAACCATGCCTCATGGGCAAGATGACTAAAACTCCATTCTCCAGAACAATGGAGCGAGCAACAAATTTGTTGGAAATCATACATACTGATGTATGTGGTCCGACGAATGTTGAGGCTCGCGGCGGGTATCGTTATTTTCTCACCTTCACAGATGATTTAAGCAGATATGGGTATATCTACTTGATTTAAGCAGATATGGGTTCACCTTCACAAATAATGGTTGTCGTTTCTTAAAGTTTGGGGCTGCGATGCTTATGTGAAAAAGCTTCAACCTGATAAGCTCGAACTCAAATTGGAGAAATGTGTCTTCATAGGATACCCAAAGGAGACTATTGGGTACACCTTCTATCACAAATCCGAAGGCAAGACATTCATTGCTAAGAATGGATCCTTTCTAGAGAAGGAGTTTCTCTCGAAAGAAGTGAGTGGGAGGAAAGTAGAACTTGATGAGGTAACTGTACCTGCTCCCTTATTGGAAAGTAGTTCATCACAGAAATCTGTTCTGTGAGTCCTACATCAATTAGTGAGGAAGCTAATGATGATGATCATGTAACTTCAGATCAAGTTACTACCGAACCTCATAGGTCAACCAAAGTAAAATCTGCACCAGAGTGGTACGGTAATCCTGTTCTGGAGGTCATGTTACTTGACCATGACGAAGCTACGTACTATGAGGAAGCGATGATGAGTCCAGATTCCGCGAAATGGCTTCAGGCCAAGAAATCTGAGATGGGATCCATGTATTAGAACAAAGTATGGACTTTGGTTGACTTGCCCGATGATCGGCAAGCCATCGAGAATAAATGGATCTTCAAGAAGAAGACTAACACTGACGGTAATGTTACTGTCTACAAAGCTCGACTTATCTTGAAAGGTTTTCGACAAGTTCAAGGAGTTGACTACGATGAGACCTTCTCACCTGTAGTGATGCTTAAGTCCGTCCGAATCATGTTAGAAATTGCTGCATTTTATGATTATGAAATTTGACAAATGGATGTAAAGACTGCATTCCTGAATGGATTTCTGGAAGAAGAGTTGTATATGATGCAACCTGAAGGTTTTATCGATCCAAAGGATGCTAACAAAGTGTGCAAGCTCCAGCGATCCATTTATGGACTGGTGCAAGCATCTCAGAGTTGGAATCAACGTTTTGATAGTGTGATCAAAGAATATGGTTTTATATAGACTTTTGGAGAAGCCTGTATTTACAAGTGAGTGGGAGCTCTGTAGCATTTCTAATACTATATGTGGATGACATATTGTTGATTGGAAATGATATAGAATTTCTGGATAGCATAAAAGAATACTTGAACAAGAGTTTTTCAATGAAAGACCTCGGTGAAGCTGCTTATATATTGGGCATTAAGATCTATAGAGATAGATCAAGACGCTTAATTGGACTTTCATAGAGCACATACCTTGACAAAGTTTTGAAGAAGTTCAAAATGGATCAAGCAAACAAAAGGTTCTTGCCTGTGTTACAAGGTGTGAAGTTGAGTCAGACTCAATGCCTGACCACTGCAGAAGACAGAGATAAAATGAAAGGTGTTCCCTATGCTTCAGCCATTGGCTCTATCATGTATGCAATGCTGTGTACCAAACCTGATGTGTGCCTTGCTATTAGTTTAGCAGGGAGGTACCAAAGTAATCCAGGAGTGGATCACTGGACAGCGGTCAAGAACATCCTGAAATACCTAAAAAGGACTAACGATATGTTTCTCGTTTATGTAGGTGACAACGAGCTCATCGTAAATGGTTACGTCGATGCAAGCTTTGACACTGATCCGGATGATTCTAAGTCACAAACCGGATACGTATTTATATTGAATGGTGTAGCTGTCCGTTGGGGCGGTTCTAAGCAAAGTGTCGTGGCGGGATCTACATGTGAAGCAGAGTACATAGCTGCTTCGGAAGCAGCAAATCAAGGAGTCTGGATGAAGGAGTTCATATCCGATCTAGGTGTCATACCTAGTGCATCGGGTCCAATGAAAATCTTTTGTGACAATACTGGTGCAATTGCCTTGGCAAAGGAATCCAGATTTCACAAGAGAACCAAGCACATCAAGAGACGCTTCAATTCCATCCGCGGTCAAGTCGAGGACGGAGACATAGAGATTTGCGAGATACATACGGATCTGAATGTTGCAGACCTGTTGACTAAGCCTCTCTCACGAGCAGAACATGATCAGCACCAATACTCCATGCGTGTTAGAATCATTACTGTGTAATCTAGATTATTGACTCTAGTGCAAGTGGGAGATTGAAGGAAATATGCCCTAGAGGCAATAACAAAGTTGTTATTTATATGTCCTTATATCATGATAAATGTTTATTATTCATGCTAGAATTGTATTAACCGGAAACTTAGTACATGTGTGAATACATAGACAAACAAAGTGTCACTAGTATGCCTCTACTTGACTAGCTCGTTGAATCAAAGGTGGTTAAGTTTCCTAGCCATAAACATGAGTTGTCATTTGATTAACGGGATCACATCATTAGAGAATGATGTGATTGACTTGACCCATTCCGTTATCTTAGCACTTGATTGTTTAGTATATTGCTATTGCCTTCTTCATGACTTATACATGTTCCTGTGACTATGAGATTATGCCACTCCCGAATACCGGAGGAACACTTTGTGTGCTACCAAACGTCACAACGTAACTCAGTAATTATAAAGGTGCTCTACAGGTATCTTCGATGGTACTTGTTGAGTTGGCATAGATCGAGATTAGGATTTGTCACTCCGATTGTCGGAGAAGTATCTCTGAGCCCTCTCGGTAATGCACATCACTATAAGCCTTGTATGAAATGTGGCTAATGAGTTAGTTGTGGGATGATGCATTACGGAACTTGTAAAGAGACTTTCCAGTAACGAGATTGAACTAGGTATTGAGATACCGACGATCGAATCTCGGGCAAGTAACATACCGATGACAAAGGGAAGGACGTATGTTGTTATGCAGTTTGACCGATAAAGATATTCGTAGAATATGTAGGAAGCAATATGAGCATCCAGGTTCTGCTATTGGTTATTGACCGGAGATGAGTCTCGGTCATGTCTACATAGTTCTCGAACCCGTAGGGTCCGCACGCTTAACGTTCGGTGACGATCGATATTATGAGTTTATGTGTTCTGATGTACCGAAGGTAGTTCGGTGTCCCGGATATGATCACGGACATGACGAGGAGTCTCGAAATGGTCAAGACATAAATATCGATATATTGGAAGCCTATGTTCGGACATCGGAAAGGTTCCGGGTGAGTTCGGGCATATACCGGAGCACCGGGAGGTTACCGGAACCCCCCGGGAGGTATATGGGCCTTATTGGGCCATAGTGGGAGATAAGAGAGGGAGGCCTAGGAGGGGGCACGCCCCCCAAGCCCAATCCGAATTGGGTAGCCCCCCCCCCCCCGCCCCCTTTCCTTCCCCCTCTCTCCCCCTTCCTTCCACTCCTAGTCCAACTAGGGAAGGGGGGGAATCCTACTCCCGGTGGGAGTAGGACTTCCCATGGGGCGCTCCATAGTAGGGACGGCCCTCCCCCTCCTACACTCCTTTATATAATGGGGAGGGGGTGTCGGTGTCAAAACCGGCGGATCTCGAGCAGGGGGTCCCGAACTGTGCGTCTAAGGTCGATGGTAACAGGAGACGGGGGACACAGTGTTTACCCAGGTTCGAGCCCTCTCTATGGAGGTAATGCCCTACTTCCTGCTTGATTGATCTTGATGAATATGAGTGTTACAAGAGTTTATCTACCACGAGATCGTAATGGATAAACCCTAGAAGTCTAGCCTATATGAATATGGCTGAGGGAGTCCTGGACTAGGGGGTGTCCGGATAGCCGAACTATCATCTTTGGCCGGACTCCTAGACTATGAAGATACAAGATTGAAGACTTCGTCCCGTGTCCGGATGGGACTTTCCTTGGCGTGGAAGGCAAGCTTGGCGATACGGATATGTAGATATCCTACCATTGTAACCGACTCTGTGTAACCCTAACCCTATCCGGTGTCTATATAAACCGGATGGTTTTAGTCCGTAGGACGGAGAACAATCATACCATAGGCTAGCTTCTAGGGTTTAGCCTCTCTGATCTCGTGATAGATCTACTCTTGTACAACCCATATCATCAATATTAATCAAGAAGGAGTAGGGTATTACCTCCATCGAGAGGGCCCGAACCTGGGTAAAAACATCGTGTCCCTCGTCTCCTGTTACCATCCGCCTAGACGCACGCTTGGGACCCCTACCGAGATCCGCCGGTTTTGACACCGACATTGGTGCTTTCATTGAGAGTTCCTCTGTGTCGTCACCTATAGCCCCGATGTCTCCTTCAATCATCAGCAACGACGCAGTCCAGGGTGAGACTTTTCTCCCCGGACAGATCTTCGTATTCGGCTGCTTTGCATGCGGGCCAATTCGCTAGGCCATCCGGAGCAGATCGAAGCTTCGCCCGGCCATCAGGTCAGATTTGGAAGCTTGAACTATCGGCCGATGTCGCGGAGACTTGATCTTGACGGATTGAGCCATAGCCGAGCATGCCGCCTTTGTCTCGATGGATGCGATCTAGCTCTGCCACCAACGGTGCCACGAGGCCGCACCGATGCCGCTCCGACCCTTACTCGAGCCGGTTTAGCGATCGAGGACGGTTGGTTGGACACCACCTCGGGGCGAAATCTCTCTGGCGATTGAGCGAACACCATCCACATCGCTGCGAAGCCGTGACTCCGGTGCGGACTCCTCTCCGGACTCCGAACCCTCGCGCCCTTGCCAAT